>JZKD02S1851079.1:36627-60744 GCA_000966675.3 Picea glauca
GGTGAATGTTCTGGTTATATTGTTGTTATTCTGCCATTACTAGCATTTTATTTCTGTTCTACATACATTTTATATCTGGTATATTATAATTTCACCCTAATTATCATCAGCTTTAAATTGTTTCATAATTTTAAATATTTAAAAGAAAAAAAATTCACCCTAATTATCATAAGGATTAAATTGGTTAATAATTTAAAATATTTGAAAAAAAACTGAATAAAATAAGTATATCATAAGAATATATATATATATATATATATATATATATATATATATATATATATATATATATATATATATGATGTTTTAAAATATCTTTAATTTAATATTATGACTTTAACTTATCAAATTATATACATTATTCAAACATTATTTTTTTTAACTTATCAAATTATATACATTATTCAAACAATAGATTACCAAAAAAAAAATGGGACGTAAGTTTTAGTTGCTTTAATAAAATTGGGTTAAACACTAAATGGAACAAAAAAATATTTTTTATGATCGTCTCTTAAAAAAATGTAACCCAGTTTTGATATAGTTCTAACTCATTAAAAAAATAACAAAAAATTTAAAACATCACACACAAAACCTAAACCTATTGAACCTCACAGTTCCACCATAGCCATTCTTGTAGTTGTAGCATGTTTTTCTTTGAACAAGCTATAGTTCTTGAATAAACCACCATAACACTATTACAAGGCAGAGGTTTATTCATTTATTTAAATACTTGGAAAAACACAATCTTAAACATCGATTATTCATTTTGTATGGGTCATGTTTTTTAAAATGCCTCTACATATTGGATATCCTATCTTGCGACACATTCAAATTTTAATTAAAGTTATGGTTAAGTTTGATTTTACTTAAAGAAATTAAACTACAAAAAAAGATATGGTTAAAAGAAGTTTCGATCCCAAAAAAAAGAGTCTTTAGATAACTAGGATTCAGAAATTGAAAGGTTGTTAACTAAAGTAGCGGAGGGCACTTTATCCTTAGAGGACGATGGATATCTCCGAGTGCTGGAAACTAATAGGAATAATTTCCTGCGAGGGGAGGAGGAGGCTTGGCGCCTACGCAGTAGGATTACTTGGATTATTCAGAGTGGAGACTCTAATACCAAATTCTTCCACAAGATGGCAAGCTATAATAGAAATTGAAAGCATGTATGGGAAGTAATCTTGGGTAATGGAAACAAAATTACTGGGTAGGAAGTGATTAAAGAGGAGGCGGTTAATCATTTTAAGGACTTTTTTAGAGCCAAAGATAGAACAGATTATGCAGAACTGGTGAGAATTTCCATCCTTTATCCTAGCATGGTTATTGAGGATGAGGACGATTCACTCTTTAACCCTGTTACTTTGAAGGAAATCAAGTCTGTTTTAGTAAAGTTTAACAAAGATAGAAGCCCTGGCCCTGATGGGTGGACTACCGAGTTTTTCATTTCCTTCTTCGATCTAGTAGGTGAAGATCTGCTCGAAATGGTGGAGGATTCGAGGAGGAATGGCAAACTTTGTGGAGGCCTTAAATCGACTTTCCTGACCCTGATACCGAAGGTAAACAAGCCAAAATATTTCAATGATTACCGTCCTAGTTCCTTATGTAACCTCATCTACAAGGTGATCTCAAAAATCCTTGCTAATTAGATAAAACCTTATCTTTCAAAATGCCTTTCTTCTGAACAGCTTGTATTCTTAAAGAGTAGAAGAATTCAGGATGTTATTGGTTCAGCCCATGAGACTCTGCATAGTATTAAAAAAAAGAATATCAAATCTCTGGTGTTGAAATTATATCTCAAAAAAGCCTATGACAATATAGACTGGGAGTACCTCAGAGTGGTTTTACTCTCGGTAGGATTTGGGGTAAAGCTCACAGAATGGATAATGTGTTACATTACAAGCGCCAATTTTGCAGTTTTGATAAATGGTGAGGCAACAGATTATTTTAAGAGTTGGACGGGGCTTCGTCAGGGCTGTCCATTATCCTCGTATTTGTTTATCTTGATTGTGGAAGGGATAAGTCTGATGTTAGCCAGTGGCATTGCTAACCAGAGTATTTATGGTATAAAGGTTACGCAGTATATAAAAAATATCCATCTAATGTTTGTTGATGACGTCCTGGTAATGTCTAAGGCAGACCCGATTGAATGGAGATTGATTTTAGACACTCTTTGAGCCTACAGTTATGTTTCTGGACTCTTAATTAATTCTTCAAAAACTTATGTTCACTATTGGGGGCTTGAGGATTTCGAGCTTGAGCACCTAAAAGCCATTCTTCTGTTTTCCTTTTCTGATTTAAACTTGGGCTTCAAGTACTTAGGCTATCTTTTAAAGCTAGGAGTGGCCAAAGCTGGTGATTGGAGCTAGTTAGTGGCGAAAGTTGAAAAGAAAATTGGTTTCCGGTGTAATCAGTGGATTTCATTGGGAGGCAGATTAATTTTGGTCAAATCTGTGTTAGAGAGTCAATCGGTCTTTTGGATGTCGATGGAGGTGATTCCAAAATCTGTTTTAAATCGCATTCGGCAGCTTAGTTTTGCTTTCATGTGGAGTGGTCAAAAGGAAAACCATCACTACCATCTCTGTAGATGGGACCTTCTTGCAAGACCAAAGCATTGTGGTGGGTGGGGACTCAGAAATTTAACTACTTTCAACACAACATTACTGGCAAACACCCTTTGGAGGGCGCTAACGGTGGACATCATTTGGCAGAGGATACTATGGGATGAATACTTGGGGGGTTCTTCTGTAGTTGATTGGCTCCGAAAATCAACTCATCAGCAGTTGAAGTCGTCTAACATCTGGAGCGGCTTGACCAAGAGAATTCCGGTGTTATTACATTGGCTTTGGTGGAAGGTCCGATCTGGAAATTTGATTTTGATAGGTGTGGATAAAATTGTTGGTTTGGTGGAGTGCTATATCCTCTCAGAACCCCTTCAATTGCAGCTGTCACTTAACCATATTTTGGTACTAGCGCAGGCTAGAGAGACCGTGGGTGTATCTCCCTTCCCAGACCGGTGGCGCTCTAGCTTTTCCTTGGGGCTATCGGGTCAGCCCGCTTCAGAATGGGACGGTTTCACCAATGCTTTACAGTATGCAGGCCTATCTCTCCAATTTGGTGCGGACAACTTGGTATGGGTTGGGGGGATGCTTCTGGAGTTATATATGTTAAAAATCTTTATCAGACTCTTTTAAAACCGTTAGATTTTCATAGTGAAAAAGTTTGGGTTCTAAAACTGTGCAAGTGGCCACTTCAGCTAAAAGTAAAATTGTTTCTGTGGCTGGCGGCCTTTGATAAATTTCTTACCTGGGATGTGCTCCAAAGTAAAGGTTGGATAGGCCCGAGGGTGTGCAGGCTCTACAACAACAATGCCGAAAATGCCAATCATCTTTTAATCCATTGCTCGTTCACTAAAGCAGTTTGGCAATGTCTGTCCGAAATATACCATTTAAAAATCCTTTGGGTTGGATCATAGGTTTCAGATTGCTTAAATGTGTGGAATTTTGAAAAATCAGCTCCGGTAAGTATGGATGCCATTTCTTGTTGGAATATTTGGATTGAGAGGAATAAGGTGTTATTCGAGGATCTCACTCCCTCTTATCGTGCAGTGGTGCATAGGATTGATGTCTCATTCTCTTGGCAACCAACTAATGTAATTCCTATTCCAAACAGAGTGTGTGAATTTACTCATATCAAGGGCTTCACGCTGGCATGCTTCGATGGAGCAGCCTTATTATCCGAGGATTGCTATGCAACGGGTGATTTTTTTAAAACACATGCTTCGAGGGTCACCAAATGGTACATCAACTGTGGAGTGGGTACAAACACAAAGGCAGAGCTAATGGGCATGTGGACGACTCTTACATTGGCCTCGCTTTGGGCAATTGATAAAATACAAATCTTGGGGGACTCAAAAGTCATTATTGATTGGATGAATCAAAAGAGTCAACTTCAAGCGGTGAAATTAGGTGGATGGAAATTAAAAATAAAGGATCTGGCTCAAAATTTCAAAGAAATTAGTTTTCAACACATTTACCGGGAGCATAATAAAGAGGCAGATGCTCTGTCAAAGCGGGCACTAAAGGAGCCAAAAGGTAGACTGTCTGTCTATCATTGGAAAAATTGGGAAGAAAGTCCTCCTACCCATCTAAATATCTTTGAAAATTGAGTTTATGGAGTAGCTTGGTGAGTTAGTAGATGGTCTGAAGGTCAATTTTTTATTCAATCTGTGCATTTCCAGCATTATATCAGTTGATATTGGTATGTTGTCGAGTTAAACAGATCTATAGTCCTTTGTGTTATTCAGTTCAACAAAGATATCATCTAGCTGCTCCTTCTCTGTATCGATTTGAATCAATACTGTATCTGTAAAACAAATTATACCTTTATATAATTTTGAGATAATTTTGTTCGGGAAAAAGTTTGATTTTACTTATTTACTTTCAATTTTTTACATTTTAAGTGGTCTAGTTATCATGTGATACTTAAACATTTGGAAGTATACAATCTTAACTTGTTTATTCATTTGTATGGTTTGAGAAATTGTTATCCTTAGAGATATAAATACATCTAAACACTAATCAATAACTTATGCCACATTCATGGAAGAGACCATTGACACTTTGTCAAAATGTTGTATAGGTGTACAAATTGACACCTCAATTTAAAAGATGGTCGTAGTCGTTAACACAAAGTATTTTTTTGGTTTATTATTTAAGTGGGATGTTGAACTATGATGCATACAAATATAAAATATTGTGTATACAAGATGGGGCACATGTAAATAAAAAAAATGTGTATAAAAGAATGATATTTTTTTCTCTATTATGTTAGATTTATTTTCATTTTTTTTTAAGATGCTATAATGCTAAACATATAAAGAAGTTCGATGAAAATTTCAAAGAATAATAGAACAAAAACTAAAATACAAAAAGCATGAAGAAAATTTTAAACATGTTTATGAAAAGGAATAGCTATCATAATACTAACATTTTTTAATCGTGTTTAGCTAAAGCAAGATAGTAGGGATTGTACCCTATGTTTAGAGCCTTTTGCAAAAATATCAATTAGTCAAGAAATGTATTCTTGAAACCAAAGTTGTATTTTATGTTGTATTATGACAAAGAAATAAATAAATTTTTGTAACAAAAAATTATAACATATTTAATGAACAATCATAAAACAAAAAATCTGAAATAAAGATTATACATATAGTCTGAAATGAGACCCTAAAACCATCAAATGATTTTATTAATTTAGTTATGAAATACAACTAAAAACATTCTTTTATACCCGAGAATGGGTAAGGACCAAAATAAGACTTAGAAGTCAAAGGTGGAATGTTACATCACATAGAGATAATTGATGGCTTCTAAGTAAAGCCAAGATTGTAAAATAACTGGATCAACAAGCCACAGTGTGCCACTGCCTTGACTCTGCACAAAATTCCTAATTAGTACTGGAAATTAATTCAAAAATCCAATAAGAATTTACATACTATCAGAAACAGACAATCAACCTTCTACAACATGTCAACAATCAATGATTCTTGGTCCTTCTTATTGCCACCTTCAATAAGACCCTGCTATTTGTTGTCATCCTTATACACACTTGCGGACATGAGCTAAGTCCTACTCACTTAGTGTGTCCTTGGAGGCACAATGCCTAGGTTCAAATCCCACGTTGTCACTTTGGCTTGAACCTCTTCCATCTAGGCTTACTCCTAGGAAAGCCAAGGGGGGTAGACCCTAGTTTCTAGATGTGATTCAGAGTTTAAGTTCTAGGAGTTGATTTTAATTTAGTTAAGGTTTGGGGGGAGTCTAACCTATGATGAAAAAGCAACAAATGCAATGTGCAACAATTTATTTATGACACACAAACCCTTTCCCTAAGTCAACTAAGACTAGTGCCTAAGGTTGGGCAAGGGGTCAACTAAAATGTAAGGGTTTTTAATTACAAGTAAGATTACAAAGACTATTTAGATACAATTATGCTACAAGAAGGTTAGATATTCACAAATAAAGAATGCTATATATACAATATTACAATAAGATACAAGATTACAAGCTAACCACGTGTGTTCAAATGTGCAGGAAGCTAAAGACAATCAAGTCGTGGGCAACATCAACACTCAATATTCACAGGGACACTTAGGAGATTTGAAGACTTTTAAACACAAGTGTACCACAAAGTATTTAATCCATTTACCCACAAAGCATTATTTGCATATATGATTGAGAAATTAAAGTTGCAAATATTAAACCATAAGATATAACAGTTTGAGCCAAGGTTATTAAGCACTTAGTGAGTTAAGGGTTTTAAGATTTTAAAGATTTTATTACCCTAACTAAGTGTTTGACCAAAAACCTCCTCCCCCTATTACCAAATGGTTTTTGTATGCTCAAGAAGTGAGGCAACGAGGCCTACCCTAGCTTCACAGGTCAACCCTAAAGAACCGAGTACTCCTGGAAAGGACGCCGCACGCCGTGAGACCGTCCTTGTCCTAGCACCTTCCGTTGCCTTCCTCAATCCTCATTTTAGATGGTGAAGATGGTGGTTTAAGGTACCCTATTAAGTCTATTAAGTTTATATATCAATTGGTTAGGTTTCATAGATGGATTAGAGAGTGTTTTAATGACTTTTAGTTGCTTTTAAATGGTGAATTTGGGCCAAAACTAAAACTTTATGCAGCTTGTAAGATATGTTATTAAGTGTGAAAATGAATGAACCTTAACACATGTAAACCATGCAAAAATAGAGTTGAAATAAAGATTTAATGCATCACCATTTGTTAATCCATAACACATGAAAAGCTTGTAAAAAAGAATGATAATGAACAAGGGAAAGAACAACTTGTCAAAGGAAAAGAGAGAAACTCAAGCTTATCACCACTTATTTTATGATTGTTGTTATATTGAAGATAGAGTATTAAGTGTGAAGAAGAAAGCTTAAGATTTAGATGTATGCCTACACTATCAACATGTCCAACATTACTTTAAATTTAGTGTGATGGAAAATGGCCTTAAGTATGAAATAACATGAAAGAGAAAACCATTTACTATACCATTAATGCATTAAACCATTGAGTGTTGGATTAGATCATGTGAAATAAAAAGAACTTGAGATAGCTTAAGACATGCAAATAGATTATAGCAAGTAGATTATGCCTCAAGGGCTTAGGCTAAGCTTTAATGTGTGAATGAGATCTAGATCTAGAATATTTTAACCATCAAAACATGAAGAAACCATTAACACATTATTACCCTAGCCTTACGATTTTGGGGATGTCTCTCCCAAGGTGTAGGCAATCATTAATATATGAAAAGATTGGAAAGAGAAAGAAAAGAAAGAAAAACCACTCAATGGCATAAGGTGGAGGCAAGCCTACCTTTATTGTGCCAAAGGGGTTGAGAGGAAAACAAATAACAACTACTGTCAACAATCACTTGCTAACCCTACATCCTAGCTCTAAAGGCGATTTTTAAATGAAAAAAAAATAAAAAATGAAACTAACCCTAATCTCACACGTGGGAGGTAGGCCGTACCAATTCTCCTCCCAAGATATGAGCCCCAAAACTACATTGCAAGTTGAGAAAATTATGCACAAGAAACCCTAAAATTTGAAGAAAAAGGTTGAGAAATAGCTACCCACTTGAAGAAGGTCCTTGGAGTGTTGTGTGGATGTATTTGGGTAGAAAAACCCCTCCCATCCTGATAAGAACCTGCAAAAACCAGCAAGCTATGCTTGCTGGAAAAGCTACACACAACTATATAGATGGGGAAATTTTTTTGTTTTAGGGCAAAATTTTTTCACATAAAAATTTTGATGAAAAAGTAGATATTAAATGACCATACTACTATGTTAAGCTAGCTGAAATATGGCATGAAATGGAAAGCAAGAAAAGGGTGAGAAAAGAAGGAGTTTGAGCAAGCTTTGAGGGTAGACTCCTCCTTGCGGCTATCCCAACAAAACCCTAGAAGAAAACCTGCAAAACTTAGGCAAAACGTGAGGCATAGAAGGTAGATAATATGGCCGAAAAATGCTAACAAAATAAAGTATTTTACCCTATTAGCAATGCCACATATATAAATCAACAATAACACTAGTTGTTAGATCTACTCAAGTAAAATACTTTACCTAAGAATCTACTCTATGCAACCCATGATACCAAATTTACAATATTACCTCATATGAAAAGGAAAGACAAGAATACTCGTTCTTCTTCCTAAATCCTCCAAAGTTTCTCTTTATTTCTCAAAATGAGTCTTGTAGCAAGAAATTGCTCCAATACTCTCAAGAACCAAAGAAATGGAAGCAAGATGGACAAGAATGAGAGAGATGAGAGGTGAAAAAAAGTAGCATAACAATAGCTCAAGATATGGTGAAATAATTATTGAGGGGAGGGTTCTATTTATACTTGGAGAGGCAAACCTACCTCTCTTGGATCAATGTCAAGTGTCCATCACCAAGCACAAGAGAGAATCCCAAGGGGGGGGGGCAACTTTAGGGTTTTCGACAAGGAGTGGAGAGGAGTAAATGCAAGGAGAGGTGGGAGATCAATCAAAAGGATGAAGTGGAAGGCTAGGGAAGGCGTATCATCAAGTGGAGGCCCCCCCCACTCATTAAAAACGTTTTTCTTGGGTTTCCACTTGAAGGGTGGTGTAACTTCCCCTGGGGAGCGTGAGGGTTGGATAGAAGTGAATGGGTGAGGGGTTAAAACAAGTTGGGTTGAGTGGGTTTAGGTTGGTTTATTTTAGGAAACATCTCTCTTACCTTTATCCACCTTTACTTTCACTTCTTAGCTCATTTTTACAAAATTACAATTTTTTACTTTATCAAGACTTCGCAATTAAAATTGTTTTTTTTGAATGACTGAAACTCTTGGTGGGAAAACACATAGAAAAAGTTGTTCGACTGAGCTGAAAATTGGTCCAAGGGTGTAGGGGGTGTCTTTCCATTTCTTTTGAGCACAAATACTCCTATCAAAAGCCCAAGGACCTAGTTTTTACAATATTTGCTAAAAAATAATTAATTAATTAAATAATTAAAAAAAAAAAAATTTATCTAGAATCGACGGAATTCCGTGAAACTTTCTAAGATGTCATACATGTTCATTTACAATATTCCTAAACACTAGCTACCATAATATAACCCCATTAGAATGTCATTCACCACTTTGGAGGAATTATTGCAGGGGTGAGGGAAAAACTCAAGGGAAATTAATAAGGCTGAAAAGCCCAATTAATAACCTGAGGATAAAAAACCCTCGGTGAATAGAACTCACCTAATGAAGAAATCTCGAGGAGACTGACCTAACTATGACACATGCAAACCTATTACATTATTAACCCACGCAAGGGTGCGGAAATTTTGTTTACAAAAATTTGTGATGGTGGCATAAATTGCCCAGTAGAACCATATAATCTTCGACAAATGAGCATCTGATGATGCATCTCTTCATGGCACATGGATTTGACCCCCTAGTTGAATAGGTGGTCAACATCTGGCTCCACATGGGGACGTGTGTTCGATCTTCTCACATGGGACAAAGAGCATATGAGAATCTAGCACCTACAAAACATAGTGCTCACCAATAACCAACATAAGAATACATATATATATGATAAACAAATGTTATAAAAAACATTTACATAATGAAATAACTAAAGTACAACATCTATATTTTTACAAAATGAAATTTATGATACATAAATAAATTCTAAGTACATATTGACATAATGAATGAAATAATACAAAATTTAAATACAAGGATAAGGGTTAGAGATACATTACAGAGGGTGTCCCTTTGGACACCAAGTTGTCCATCATCTGAAGAAAAGTTTGAGTTGTTTCCCATTCCATGGAATGTGGATGGGCTCACCATCCAAATGACTGAGATGAAAATAATTTGGCCATGCTATTTCCCGAATCACATATGGAACCAACCACAAGCTGTCAAACTTGCCATGTTTCCTTGGTTTCTCTCTGCCTTTAGCCCATAACAAAACTGTATCCCCGATCATGAAATCCCTCTGCATGGCTAACTTGTCGAAATATTTCTTTACTTACTCTGATTTCTGCAATTTTGTTCATAAGCCTTTCGTCTGATTTCATCCAACTCGATGACTTGATTGACCCTGTTATGAACTACATCCTGCTCTGTGGAAGTTTCCTCAACTGATTCACAAGTAGGGAGTCTAAGGTGCACTGGAAACCTAGCCTCCAAACCATACACTAACTCAAAAGGACTCTTACCTGTTGTTGCTTTCTTTGTTATTATGTCTGCCCATAATGCATGTTTAATTTTACTATCCCAAGACCTTTTGTTTTCACCGACTATCTTTTTAACTATGGTCATTAAGTTTTTGTTACTTGATTCTGCCTGACCATTTCCTTGGGGATAATAATCTGAAGCATGTGATAAGATAATACCATATTTGAAACAAAAAGAAGACATATCTACTGAACAAAAGGCCTTGGCATTATCTGTCACTATCTTTGATGGGGCCCAAAATCTAGTTATAATTATGTCTTCTAGGAAATCCATCACCACTTTTTCAGTTGTTGACTTGGTAGGAATGGCTTCAACCCACTTGGTAAAGTAATATGTTTCTATGATAACCCATGAGTACCCATTACTTGAATTATCATTAAACTTCCCGATGAAGTCCAAACCCACTGCTGAAAAGGTGCTTCAACCACAATTGGTTGCAAAGGGAGAGATGTTAACTTCTGCTTTCCTGTGAAAAGCTAACATGGCTCACATTTTCGAACAAACTGATGCACATATGAAAATATTGTGAGCCAACAATATCCTGCTCTGAGAATTTTGTGGGTAGTAGTTTTAGTAGCAAAATGTCTACCACAAAACCCTCCATGGAATTCATCCACTAGTTTCTTTGACTCAACGTCATCCACACATCTAAGGATAACCCCATCAGGATTCTTCCATACTAATCCATCTCTAGTAAGGACATACTTAGAAGATTTCAACCTTAAATCTCTTTTCTTGTTTCCTACTAGATTCCTTGGATAAGTTAGGTTCTTGAGATAAAAGATGATGTTTGTGTACCATTCAACCTATTCAAGTTTTAATAAATTAGGATGCCATTCTTCATTATTGATTTGGAAAACCATACCCAAGGCTTTTTTATTACTTTCTTTCAACATTTTAGCTAGGCCTTGACCTTTAATCAATTTTGTTGGTTTAATTTCCAAATCATACTCTTGGATATTAGAAATCCATCTACCCCTTGAGCCTAATCCTTCCACTTGAGATAAAACATCTTTAACCGCATAATTAGGAACATAACTAATCACCTTGGAATATCCAATGAAGACTCTGAAATGTTTGAGTGATTTCACTAAGGCATAAGCCATGTTTCTCAAACATGGGATACTTAAGTTCTGAATTTTGCAAGGCCCTACTCATATATGCAATGGGTTTGTCATGGCCTTGATCATTTTTCTGAAGCAATACACCAACAATAGTATTTTCAGAAGCAAAAGAGAAAATATGAAAGTCCTTGTTGTAGTCTAGGCTAATAAGGATGGGAGCTTCACATATTGCAGTCTTAATATTTTCAAAATCTCATTTACTTTCTTCATTCCATTCAAATTTTACATCATTTTTAAGTAGCTTATATATAGGTTTCATGATCTTAGCATAGTTAGGAATGAACCTATGGACAAAATTGATTTGTCCTAAGAAGTATTGGAGAGATTTCTTTGATACAAGCAAAGGCACCTTACCAATGGATTCAACTCTCTCTGGGTCTAACTTGACCCCATCTTTAGTAATTATGTGGCCCAATAATTTACCTTCTATCACCCCAAAGACTGACTTAGCAGGATTTAGAGAAATGCCAAACTCTATACATCTATCCCAAACTTGCCTAAGGTGGTTAATGTGAGTTTTCACATCCTTAGAAAATGCTGTCAAATCATTTTGATATATTTCAATCAACTTTCCAATCAACCCCCTAAAAACATAATCCATAGCTCTCTGAAAAGTAGCTCCAAAATTTGATAAACCAAATGGCATTTTGAGATATTCAAAGGTTCCCCATGGAGTAGTAAAAGTTGTCTTATGCCTATCTTCTTCTTTAAGTCTTATATGATTATAACCTGAAAAACCATCAAGCATGGAAATCATTCATGATCCTGTTACCCTTTGAAGTAAGGTTTCCATCTTGGGAAGGGGGTAGTTGTCTTTTGTGCAAGCAATGTTTAAATTCCTGAAGTCAATACATATCTGAATCTTTCCACTCTTCTTCCTAGCAACAACCAAATTTGAGCACCATGAAGAATGTCTTGTTTGGGCAATGATACCTGCCTCTAACATTTTTCGTAACTCCTATTGGACCAAAGGAGATAACTTGGGGTTTATTTGCCTCAATTTCTGCCTAAAGGGTTTGGTTTCCTCCTTAAGAGGGATGACATGCTGAATTACATCCTCCCTATAGACTTTGAGCTTATCATAACTAAAATCCAAGACATCCCTATATTCTTTTAATAACTTAACAATTTCATTCCTTTCCTCTATAGGGGTAGTCTTGCCTATTTTGACCATCTTAGGCTCTTCATTAGTTCCAATGTTAACTTCAAGGAGATCACATAGTTTTTTCTTTGACTCTTCCTTTTGCTTATGACCATCCTGTCTATCAAAATCCCTTTCTGAATATACCACTCACCTAGGGGGTGCTTTTACCTCATCATCAATTTCAGTATAATTACAACCCTCTTCTTTGATACTAATGTCTAAGTCTGAAAATTCATGAATGTGAGTTAAAAACTTAATTACTTGTTTGTCATCATCGAAAACCTGCCAATGATCCACGTTATTAGGAACTAAGGGTCTAAAAATCACTTCAACCTAAATATTATCATCAATCAAACCATCTGGAAGCTGGAGTATGGAAGCAGGTACTGCAAGTTCATCTGCCTTTGAATTTTGTTCTCTAGGAATAGCAATTAAGTCTACATTATTTAGGTTATTTATCAGGTCCCAAATTGCATTCTTGTACCCTTTCAGTCTTTCAGACTTGAAAGAAAACTTACCTTTTAACTGTTGTATAACCAAGTTTGAATCCTCCTTGGTGTTTAGACATCTTACACCTCTATCTTTGCAAAGTTACAAACCAAGGAGTAAAGCTTCATACTCAGCCACATTATTGGTTGCATCAAACTCCAATCTATAAGCAAATTTCAACACTTTACCATTTGGAGCTTGAAGAACAATTCCAGCACCTTTTCCTGCCCTAGAAAAATCAGCATCAAAGTTCATGTACCATACTTTGTCTACTTCATTATCTCGGACTTTATCTTCTAAGGGCATAATGGAGTTAGACAAAATGGCATAATTACCAAGACCTTAATCATTATACTTTAATTCATTCTTGGGTTTTCTTGGGTCTTCAATATGATACCTTTTAAACACTTCCCTATTCAACTTGAAAGTACTCCCATCTGGGGTAGGAATGGTGGCATAAGATAGATCCATTTGCAAATTACCACCTAATTTTGCAGTTACCTTTCTATTCAACAACATTCCCCAAGCATCTGGGACATCAATTACCACAATGTCCATTTCAAACACAATATCCATAAAAGATGCTAAGTGTACTTGCAAACCCTTAATTAATCCATGCACTTGAATTGTTTTGCTATCCATGGCACAAATGTTATGGTAAGGCCTAGATATTATTAAGTCCAATTGATCCATCACTTTCTTAGTCATAACATTTGATCTTGCTCCTAAGTCTAGCATGCAATTATGTAGTATTTTGTCATTCACAAGTAAAGAAAGGTAGAAGGGAAAATTCTTCTCATTTCCCCTATCCTAATTCTGTAAGATAACTAGTGTGTCTTGGTAGGCCACGACTAATTTCTTCTCAACAATACTCCTAGGAGGATCTGCTATGGACTTAAGTAATTTTTCCCTTTGAGAAGGGATCTTCATAAGCTCTGATACTGGAACTAACATCTTTGCATTACTTAGCCAACCACCCAAGTCAATATTCAGTTATGAGTTAATGGGCACATTTGACTTAGGGAGGATTGGAGATACCTTGGGAATACTAGTTTGACCTTTATTTCCATTCCTTTGGTATGTAATGCCTCTATACTTAGCCATTTCTACAATTTGTTGAGGTGTGGGCTTGGGCCCAAATTTTTCTGTTGCTTTATCTACAACATTATTCATGAAGTTTTCACCACTTCCATTTTCAGAAAAATCCATCCAATCATACAACCCAACAGTATACTTCCTAACACACATATTTACTTGTTCATTTCCTTGATATCCATAACTATCATCATAACAATCTTCAAGGAAAACAGGACAAGTCACTTCCTCATGAAACTCACCACAAGGCCTACAATAAGGTATGGATTGATGATATACCAAGTTGGTGGATTCAAAAGGATTAGGCTCCCTTTGATCATTTTGAGGGGGTTTCCTTGGCCATTTATCATTTGGCTTATGTTGTTGTCTACCACTTTGGGACCTCTCCATTGTGATCAACCTATTTTTTAACGCATTGATTTGATTGGCATGGTTTATTTCCATTTGTTTAATTAGTTGAGTCAATTCCTTAATCCCATCATTTGTTGATTCTTGACCTTTAACATTCTTTTTCTTTTCCTCATTTCCCTTCGAAGAAGAACCTCTTGTGAAACCAGGAATGTTGGACTTCCTAGCTTCTAACATATTCTATTCAATTCTCACAGCTATAATTTGTGTTTCCTTTAAAGTTTGAGGATCCTTATCCCTTAAGGCATACCTCATTTCACCTTCAAATGCCTCCATATAATAAATCAAAATTGCAGTGTCCAAAGGCAAGATATCAACATGAAGGCCCTTCACCAACTTATTAAACCTAGTGTTAAATTCTCCCACAGTCTCATTTTCCTTTTTATGACTATTTGTGAGGGCATCAAGATGGAATCTATGTTCTTTTTTATCACCCCATTTATTTCTAAATTCATTCAATGTTTCATCAAGGGTGCTAAACTTATCGGGATCCAAATTTGTAAACCATTCGGCAACATCTCCTTCTAATGAATACACAAACAAAGCCATCTTTACATCTTCTTCATTATGACCTTTACAATACTTCTCCACACATATGTGAAAACTTGAGATGTGAGACTTAGCACTGATTGCATTGTTCCCCTGAAAGGTAGGTAGCTTGTCAATGGCTTTTTCAGGAACTGCGTGAGGGGCACCTTGTATAGCTGCAAAGTTCAAAGGTCTCAAAAAGATACTCATGGTTAAGTTAGGAGTATTAGGGGGATTATTAACAGTTGGTTGATTATTAGTTTGGAACAAGTATTGGATATCAGTTAGTGCTTCTTCCCCAAGACTTTCAAGTAGCCTTCTAGGAGCAAGGCGATTTAATCTCCTCCTATAAACCTTCTTAGGTTCCGGAAAAGAATAAATCACTCCTTATGAAGTGCTCCTAGTAGTATACTTGACAAATTTGTTCAATGGAGTCGCCACTTGGAAAGGAACCACAAAAAATCAACCAATACAAGCTCAAAGAATTTTAAGGACTAAAGATTTTATTATTTGGTTCTTAAAGAATTAAGTTAAGTCATTTGGACTAAGGATAAATGAATTATCCCCGGTAACGGCACCAAATATGTTTATGTCCTTATACACACTTGCGAACGTGAGCTAAGTCCTGCTCACTTAGTGTGTCCTTGGAGGCACAATGCCTAGGTTCAAATCCCACACTATCACTTTCTCTTGAACCTCTTCCGTCTAGGCTTACTCCTAAGAAAGCCAAAGGGGGTAGACCCTAGTTTCTGGATGTGATTTAGAGTTTAAGTTCTAGGAGTTGATTTTAATTTAGTTAAGGTTTGGGAGGAGTCTAACCTATGATGGAAAAGCAGCAAATGCAAGGTGCAACAATTTATTTATGACACACAAACCCTTTCCCTAAGTAAACTAAGACTAGTGCCTAAGGTTGGGCAAGGGATCAACTAAAATGTAAGGGTGTTTAATTACAAGTAAGATTACAAAGACTATTAAGATACAATTATGCTACAACAAGGTTAGATATTCACAAATAAAGAATGCTAGATATACAATATTACAATAAGATACAATATTACAAGCTAACCACGTGTGTTCAAATGTGCAGGAAGCTAAAGACAATCAAGTCATGGGAAACATCAACACTCAATATTCATAGGGACACTTAGGAGATTTGAAGACTTTTAAACACAAGTGTACCACAAAGTATTTAATCCATTTACCCACAAATCATTATTTTCATATATTATTGAGAAATTAAAGTTGCAAATATTAAACCATAAGATATAACAGTTTGAGCCAAGGTTATTAAGCACTTAGTGAGTTAAGGGTTTTAAGATTTTAAATATTTTATTAACCTAACTAAGTGTTTGACCAAAAACATCCTCCCCCTATTACCAAATGGTTGTTGGATGCTCAATAAGTGAGGCAACGAGGCCTACCCTAGCTTCACAGGTCAACCCTAAAGAACTGAGTACTCCCGGAAAGGACGTCGCGCGTCGTGAGACCGTCCCCGGCCTATCACCTTTTGTTTCCTTCCTCAATCCCCGTTTTAGATGGCGAAGATAGTGGTTTAAGGTACCCTATTAAGTCTATTAAGTTTATATATCAATTGGTTAGGTTTTTAGATGGATTAGAGAGTGTTTTAATGACTTTTAGTTGCCTTTAAATGGTGATTTTAGGCCAAAACCGAAACTTTATGTAGCTTGTAAGATGTGTTATTAAGTGTGAAAATGAAGAACCTTAAAACATGTTAAGCATGCAAAAATAGAGCTGAAATAAATATTTAATGCATCACCATTTGTTAAGCCATAACACATGAAAAGCTTGTAAAAAAGAATGATAATGAACAAGGGAAAGAATAGATTTCCAAAGGAAAAGAGAGAAACTCAAGCTTATCACCACTTATTTTATGATTGTTGTTATATTGAAAATAGAGTATTAAGTGGGAAGAAGAAAGCTTAAGATTTAGATGTGTGCCTACACTATCAACATGTCCAACATTACTTTAAATTTAGCGTGATGGCAAATGGCCTTAAGTATGAAATAACATGAAAGAGAAAGCTATTTACTATACCATCAATATATTAAACCATTGAGTGTTGGATTAGATCATGTGAAAGAAAAAGAACTTGAGATAGCTTAAGACATGCAAATAGATTATAGCAAGTAGATTATGCTCCAAGGGCTTAGGCTAATCTTTAATGTGTGAATGAGATCTAGATCTAGAATATTTTAACCATCAAAACATGAAGAAACCATTAACATATTATTACCCTAGCCTTACGATTTTGGGGATGTCTCTCCCAAGGTGTAGGCAATCATTAATATATGAAAATATTGGAAAGAGAAAGAAAATCAAGACAAACCAATCAATGGCACAAGGTGGAGGCAAGCCTACCTTTATTGTGCCAAAGGGGTTGAGAGGAAAGCAGATAACAACTACTATCAAAAATCACTTTCTAACCCCACGTCCTAGCTCTAAAGACGATTTTTAAATGAAAAAAACAAAAAATGAAACTAACCCTAAGCTCACACGTGGGAGGTAGGCCGTACCAATTCTCCTCCCAAGCTATGAGCCCCAAAACTACTTTGCAAGTTGAGAAAATTATGCACAAGAAACCCTAAAATTTGAAGAAAAAGGTTGAGAAATAGCTACCCACTTGAAGAAGGGCCTTGGAGTGTTGTGTGGATGTATTTGGGTAGCAAAACCCCTCCCAACCTGATAAGAACCTGCAAAAACCAATAAGCTATGCTTGTTGGAAAAGCCACACACAACTCTATAGATGGGGAATTTTTTTTGTTTTAGGGCATAAATTTTTCACATAAAAGTTTTGATGAAAAAGTAGATATTAAATTACCATTCTACTATGTTAAGCTAGCTGAAATATGGCATGAAATGGACAACAAGAAAAGGGTGAGAAAAGAAGGAGTTTGAGCAAGATTTGAAGGTAGGCTCCTCCTTGAGACTATCCCAACAAAACCCTAGGAGAAAACCTGCAAAACTTAGGCAAAACGTGAGGCATAGAAGGTAGATAATATGGATGAAAAATGATAACAAAATAAAGTATTTTACCCTATTAGCAATCCCACATATATAAATCAACAATGATACTAGTTGTTAGATCTACTCAAGTAAAATACTTTACCTAAAAATCTACTCTATGCAACCCATGATACCAAATTTGCAATATTACCTCATATGAAAAGGAAAGACAAGAATACTCGTTGTTCTTCCTAAATCCTCCAAAGTTTCTCTTTATTACTCAAAATGAGTCTTGTAGCAAGCAATTGCTCCAATACTCTCAAGAACCAAAGAAATGGAAGCAAGATGGACAAGAATGGGAGAGATGAGAGGTGAAAATCAAGTAGCATAAAAATAGCTCAAGATATGGTGAAAAAATGAGTGAGGGGAGGGTTCTATTTATACTTGGAGAGGCAAACCTACCTCTCTTGGATCAATGCCAAGTGTCCAGCACCAAGCACAAGAGAGAATCCCAAGGGGGGGGCACAACTTTAGGGTTTTGGACAAGGATTGGAGAGGAGTAAATGCAAGGAGAGGTGGGGGATCAATCAAAAGGGTGACATGGAAGCTAGGTAATGCGTACCATCAAGTGGAGGGCCCCCCCACTCTTTAAAAACGTTTTTCTTGGGTTTCCACTTGAAAGGGGGCGTAACTTCCCCTAGGGGGCGTGAGGGTTGGATAGAAGTGAATGGGTGAGGGGTTCAAACAAGTTGGGTTGAGTGGGTTTAGGTTGATTTAGGTTAGGAAATATCTCTCTTACCTTTATCCACCTTTACTTTCACTTCTTAGCTCATTTTTACAAAATTACAATTTTTTACTTTATCAAGACTTCGCAATTAAAATTGGTTTTTTTTACTGACTGACACTCCTGGTGGACAAACACATAGAAAAAGTTGTCCGACTAAGATGAAAATTGGTCCAAGGGTGTAGGGGGTGTCTTTCCATTTCTTTTGAGAACAGATACCCCTATCAAAAGCCCAAGGACCTAGTTTTTACAATATTTGCTCAAAAATAATTAATTAATTAAATAATTAAAAATAATTATCTAGACTCGACGAAATTTCGCGAAACTTTCTAAGATGTCATACATGGTCATTTAAAATATTCCTAAACATTAGCAACCAGAAGATAACCCCATTAGAACTCCATTCACCACTTTGGAGGAATTATTGCAAGTGTGAGGGAAAAACTCAAGGGAAATTAATAAGGCTGAAAAGCCCAATTAATAACCTGAGGATAAAAAACCCTCGATGAATGGAACTCCCCTAATGAAGAAATTTATAGGCAACTGACCTAACTATGACCCATGCAGACCTATTACATTATTAACCCACGCAGGGGTGCGAAAATTCCGTTTACAAAAATTTGTGTTGGTGGCATAAATTGCCCAGTAGAACCATATAATCTTCGACAAATGAGCATCTGATGATGCATCTCTTCATGGCACATCAAGTTGACCCCACAGTTGAATAGGTGGTCAATACTATCAACAAGAAGTTCTTATCTTTTAATTGTTTCAGAAGTGAATGAAGTAGTAATGCAATCTCACTCTAGAGAAAGAAAAAACCTTATCAGAGTCGATGCTTCTATCTATCCTCTCTTTTTCTTGTCCCTTATGTTCTCCTTTTATTCTCCAAAAGTAGTTTAGAGTAGTTCCAATTACTTTTAGTTAAGTTATTTAAATAATTTTTAGTTAGATAGGAACAACTCATAATTAAATATTAATAAATAATGATAAGGGTATAATAAATATCAACTAATAGGTGGGGACCCCCTAATTAACGCTATTGTTTAATTTTCAAAATATCCCCTTATTCATCCATCAATAAATATGCATTAATGTCATCAAAACATAATTATATACACATATCCCAATCAACCAACACATCAAATATTTCAAAACATATTTGTGACTCCCAAATACCAAGTTTATATGAATATACATGCCCAAAATAATTAATTCAACAAGTTGTCCAAAATAAGTAAAGTCTGTCCAAACGGTGAAACCAAAGTAAAACCAGAAATCATATTTTTTATGTGAAGCAGTCTGCCTCTGTCCACTTTCCTTAGACTCTATCAGCTTGGGCATCTGTGAATCTGCCTTGGTGGGAATTTCACCTTTAATTTTTTATGATTTTGGGTGCATATCTTCAAAAAAGGTATGTCCATCCTCATATCTATGGTGTTGGGAATGTGATGTGATTGAGTGTGAGGATGCTTCAGATTGATCAGACTTAGTAGAGTTAGCCAATTTTTTCCCTTTAGAAGTTCTAGGCTCTTGGGAAATGGACTTGAGTCTTTTCAGTGGCTGAGTTGAATGGGCATGTGATGTCACCGATTCAATGTGTTTGGAAGGTTGTTTAGGTGGTGGAGGAGGTAATGACAAAGACATTTTGGCCCATCCATTAGCATGAATTTGGGGAGGATTTACAACATCATCCCATCCATCATTGATTGAGACCTCGGGTGGTAAGGACACATGTGGCTATAATGGTATGTCAGATATTCTAGGATGAGGGTACAAAGGTGGTATTTCAAGTGGAAGCAGAGGTTGAAAGGATCTTTGTCTAGATAAGTTTAAGAAACCTATTTATAAGAGTTGATTAAACTCTTCAGAATCAACATCAAAGTGAATTGAAAATTGTAGTCTTTTGTTTCCCCTTTGCCAGAAATCATTTGGCCTTCTTCCTCTGCCTTTGTTTCCTTCATTTAAAATTCATCTTTCCTCCTCCTGTTGTATGAAATATAAAATGTTTTTCTATCAGTTTAGCATGGGTATTTTGACAGTAAAAGTATATTTTGATCAATTAAAATTATGGTCAAGGGCAGAATTTGAAATGGATATATTTCAGGGTGATCGTTCTTTAATGACCTCTTTTTGGATGAAGTTATAAATTTTTGGAAAATAGTTAATTTCTCATTATGTTTTCAGGGCCAATCCCATTCATGCTCTCATTTTACATAAATTATTCCCAGTTCCCAAATATCATGTTCATTTTTATTTCATATATTTTCCCCCTAATACATGAACAAATCCAAAGGTTTCTTTGGACATGGACAATGAATATGATAACAATTAAATGAGGATGTGATTGACATGGAATGAATGAAATGATTATTGAAAGACATTGGATATTAGAAAATGGTTGATGATTGATGTGTTGTTATTCTGAACATGTAACATTACTCTCCTTGTCATTTGTTTCACTTTCCATACATTACAAAACCCCTCATATTTCTAATTACACCGTAACTCCCATGTCCTTAAAATAATCATAAATTATATAAGATGGTGAGGGATAGAAGTGATTTGAAGAGGAGCTAAATATTCATGTTTGAAGTTACCCTTTCTTACCTTTGATGACCACATGCTTGCAAAAAAAAAAAAAAAACTCATCTATTAAACATAACGCTAGGTTAGGGTATGTATACAGTAGCAAGTAAACATCAAAAACCATTTGCATTGTCATAATTTTAGAAATAGCTCCGACTTGATCATAATTTTAGAAATAGCTCTGACTTGATCAACAAGAACGATCACCCTTAAATATATCCTTTTCAAATTCTTCCCTTTACCATAATTTTAATTGATCAAAATATACTTTTACTATCAAAATACCCATGCTAAACTGATAGAAAAACATTTTATATTTCATACAACAGGAGGAGGAAAGATGAATTTTAAATGATAGATGTTCCTGGGAAATTAAGGAATCATGAATGAAAAGTGGAAGTATGAGGGATTTGATCCTCTGTGTAGAAATAAAAACATTTTCTAATTCTCAAACAACCCAACCATATTCTCATTCCAAATTCAAGCAAGTATGCCTCATAACCAATGATTAAATATTTGAACCAACTCTGCATTTACAGGAAACTTAATATCTACACGGAAGTTTATGTATCATAAATTTTAATAATCGTCAAATATCATACAACAAGGGTCATACGAATTGATTATGATAATAAAATCGATGCCAACTATTTCGAGACCCAAAATTGTATGGCATAATCCTCCTGGTATTTCATTGTTTCCAAAAAATCCATAAAATATAATACATAAGTATCAATCCTTTCTTCAAAATTTTCTTCAAATGAACCAGGTGAAAGGGCCCTAAAATATTTTCATACACATCTCATATCTCAACTATCAAAATCAATGAGGTTTTGAAATTGGGTTGCATTAACCTTTTACTTGTTCAAAAATATATCAACCATTTCCAGACACTTAACCATTTCTCTGTGTAAAGAATGCAGAGGTATTCGGCTAGACAAACATGCCAATCCCACATAGGTTTGAGCTTCAAGACAAGACATCTTGATGGCATGCACATGATTTTTTTAAAAATACCAAGGTTTAGCATAACATGATATGACCAAATATTTCCCCCAACTTCAGAGTTACGACGCCAGTAGTGGGGTTTTAAATACAACAAATCCAATGACATGATAATGTTTAGAGAAACTCTTTACAATGCAAGGTCGAGTATCATTATAGGATATCAATTGAAAGACATGGGTTTGAAACTCTTTGAAACAGAAAAATAATAAACATGCAGAAGAAAACCCACAAGTTTTTTGTATTCTTTTGTTCAGGGTTTCAAATATTAATGAGTGAAAAAGAGGTTGCTAGAGAACCTACATCTCTTTTGAAAAAGAGTCAAGAAAGAAGTTGCACCAAATCGAAAACAAGCCATTTACAATGAGTTCACACAGCGGGGTCTAAAGGTAATAGCTTTCAGAATGAGGGTTAACACCAGAGTAATAAAATGGAAAAAAATCTCTTTTGAAGCAACAAGATGAATTCAGGAAGACAGTCGAAAGAAGCATACTCATTTATCATTCAAGAAGAGTTATTCCATAAAATATTACTGCAAAAAAAGAATGCATTTGATGGGTACGAGTTGGAATAGCCATAACTTTCCTTGGCGCTCAAATATTTCCAAAAAAACAAACTTCCCAGTTAACATAACTACCACAATAAATCTCTAGAACCAAAGTGTTACTCAACCAACATGAAATTGAAATGAAATTCCAAAACCCCAACACAAGGTGGTATACCTGAGTAACTAAATGCCCATGTCCCATGCATTGAATGCATGGGGCTTCACGTTCCTTGAGAATTATTAACAAATCAATTTTTAATCTATCTCATACTTCCACTATCCACCATAACAAATCACAAATCAAGAATATGACAAGTATACAAGCAATCATGTGCCAAATAACCACATCAACTAGCCACATAAAATGCCAACTCAAATGACGTCTCGAATTTCACATCAAACCTCATATCCAAGTTTACAATTAAAACCACATTGAAATCACATCAATAAAACAACCAACATATATATCAACCATTGGGTGCCAAAATATAATTGTGAGGTGGTTGACAACTCCAATGTTGAGTCCATATGTTATACCTGTTGGATTACTAAGAGGGGGGGTGAATCAGTAATAGAGAAATTTAATCCTTTTTAACCATATAATCCAAGTGTTATATCAATGAGGCATTATCATCCAATAACTGCAAAGTAAATAAGCAATGAACAAATGAAAAATCATGCACATACTCAGTACACCAGTGTTTTATGTGGAAACCCAAATCGGGAGAAAACCACAGAATGCTTTTTCTTATATGTCTTGACGAATTACATTCATTGGAAGCACCAACTTCCTTTATTTTCCAGCTGCAACTGGAAGGAGACTCCAACCCCCTAATTTCTCAGGATACAATCTGAGCGAAGCTCCAACTCCCCAATTCTCTGGCTACAACCAGAAGGAGGCTACAACCTCCTATGTCTTCGGCTACAACCGAAAGCTGGCTACAACCACCTAGCCTTGCCCCGTCCAATCGCCCTGAAGTATAAGTAGAATGATGGAACCACTGTCATACTATCATTATGAAATATACCATTGTAAACATGTACCAATAAATATGAACCATGCATCAACATGTACCTCAACCTGTAATCAACTTGTACCATAAACAAGTGCATCAACCATGCACCAACCTGTACCAAATAACCTGTAATCAACCTGTACCATAAACAA
>JZKD02S1851079.1:68146-112027 GCA_000966675.3 Picea glauca
TATTTACATCAAACAATATTGGGTCCATTACTCAAACCTTTGTGCTACGGGGCTTTCTTCAAGGGTTGACATCAATGACAACCAACCTTAATCAACAATACCATATACAATATGCATTGAAACTTAAAATATTGACCCTTTAATTGCAACATGTCACCTTTCTCCTATAGAACAAACACTTCCACATAAATGATTATAACATTAATGTAGTAACATGTGAAATGAATGTAACGACATGTGGTGTTGTAACCAAAACTTTTATATATGGTAAACTATATTAAATAAACTTGTCATCTCTTCTAGACCATGTCATATTTTAGAACTCAACCTTTGTAATCAATGTTTGTTGAGACACAACTATTATAATAATAATAATAAAATAAAATAAACTTTTAACACCTCATAATCTTCTTGTATAGTATCAGTAAGATATATGAGTGGAATGTGTGTAAGATAGAGAATCTTTTGAAATTTTTATGAGTAAAACTTGTTTTCTTCCTATGCGACCAAATCAACAATATAACTCATAATCAAACAAAGAGGGAAACATTATCAATGCACAATGTAAATGAAACCACTTCAGTATAGAGGCAACATTCGATCTTGGGGATAATTGAAATTAAACATCCTTTCTTTCTCCCTAGGGGCCCAACCTATAGCTAAATATTTAATATATCATAGATTAAAAATATATATATATGCCTTGCAACTATTTGCAAGTTGGTGGTTAGCTTGCAAGTTTGTGAGTCAACACAACACAAGCAAAACTATATGAAAGAGACTTCCAAGTTCTCTTGTAACAATCTCCAAAATATATCTTTATAACTACTAGAAAAATATATTTCTACAAGCATGGAGTTTAATAAAGAAATAATAAAAAACATAGGACATATAGGAGATTTATCTCTAAAGGAGAAGATTCATACTCATAAACAAACAATATACTTATTAATTTATCACGAATAAAAACAACATTTTTTTAGTCATCTCTCACTTCTGAAAGAAAAAAAAAATAACACACAGTTAGGTAACCAAGACTATCCCTTTTTTCCCATTTTTCCCACCAATATCTTCAAAAAGAACTTATTTAAATTAATTGTTTTTTCAAAGAAATAATGAAAAACATAAAAGAAAAATGAAAAAAAAAATTATAAAATAAATTGTTATCATGTGATTAAAAACCTTGAAATTCCTTCCTAATTACCTATTCTATAAATCTCTTAACAAAAATGCATATGAACGACATGTTAGGCATATAATAAGAATTAAACATGTATATTTTCATTGACCATGTTATTGTACAAAAATGCATATGAACGACATGATAAACTTATAATAAGAATTAAACATGTATATTATCATTAACCATGTTATTGTTTGCCATAAGATTAGTATCATATTATATTATTAGTATTATGTCCACATAATTTTTTATTAATTTCAAAGTTAACTAGTTAAATCTTTCTTTCTTCATGATAATGATGTTTACTAAGCTACTCTGAGTTGCATCCCATTGTGTTCTTAATTCAAATGTTACTTTTTTTTAGGTCAGATTTTACTGTTATTATTTGAGGGCTTTTATTTTTAATCAATCACATTGCTTCCATATAGAAAGCTATGAACAAGCATAATAAATTTACCCATAGTCACTTCCCATATGGGTAGGGTCTACTCTTTCTTTAAGGCGTGTAGAGGTGGTGTGGATTTCCAAGCCACATCGATAATTTTAAACCCACAAAACATTGCAATGGCAGATTACCGCGTGTACTTCTAAAAACACATAATTGCACACAATTTCTTTGAGACTATTGTGAAGCAAGGCGGTTAGTGTTATATTTATAACATTTATGTGGTTCTCATAATATAACTTGTTGGTGAACTATTTTTTTTTTAAAGCATTCATGTGGTTGTGAGAACATAACCTACTAGTGCACTATTTAGAGAAGAGGGAAAACTAATCATTTTGAACTTGTCAACATTAAGTTATTTTATATTCTTTTCCATTTTATTTTGAATTTAAAATGTTTATTGAGCGTTACAATTGAAGTTATAAGTTCTCTTTTATGTCTTTTCTTTTAACATTTTTTCTTTTATGGTTAAGGTATGGCTTAGAATTAGAGTAATTGATTTATTTGTTTTTTCGTAAAAGTGTTTAATGGATTTATAATGTTTGTTTATGCATTTTTTTTTATGACTAGTTTGGAAGGGGATCATTAATGAGATGATGCAATAATTGTTCTCAAAATTAAATCTTGATACATGTTCCTTTATTGAAGTTAGAAACTTGGACACATTACGACTACAAATATTGGAGGGAACTTGTTCCTTATGTTATAACCCTATGTTTCATAAGATCAACTGGTGACTAGAAATTTTCCCTTTAGTTGTATTTTTATTGTAAATAATATTGCATTCTGCAAATGGTTTACAAAGACAGAAAAGAAAGAAAAATAAAAAAGAAAAAGGAAGAAAAGAAGTGAAAAGAAAAGAAAGAAAAAGAAAAAGAATAAAAGAGGGTACGAAAAGAAAAAGGATAAAACCCCATGCAATAAGAATGGCTTGATTCATATTGTCTAACTATGGTCAAGTATTTTAAATTTATGCAGCTAGGTTAGTGAATAAACTTGGCTAAACAGTCTAATCTTAGCCAAGTTAGATAGGTTAGTGAATAAATTTGATCAAACAGTTTAAACTTGATCAAATAGCCCCAGGATAGAGTAATTCTTTAGCCCAACAGTCTAATCTGGGTTTAATTTGCTAGGTAATTAGAGTATGATATAATTTAGTAGGTTTGTATGTCAATAAAATTGATCAAAGGTTGGTTAAATTCTTTTGGTTTGAGCTAAATGTTGTATTCTAACCACTTGGTGAAAAAATGGAAAAAGAGAAGTAGCACAAAAAACCCATAAAAAGGGTGTTATCCTAAGTTTTTGTGATATAACATGATCGATGCTCTGTGTTAAATGGCGCGCTTAGATCAACGACAAAGCAAAAGGCGCTCAGATCTACGACTGACTGATGATATCGGACCCCCCCCCCGACCATTCTACCTTTAACTGCGGAGGGGGTATGAGTTGGTGGTATTCCCCGGCGAGCCCCATCATAACATGGCACATTTGTGTTAACTCAAACCCCCCTAGATCTAAACCATTTATTACCTACCCCCCCTCTGAGTAAACCGCCAAACCGTTTTTCATACCACCTTTGTTCTCTGACGTCACACTCCACTATCTTCGCTTATATGTCAGACTCCACTACTTTGCCGACACCTCATCCTCCACTCACATGTCGCTAGTCACATTACATCCACCTGTTATCCATTCACTACCCTCGACGTTACCGCCATATACCCGTTACCCATTTATTTCCCTTCCACCTCATCTCTCGATATACCCGTTGGCCAATCAATGCGGCCGACCATGATCGTTCACCGACTGACTCATCATATACTCCCCAACGGACACCCATTCATCCAATTAATCTCGTTTTTTTTTCCATTTTTTCACTATTCACAACTCAAAAGCTGTTGAAGCCATCATCCCCTATGTTTTTCCATCTGCAATCGCCATTAATGCTTGGAAAATACACTCAACACCATTCTCCTTCAAATTTACAGGTACCAGTCAGATCAATGGCACCGAAATCAAAATCTTCAGAGATCCAAGAGAATCTGTTCCTCCCACCTCTCATTGACCTAGATCGGATACCTCTGGCTTAAAAAGACTACCTAATTTCAAAGTGGAAGTGTGAATTCAACTTTTCCGAATTGCATTTCTGGCTCAGAGACACCTTTCTGAACCAGAGTGATGAGATTGGACTCTCGGAGTCCAACATCCCACTGTACCTCTTCCCTCAAATACACCATTTCCCTGAGTTCTCTCTCAAATTCCAGGCGCACTATCTTCCTAGTCAGATGGACGTTGTTTCGTCATCTGGAGAGACCTTTTTTACCATTACACCCGAAACCATTGACCAGATGATGAAGATACCCAGAGTCGAATCCCTCGCCCATTTTTCCATCAAAATCTTGACCGAGATGTACCGGAAATTGTCTTTTCCCTAAAGAGCGCAAATCTTCGAGCTTTTCCTCCCTGAGAGTGCCCAGTTGCCCAGGAAAAATCCCCCCTACCATTCCTCCATTTTCTCAGTGAAAGGTAACCAAGTTATTTCTTCCTTGTGATGTTTGCTATGATATTTTTCAAATGAGTGGGTAGATGAACCCATTCTAGGTTTTCTATCCATTTTTTCCATCGAAGAGAAAGCTACTCTACAGTTTAACTACAACCAGTTCCTAGCCGACAAAATTCATGAGCAACTTTTCAAGTTTCCTATAGAGGGCATGTTCCGATATTCTTTAATATTAGCATACATGTTACTATTTTTCCAAGCAGACAAGTTCTCCTTCTCCATGCAGAAAATGGACTAGGATGGCCATCCACAACCTATCACATCCTGGACATCGTTATTGAGAAAGAACTCGTCTGAGTTCAATTTTAAGCAGTTCATTGATCATTTTTACCACCCAGTGATAAGCATGCTAAGTGGAAGAAAAGAGCCCAAGATAAATGAAGATATTCAAAGGATCCTACATCTATCATATATTGCCAAAACATGTGATTAGTACATGTACCAGGATCACACAGAGATCATAGTTTACGGTTGTGAACAACCACCTTATAAGATTCCCAAGTATTTACCTGTCAGAATATTTTCTCTGGAATATATCAGACAAATGATCAACTCGGATGACATTCATTTTGTGGATTTTAAAAAGAAACAACATCTCAGATTTAAAGGTCAGATAGGCTCCTTCATTTCCAACAGCATAGCTACAGTGTAAGAAGAAAACAAGTTGTTACAATAGATGAAGTTCAAGAAAAGTTTCCCATGGCACTATAATCCTTGTGGTATCATTGTAGAAACCAGATTGAAGAACAAAATTTCCCCTTATGCTCACGTGCCTAAAACAGAGATAGAAAGATACATGAATCAGACAAAATGGGAGGTGAATACCCTGATGGACATTGAACAACATCCTTCTCTTGCCATCTTTTCACAGACAGTAACTCCATAAGTACTAGAAGAGAAGAGGCCTAGGATAAAGTGTCTCCCTCAGTCATAGAAGTTGCAACAGAAGATTTCTAGGTTTACAGAAAGAGACCCAAGATCATTCATACACCTGACAGGTCTGGAGGAGAGGAGACTTGGTCCACTACAATCGAGAGAGAATGTTTAGTACAAATGCCCTTGGGAAGCCAGCAAATGATGTCCACTTTCTCGTCGAAGAAGCATACTGACAAAACATTGGCAACCAAATCCTCACAGGAATCTACAGGAGTCAATATTTTCGAGAAGTATAACTTAATCAAGAAGAAAAATGAGATGTTGGAAAATAGTACCTATGCTCAATTCCGGAAACAGACATCTACAGCCCAACATAGGTTGCTCTCTTCTTTTGACACAAAGAAAGGGAGAATGCACATGTCATACTTGTAGGCACAGGTGCCTCAACCAAAAACTATTTCTGATTATAAAAGGTCAACTTTTGAGTTTGATGTCAAAGAGGTGCATCCAACTGATCAGATGGATATGCACAGATAGACTGAAGAAATTATTTTCTCCACCTTGGCCAACACCTCCATGACTGCTACAAAGTCACAGGTTTCCTTGAACAATGTCCAGACACGGTTGAAGCTGGAGAAAGTGTCTTGTTTGGAAAAAGATAACAAGATAAAGTCTCTGGAGGAACTAGTACTCAAGATTGGGTACGATCCATCAAATGTAAAAGCAATAGAAGATCTCCTCAAAAATAACAACGCCGACATAGCCTCCCTGAGGAAACAACTGAAAATACATTTTAAAAAAGATCCACATGTGAAGGAAATGGCTGAAGTTGAAGGCCATAAAGAGGAGATATTGAAATTAATTATGGAACAGAACGCGCAGATTAAAGAAATGGAGGTCGAGCTAGAGAAGTTAGTTAAAGAAAAGGAGAAAAATGTGCCAAAGTCATTCATCCCATTGAATGCAGTCTCCATCACAGGTATCAGTACAACAACAACCACCACCACAATGAAGATTCCAATAGCAACCTTAGTGACAACTACATATGCTTCAGAAAAATTAGCAAACTCCATGCAAGACATGTCTCTGCAGGAACATAAAATTAAAAGATTGTAGGACGAGATAAACAACATCCAGCAGCTGATGTCCACTTTCTAGTCAAGCTACAACACTAAAATGCATAAGTCTCAGAGGTTCAAACAAGAACTTCAAAAGATGCAAAGAGAAACAGTCATGGCCAAAATGCTTTCAGAGGCCAAGGAGAATAATTGGATGGACATCTGCAAATCCATGACAGATATTTGGCCACTAATACAAATATGTTTGAGAAGCATGAACTAATATAGAGAAGCAGACATGTCATTCATAAGATCAGAGGGGAACTAGGGGAAAGGCCTATAGAGGCAAACAAAATCAGCAGATTCTTGAATTCTAAAACAAGAGAAGAGCTAGAAGTCTTGGAGATTGAGGATAGAACATAAACTATCCTTGATGTCAAGAAGGTTTTGACCAAGAGAGGATTAATGTTGCAAATTGAGGAAAGATCCCAAGCAATGGACATTGGAGTTCAGAGGATTTTTAGCAAAATGGACTCATTGCATAAGAAGGGGCTCCCAGGGTTATTTGTGATCAATGACAAGTTGATTACCCTCTCAGACTACAAACAAAAGATCGTCATAGTGGAAAAATATGGCTCTAAGTTTGCAAGAATATAGGGTAGCATTACTGGAAAATCATTTTTGGAGACTCTATAGTTGGACCTCAGCATCCAACACGAGATCAAGTACATTTTCATCACCAAGCCCACCTTCGCCAAATACACAGAAATGGATGAAGTTTATCGAAGTTTACTCAAAGTTACCATCCCTAGTCAAAAGAGATGGGATGACCTGTGTGATCTGATCAAGTAATGATGAGGTGTGCATCCGAGTCAGCATATGGTACAGTCATAATCTATTCAAAGATGAATCACCAACCAATTCCTCAAAATCATCATCAAGGATTCAAGGATCATTTAGAATTTATATCTTTTTGTACAATGTAATCTAGTTAGTTATATTTTCTCTCCACTATATCCTGGTCATTAATGACAGGATCCATTGTATTTTTTCTATAAATACTTCAAACTTCAAAGTATTGAGTGTTGATCTTTATGCCCAAAGCAAGCTGTAATCTGTAATAGTTTGAAGAGATCTACCAGTAATAAAAGGGACGATTCACATGATTCTTGCATGTTGATGTTGGTGATGTTTTATTTTCTTTGTTGAATGTTATCTTACTTCATTATCATTATGTTTTTTGTTTCTGATCATTTAAAAGAAGTTTAAGTGCAGAATTTATCTCGAATACTTTGTTTCTATATTTTAAAGATCTAAATGTTTTCTCCTAATATTACAATAAGGAAATTCTTGAATGCTTCTTTATTGTGATTGATTATCTCACATGTTTCTTCTTTACATCACTTTATTTTTAAAGGATCCAACGTTTGCATTATCTTTCCCTATGAAGAAGCCTTATAAATTATGTTTTCTAATCTCAATATTTAACGCAGACCCCATATCCCAATGGAGGCGTAAACATATTTCAACCATCTTTATTAAAACAAAACAAACACTCGTACCATTTTAACTAGCCTAATATATGAACCCAAACATATCTAAATCATACAGAGAGATCCCTCTCGGAAAAAGGCAGGGCTAGATCCCAGTTTTGAAGTGGTTGGATAAAGTTACCTCTGTTAAATTTATTCTACCTCCTGACAACCTCTGGGAATTTACAGAGCATTAACATAGTGGTGAACATACTAGGGACTGAAAAAACTTTCCATCCTACGATTTCTTTCCCCTAGATAAAGAAAACATTATTTCTGAACAACTAATAATTTAACTCTCAAGAGATCATTTTCAAAGGTTGTTAAAAGTTTGTATATATTAGCTTAGGTTTCTTAAAATTTAAAATTCTGGCTCGTAAAAGAGTCTACACTAGATCTCAACTCGATCCAGAACCTACAATAGCAGTAGATGATCCAGAAAAGTTACTCAAAAAGAGAAACATTGTAGAAGGATCTGGGAGTCACAGTCCTCCTCATAGGTCCACTTCTCTTCCAAAGAAGATTGTTTATATCTAGGATCTTGAGTTTGACATATCCTTTGAACAAATCTTTTTTAGAACCAAATATGGTAGCTTTGTAAGTGAAATCATTCTAGATCAAAGTATCCTACAACCTAGGACCCCTAAAATACTCTCTCCCAGAGCAGATCTTGATCAACGGTTTCTTTAAGAAATTGATAAATTATAAGATCTCGTAGAAAACCTTGATTAGGCTTTATACAAATCCCACTTCCAACAGTCAGTTGAACTTTCTGCCCTAACTATTGTTGTGACTTCTGTCAAGCTTCAAGTAGCTCACTCTATCCCTTATGGCCCTACATCTTCTACATTTTCTGTCACTTCCCCTCCAATCACACAAGTTGTTGTCCAACCTCCTCCCCTAATCATGGCAGTGAGATATGATACGTTGGTGTTGGCCTCTCCCTTACATGCTATGCCTCAGGACTATCAAACCAGACTTCCTCAGTTTGATGGTACTGGACCTCTTAATGCACAACAACATGTTGATAAGATGAATGATTATTTTGATTTGCATGAAGTCGATTAGGCAGGCGTCCAGATGAGACTTTTTGCACAGAGTTTTACCAGAGAAGTCAAAAAATGGTTCAAATCTTTACGTCCTGCTACCATAGTTGAAATTGTTACTTTTCAGTGAATTTTCCTCGACAGATGGGAGGTAAAGAAGAACCCTCTCCAGATTTTATCAGAATACGAAAACATCCAGAGAAATCAAGGAGAAACGGTGCAGGATTATTGTATTCGGTTCAACAATCTTTATAATGCCATTCCAGTTGACACCAATCCTCCTCAAGGTTTGGCATTGATCAATTTCCTTGATGGATTTGACACTGATATGTCATACCAAATAAGGGAAAGGAATTATGTCACCTTGGAAGCATGCAGAAAAGTGCAGTGAGTGTGGAAAAAAATCTATTAGCCAGAAGAGCCAGACAAAGAAGAGTAAGAAGGGTGACAATCAAAGAAGATCCTACCACATCTTCTTCAGATGCTAAACTATATTCCATAGTCAGAAAAATGGAGAGGATGATGGAAAGGCTAATCATCGTTGATAGAAATCCACCCAGGGAGAATCAACCTGCTCCTCAGGATAGAAATCCAAACTTCAGAAGGAACCCTCCCCAAATTAGACAGAGGGAAACCAAAGATCAAAGGGAGCAAAGAGGACCTGATCAACAGATTAGACCACCTCTACAGGAAAATTATGTTGATGACGGGGAGGAAGTAATCGAAAAATTGGATGATATTCACATCAACCTCATGGGTGTCAATGACAATGACTCCATTTTCCTTACTCAGGAATAGCAGGAGATTTTTCTTCTGTCACAGACAAAGGTAAAGGAGGAATCAAAACAACAGGCATTTGAAAATGCTATAATGGAGGTCCACAAACAATATAACTTGAGAAGAAAGAAGACTAATGAAAATCCTACAAAGAAGGTTGTTGAAACAAAAAAGGATACCGAGACAAAGAAAACCACTGAGGCCAAGAAAAATTTTGATGTTTCTCCCAAGAAAGTCCCTAAGAATACTAAGGCCGAAGCTTCTACAAAAAGAAATCTTGAAACTTCACAAAGATCAGATAAAACTGAGGTTGCATCAATTGGTCAACCAAGTAGTTTTGCACACAGGGTTGTGATTGATAAACCCAAATTGCAAAGCCAAACTAGAACTACTACTTCGTTCAACTTGGAACGTGAACTGGCCAAATTGAAGATTCATTTTCCCCTTTCAGATATTATGAGAAAAAATGCCTACAGATCACAAGTGATCAAATAATTGAGCATTGAACCAGAAATAGGCATAAAGGCATTAAAAATTGAACCAGTAGTACGCACAGATACGGTAAATGTTGCACATGATCAGCCTGAGATTCTCTTTGGCCCTTAAGTGGATGGACAAACTAATAATGTTTTTGTCCCACCTTTTTATATCAGCCTTAATATCCATGAAAAGACATTACATAATGTTATGCTTGATTCAGGTTCTTCTCACTATATGATGCCCAAGGTTGTGATGGAGAAGTTGGGACTTGACGTCACTAGACCCTACAAGGACTTGTATTCTTTGAACACTAGCAAGGTCAAATGTATAGGTCTAATTAAATATTTGTGCATAACCCTGGCTCAAATCCCAGTGAAAAGAATGGTGATGGATATTGTGGTCACCAACTGTTGGCACAGGGCAGAGCTGGGGTTCAACAATTCAATATCGCACTAACAAAACCCTAACTACCGGCCCTTTCGACAACACCTATGAAGCAGATGAAGTCTCATCGGAGGTAGAGGCAGGGGTGGATACAGGACCCAAGTGTCTGCAACCTAGGTGGGACATGAATCTGTGATCACAATATTCTAGCAAAGCACTTAGCAGTTACCATTCCCTAGTATTGAAACCGTGGTTACTTTGCAGATAAAACCCTAATTACAGAGCAGCGCAGTATTCAATCATATCTAACACATATAATCACTTAGCATCTGGAAACGGATCAAATCTAGCATTTATTCACGTCACTAAGCACTAAGCTATCATATCATATCCATCTAAGCATACATTATTGCAATAAGCATAAATCACATGAACAAAACAACCATAATGCACAGAGCAACCATAACACATGATATACATGGTTCACCCTAGCATGGGGCTACGTCCACCAACTCTTCTTCTCTATATTATATTCTATCAAGCTTCTTATAGGCACCGAGCATCAAAACCATAGTCCACGGAGGCCGGGAGATCTACGCGCACCTCGCCAGATCCTCCTTCTCTAGGCTAGGTTATAGTACAAATCCTTCTACATTCTGTGCATAGAGAACTATAGACAATCTGCACTTATCTTCGCAGATCTCAACATACACTGAGCACAGAGCCTCTTACAATACTTGCACTTAGGACTTTGGCCTACAACATCACATCATCTCTCTCCTTTACTTCCTTCGCATAGTTATCTATTTATACATTACAAAAGGGCCTTAACATGGGTAAACCCATGGGCCGACATCCCCATACCTGTTACATAAGCCCCAAAACCAAAAAGTGCCCTAAAAAGGGGTCGATATCTCGCGATCTCCTCTTCAACCAACCTATCGAAGTCCCAAAACTAGGTCAAACCTGACCAATGATCTCCAAAACTTGGTCAAGGGCCAACAAGCCCCCAACACTCACCTGTGACTCGTCCCGAGTCACTCCAATCTGGGTAACTCTACCTCAAATTTCTTGATCTTGTCTTGAGATGATTCAACCTTCTACTTCACCAAGGCCTCCTGCTCAGTGAATTCCTAAAGAAATTCCTCATTCACAGGTCCCTCTAAGCGTTGTTCTACCGAAGTGACTACATGTTCCAACTCTGTTCCTCTACCTTCAATTTCCTCAAAGAGTAGGCAAACTGCATCTTGGACTAGATAAAGCTTATGAGTTACTTCCATAACTTTGCTTGGTATGACATGGACTTGTTGTTGAGCTATGCATTGTTCTTGGGATCTTTTCATCCTCTCAATTGCTGACAGGAGTTTCAACTGCACTTGTATTGTTCATGCTTGTTGCTTTGCATCCTGGAGTTGTGACTCCAGTGTCTTCAATTCGGGGTCCTAGGTAAGTCGCTCATAATTCCACGCACTATGATCACTTAGTTGTTTACATTCCATGGCGAAGGCCTTGATTCTCTCAATTTCATTCTGGGAAGTTGCTTCTCTTTGATCTCTCACATCCTGCGAAGTTCTTGGCACTGTTTGTAGCTCTATTTTTGTGACCCTCTATTGAAGCTGCTCAATGGCTTCAACAAGCTTTGCCACTTGATCTTCCACTGGGTCTTCTTTCATCTATTCCCAGCTTGTCACAGAGTGAAGTGCTCTATTAACTGCTTCTTTGACTCCAACCTTCTCCACGAGTAGTCATTCTTTCTCCTGTTGGATCTACGCTTTATCCTCTTCAAACTTTGTTTGGAGGTCATCCTTCTCCTGCTGCGCAACTCGGTGTTTCTCTATAACTTATTCTTGTGCTTAATTCATTGCCTTTGTGGCATGTTCTTTTTCTTCCTGCATGCAACAAAGGCGAGTTTCAGTTGCATCAACTATTCTGTGGAGTTAGGCAGGATCATCTCCCAACTCTGTTTCATCTGATGGTGGGGGCGTAGTGGACACTGCATGGCTGGAGTGAAGGGCTTGTTGTACCCCTCACAACTCTTCTTCAATTATTTCATACATGGTCTCTTGTTTTTCTTCATTTCTCTGCAAAATATATTCTAAGGTGTCTGATACAACTGCGATAATGAATTCGAAGTCATCAACTTTCAGCACAGTCTGTAGCTTTGGCTTACTAGCTTTGGACTTCTTCCACGATGTAGGTTTCGTGGGGGAAACCTTTATTTTCTTAGATGGTTATGTGTCATCAAGGGGATTCTATGGCAATGTTACTTGCCTTTCTTCTATTTATATTCTTCCCCATTGTTCTCTTCATTATTTACTTCGTCATCACCTCCTCCTCCTGGTGATTCTGAAGTAGTTTCCTCTGATGCACTTCTCAACTGCTATACATCTTATGTCTTCTTATTTATGCTACTACTAGGTGCATCATATTCTTCGCGAGTAACCACCAGACTTCCGATTAGATCGGGGTCGGATAGTTCAGCCTAGTCAACCGGGATAAGGTACTATGTGGTTCATTCCTTAGTAATTTTTTCCATGTCCTCCTCTGTTAGCTTGTAGTAACTCTGCATCTCTTCTTTACTCTCGTTTGCACGCGCAATGATATTTATAAAATGCCTATTTGCGCAGAACTTTGCCAATGGTATGAACCTGTGCAGGGTGTTCGGTGTCATTCAAGCGAAGGACTCAATATCCCTCTTTAGCTGCAGGTAGTATCCATGGAACACCGCATTCGACCGCCATTGTTTCCCCATATCGCTTGTATACCAAAGTGTGGTGAACTTCATGGCTAGAGGTTCAAATGGTTCAATGTCATGGAAGTTCGCTCCTTCCAGCATCTCCTAAGCAGTAAACTTGATGAGGATCAGAAGCCAGCTAAAATGGAACTCATAGCCTTGATCCTGAGCTTTGCAGCAGTCCAATTCTAACTAGTTAACTAAGTAACTAGCCCAGTTCATCTGTAATCCCTCCACACACTTTCCAACAAGGTCAACAAAAAACCTCGTGACCTGCGTGGGTATTTTCTTCCTTACTATCTTACCAGCAATCAACTAGTAGGCAAGGCGCACTATTCCATTCTAAATGGAGGCTACCTTGTAGCCTTGCATCCCCTTTTCCACATCGCCATAGGCATCTTTAATCCTCTGTGCCAAGGCGCAGTTTGCAACCTTCCCTGGGTAAAATTCCTGTCGGTCAGGTCCCTACATACTTAATCTGGTGATCCTATGGATCAATGTCAGATCGACGGTGATGCATTTGTCTAGCTATAAGTAACCTCCATGGAAGCATGACAATAGGATTTTAACGCACGCGTTAACCTTTTGGTTCCTTCCAAAATGTGGAATTTTCATTACGCTCAGGATAGTGGACTGCATGATGTTCATGGTCCATGGATTTGTTGGCATAGGGTAGACCCGAGGTTCAATGATTCAACAACACACCAAAAGAACCCTAACTACTGGCCCTTTTGGCAACACCTATGAAGAAGATGAAGTCTCACTCGAGGTAGAGGCAGGGGTGGTTGCAGAACCCAAGTGTATGCAACCTAGCTGGGACATAGATCTGTGATAACAATATTTTAGCAAATCTCTTAGCAGTTACCATTCCCTATTATTCAACCTGTGGTTACTTCGTAGAGAAAACCCTAATTACAGAGCAACATAGTATTCAATCAAATCTAACACATCTAAGAACTTAGCATCTGGAAATAGATTAGATCTAGCATTTATTCACGTCACTAAGCACTAAGCTATCATATCATATCCATCTAAGCATACATTATTTCACTAAGCATAAATCACATGAACAAAACGACCATAATGCATAGAGCAACCATAACACATGATATATGTGGTTCACCCCAGCATGGATCTACGTCCACCAACTCTTCTTCTTTATATTATCTTCTGTCAAACTTCTTATAGGCACCGAGCATCAAAACCCTACTCCGCAGAGGCCAGGAGATATGCACGCACCTCACCAGATCCTCCTTCCCTAGGCTAGGTTACATTACAAAGCTGTCTACAGTCTATGCACAGAGCACTACAGACAATCTGCACTTATCTTTGCAGATCTCAACATAAAATGAGCACAGAGCCTCTTACAATACTTTCACTTAGCACTTCGTCCTACAACATCATATCATCGCTCTCATTTACTTACTTCACCTAGTTATCTATTTATACATTAAAAAATGGCCTTAACATGGGTAAACCCATAAGCCAACATCCCCATACCCGTTACATAATCCCCAAAACCCAAAAGTGCCCTAAAAAGGGGTCGAGATCCCACGATCGCCTATTCTACTTTCCCTCCACCTTCGACCATCCTATCAAAGTCCCAAAACTAAGTCAAACCTAACCAATGATCTCCAAAACTTGGTCAAGGGCCAACACCGACATTCCTCCAAAATATGGTATGTTGTTTATCTAGATCTTGGGGAGCTAATATGAAAGGTACTTTGCAGTTAGATATGTCATATTCTACCATCCCGGTATTCAGACAACAAAGAAGACTGTACAGAGAGACTCTGATGAAGCATATGGTCAGCAGTCAGGAAAAACCACACAATTACCCATTATAGTTTGTCCACTCTGATCTGGATTCATTCATATTATACAATGATGATGACCTGGATAATCAAATTGCATAGTTAGAAGATGATGCATCTAGCGTGAAGGAGAATCAAACAATCACCGAGGGGGATAAAACTGTAGTAGCAGAAAGTGATGAACCAACAAAAAAAATTTGGAGTATGTATTTTTATAGAGGTGTGAGAAAAGAGGGAGCTGGAGATGGGGTCTAGTTGCATAATCAAAAAGCAAGGTACTCAGAAAGCCACTCTTACAAACTAAATTTCTAGTGCACCAACAACATAGCGAAGTACGAAGCCTTGTTACTCGACCTGAAACTACTGAAAAAAGGTTGGCGCCAAAAGTATTATGGTAAGGGGAGACTCTGAAATTGTCATTAAATAGATTAAAGGTGAGTATTCAGCTAAGCATCCCATACTTAGATCTTATAGGAATGTTGTTTTAGATTTTCTAGAATGTTTCCCTGAAATCGACTTGCAGCTAATGCCCAGAGGCCATAACATACTTGCAGATGGATTGGCTACTTTGACGACCACATGCAAAATACCTTTCAAACCAAATCGCCAATACACAGTGGAAGTAAAGTGCAAACCAATTGTCCGAGATAACATCAGTTACTGGTAGGTATTTGGCAACGATGAACAAATTGAAGATTTTTTGCAGTGTAAGAATGATTTTGAATGTACAAATATAGATGTAGAAGACGATGATGATAGTGTAAAAAAGTCTGACTTAGAAAAAGATAGTGTAAATAGAGTAGCTTCAGATGAAACAAATGAAAATGATGAAGATTCTGATGTTTTGCAATTAAAGAATAACGTATTACCTAGAGGTCTAGTGCCTTTAGAGGAATTGTTCGATTTCAACGATGTATCGAAGAAACCAAAGATTGAGCCTAGTGGCAAAGAGGTCGAAGAATGTAACTTAGGAATAGAAGAAAAACCCAAGATGATAAAGCTATCCAAATATTTACCTCCCGAGAAAAAACACAAATACATTGAACTATTTAAGGAATATGTAGATGTGTCTGCTTGGAGTTATGAAGATTTAAAATCTTATGACACTAGCATCATACAACATAAAATTCCCATTAAATAAGAACATAAACCTTTCAGGCAAAAACTTAGGAGAATCAATCCGAAGTTACTTCCCCTAATAGAAAAAGAGATTAAAAAGATGTATGATGCGAAAATCATAGTCCCCTTAAGATTTTAGAAATGGGTTTTCAATCTGGTTCCCACCATAAACAAGACTAGTAAAATCAGGCTTTGCATTGATTTTAGAAACCTGAACAAGGTTTCCCTCAAAGACAACTACCCTTTACCTAAAATGGATCACATCCTGCAAAAGGTAGTTGGAGCCAGCAGGATCTCTTTCCTAGACGGTTTTTTGGGCTATAACCAAGTCCTTGTCCACCCAGACAGCCAGGAAAAAACCGCTTTTACCACACCCCAGGGAACTTTCATGTACGTGAAAATGCCCTTTGGTCTAATGAACGCTTGTGCCACTTTCCAAAGAGAAATGGAAATTTCATTTGTGGATGAGCTCGGTAGTTTCATAGTGATATATTTGGATGATGTTACCATCTACTCCAAATCAGATGAGGAACATTTAAAACATCTCAGACGAGTGTTTGAGAAGTGCAGAAAGTTTGGGATTTCTTTGAATCCCAAGAAAACACTTTTTGGTTTGGAAGAAGGTAAGTTGTTGGGGAACATAATCTCTAAATATGGAATTAAAATAGACCCCAGCAAAATAGAGGCCATCCATAAGGTAGAACACCCTAGGAACATTAAATAATTGCAATCATTCATTGGTAAAATAAATTTTCTAAGAAGATTCATACCCAAATTGTCTGAACTCCTTAGGAACATCACAAATATGCTAAAAAAGATGCCAAAATAAAATGGAACACTGAGTCTAAACGGTCCTTTGAGAAGGTAAAGCGTGCACTTACACAAGCCCCTATCTTGATTAGTCCAGATTACACTAAGGATTTCTATTAGTTCTCTTTTGCCTCATAACACACTATTGCAGCAGTTTTATTGCAGAAGAACAGTGAAGGGCATAAACAACCCATAGCCTTTTTCAGCAAGTCATTAAGGGATGTTGCACTGAACTATAAGATAATGGAGATACAAGATTTTTCCCTAGTAAAATAAATAAAAGATTTTAGAGTTTATATTCTCCATTCTCACACTATTGCTTATGTTCCAAATGCAGTGGTGAAGGATATCCCGACTCAGGATAACCCTGATGGTAGGAGAGGGAAGTGGATTGTTGTTATTCTAGAATATGACATAGAAATCAAACCCACTAAACTGATCAAGGGTTAGGGTTTGGAAAAATTGATGGTTGAATCCAATTTTCATGCTTTAGACATAAATTTCTTAGATGCAGTTGACGAACAAGGATAGCAGGGGACTCTACATGTAAAAGAGGTATTTTTAATTTCTCCATGGTACACAGACCCCATCTTTGTCCTGCATAATTTACAAGCTCCTTCTGGTCTAACTAAAACTAAATCTAGATTCTTGAAACTCAAAGCATTGAAATATTGTATTTTAGATGGAAACCTTTATTAGAAGGATCCTGGAGATATTTTTCTTAATTGCTTATTAAAAAATGAAGCTGACAAGGTATTGCAGGATTTCCATGAAGGAGAGTGTGGCGGTCATCTAAGTTGTAAGACTACTGCTAACAAGATCCTCAAAGCTAGTTTTTACTGGCCCATATTGTTTGCATATGTACATGAAAGGGTAAGCTCTTGCCACATATGCCAAGTTTTTGAAGGTAAAAGGAAACTTTTGCCTCTACCCCTCAGACCCATTTCGGTTGAAGCTCCATTCCAGCAATGGGGTTTGGAATTTATTGGTGAAATTCATCCACCCTCTTCTGGCCAGCACAAGTGGATTCTCATGGCCATGGACTACTTCACAAAGTGGATTGAAGTTGTACCCTACAGGAAATCCATTGACTCTATCATCATTAAACTCTTGGAAACTAATATTCTTTCTCATTTTGGATGCCCTAGGAAGATCATTACTGACAATGCAATGGCCTTTAGATTCAAAAAGTTAGTAGAATTCTGCAGCAAGTACCAGATTACTATGGGACACTCCAAAGCCTATTACCCTCAAGGAAATGGGTTAGCTGAGTCCTCAAATAAAATTCTGGTGAATATCATTAAGAAGATGTTGCAAGAAAACAAGAATTCTTGGCATAACAAGTTGGTTTATGCACTTTAGGCTGACAGACTGACCACAAAACGATCAATTGGTATGTCTCCATACCATTTGGTATATGGCACTGAGGCAGTTTTCTCTACTTCTTTGGGAGTCCTTGTTATGAAACTAGTGCAAGAAGTACATGCAAAGCCCAATGATACCCAAAGGAGAATAAATCAGATGATCCAATTACAGTAGTATAGAGAAGAAGTGTATAACAAAACCTAGATAATCCAGGAGAGTATCAAAAAGATTTATGACAAGAGAACTAAAGAGGATGATTTTGAGTTAGGTGATTTGGTATTGAAGTGGGATTCCAGGAATGAAGACAAGGGCAAGCATGGAAAGTTCGATAGTTTGTGGAAAGGCCCTTACATCATTCAGGCATATAGAGGGAATAATGCATTTTTACTAAAGGACAATGAAGGAGAAGATTTGCTAGGAGGACCCATCAATGGAAGGATGCTCAAACATTATGTTCCATAGGAGTAAATATTTTCAACCATTCACCTCATTGTACAAATCATTTCTTTTTACTTTCAGGTTATCTGTCATGGGTGTTGTTGATAAGATGGTTAAAGCCCGAAGAGAAGGCCTTAAGCCATTGACCAGTACCGCCAGATTTTCCAAATAAAACAAATCAAGTTGTATAAGAAGCACTGGAGAAGAATTTTCAAAACATCAGGTAGCAGGTTCTTGGCACCTCACAAGGAGAGCATCATCCCCAGGTGGAGCCACTGTTATAACCCTATGTTTCATAGGATCAACTGGTGACTAGAAATTTTCCCTCTAGTTGTATTTTTATTGTAAATAATACTGCATTCTACAAATGGTTTACAAAGAAAGAAAAGAAATAAAAAGAAAAAAGAAAAAGGAAGAAAATAAGTGAAAAGAAAGAAAGAAAAAGAAAGAAAATAAATAAAAAGAAAAGAAAGAAAAAGAAAAAGAATAAAAGAGGGTATGAAAAGAAAAAGGATAAAACCCCATGCAATAAGAATGCATTGATTAGGTAAAACCCCATGGTCAAGTTTTTTTAAATGTATGCAGATAGGTTAGTGAATAAACTTGGCTAAACAGTCTAATATTAGCCAAGTTAGATAGGTTAGTGAATAAATTTGATCAAATAGTTTAAACTTGATCAAATAGCCCCAGGATAGAGAAATTATTTATCCCAACAATCTAATATGGGTTAAATTTGCTAGGTGATTAGAGTAGGATATAGGTTAGTAGGTTTGCATGTCAATAAAATTTATCAAAGGTTGATTAAATTCTTTTGGTTTGAGCTAAATGTTGTATTCTAACCACTTGGTGACAAAATGGAAAAAGAGAAGCAGCGCAAAAAACCCATAAAAAGGGAGATATCCCAAGTTTTTGTGATATAACATGATCGACGCTCTATGTTAAATGGCGCACTTAGATCAACAGAAGAGAAAAAGGTGCTCATATATATGGTCAACAGATGATATCAGACCCCCCCAACCATTCTACCTTAAACGACGGGGGGGGTGTCTGATTTGGTGGTATTCCCTGGCGGGACCCATCATAAAGTGGTGTGTTTGTGTTAACTCAGACCCCCCTAGCTCTAAACTATTTATCACCTACCCCCCCTCCGAGTAAACCGCCAAACTTTTTTCCATACCACGTTTGTTCTCTGATGTCACACTCCACTATCTTCGCTTATGTGTCAGACTCCACTACTTTGCCGACACCTCATCTTCCACTCACATGTCTCTAGTCACATCTCATCCACCCATTATCCATTCACTACCCTCCACGTTACCGGTATATACCCGTTACCCATTTATTTCCCTTCCACCTCATCTCTCAATATACCCGTTGGCCAATCAATGCTGCCAGCCATGACCGTTCATCGACTAACTCATCATCCACTCCCAAATGGACACCCATTAGTCCAATTAATCTCATTTTTTTCCATTTTTCACTGTTCGTGACTCAGAAACTGTTGAAGCCATCATCCCCCATGTTTTTCCATCTACGACCACCATTAACGCCTGGTAAATACACTCAACACCATTCTTTTCAAATGTATAGGTACCAGTTGGATCGATGGCGCCGAAATCCAAAGCTTCAGAGATCGAAGAGAATTTGTTCCTCCCACCTCCCGTCGACTTGGATCGGATATCTCGGGCCGACAAAGACTACCTAATTTCAAAGCCGAAGTGCGAATTTGACTTTTCTGAATTGCATTTCTGGCTCAGAGACACCTTTATGGACCAGAGTGATGAGATTGGACTTTGGGAGTCCAATATCCCACTATACCTCTTCCCTCAGATACACCATTTCCCTGAGTCCACTCAAAAATGCCAAGCACACTATCTTCCTAGTCATAGAGTCATTGGTTCATCATCTGGAGAGACCCTTTTTACCATTACACCTAAAACCATTGACCAGATGATGCAGATACCCAGAGCTAAATCCCTCGCCCTTTTTTCCATCGAAATATTGACTGAGATGTACCATAAATTGTCTTTTCCCCAAAGAGTGAAAATCTTCGATCTTTTTATCCCTGAGAGTGCCCAGTTGCCCAAGAAAAATCCCCCCTACCATTCCTCCATTTTCTCAGTGAAAGGTAACCAAGTTATTTCTTCCTTGTGTTGTTTTCTAGGATATTTTTCATATGAGTGGGTAGACGAACCCATTCTTGGTTTTCTATCCATTTTTTCCACTGAAGAGAAAGCTACTCTAAAGTTTAACTATAGCCAGTTCCTGGCCAAGAACATTCATGAGCAACTTTTCAAGTTTCCTATAGAGGGCATGTTTTGATATTCTTCAATATTAGCATACATGTTACTATTTTTCCAAGCAGAGAAGTTCTCCTTCTCCATGCAAAAACTGGACCAGGATGGCCATCCACAACCTGTCACATTCTGGACATCGTTATTGAGAAAGAACTCGTCGGAGTTCAATTTTAAGCAGTTCATTGATCATTTTTACCACCCAGTGGTAAGCATGCTAAGTGAACGAAAAGAGCCCAGGATAATTGAAGAAATTAAAAGGATCCTACATCTATCAGATCTTGCCAAAACAGGCCATTCGTACTTGTACTAGGATCACACAGAGATCAAAGTTTATGGTTGTGAACTACCACCTTATAAGCTTCCCAAGTATTTACTTGTCAGAATATTTTCTCTGGAATATATCAAACAAATGATCAACTCAGAAGGCATTCATTTTGTGGCTTTTAAAAATAAATAGCAACTTAGGATTAAAGGCCAAATAGGCTCCTTCATTTTCAACAGTAGAGCTGCAGGGGAAAAAGAAAACAAGTTCTTACAATAGATGAAGTTCAAGCAAAGTTTCCCATGGCACTACGATCCTTGTGGTATCATTGCAGAAACCAAATTGAAGAACAAAATTTCCCCTTATGCTCACATGCCTAAACCAGAGATAGAAAGATACATGAACCAGACAGAATTGGAGAAGAATACCTTGATGGGCATTGAACAACATCCTTCTCTTGTCATCATTTCATAGACTGTAACTCCACAAGTACCATAAGAGAAGATTCCTAGGAAAGAAGTGTCTCCCTCAGTCACAGAGGTTTCAGCAGAAGATTTATAGGTTTACAGAAAAGAGATCCAAGACCAGTCATACACATGAAAAGTCTAGAGGAGAGGAGACTCGGTCCACTACAATCGAGGGAGAATGTTCACCAATTCCCTTAGGAAGACAGCAAATGATGTCCACTTCCTCATCGAAGAATTAGATTTATAAAACATTGGCAACCAAATCCTCACAGGAATCTGTAGGACTCAACATTTTCGAGAAGTATAACTTAATCAAGGAAAAATGAGATGTTGGAAAATAGTACCTATGCTCAATTTTGGAAACAAACATATACAACCCAGCATAGGTTTCTCTATGATTTTGACACAGAGAAAGGGATAATGCACATGGCATACTTGCACGCGCAGGTGTCTCGACCAAAAACTATTTCTGATTATAAAAGGTAAACTTTTGAGTTTGATGCCAAAGAGGTGCATCCAGCTAATCAAATGGATATGCACAGATAGACTGAAGAAATGTTTTTCTCCACCTTGGCCAACACCTCCATGACTGCTGCAAAGTTGCAGGTTTCCTTGAACAATGTCCAGACACAGCTGAAGCTGGAGAAAGTATATTCTTCAGAAAAAGATAACAAGATAAAGTCTCTAGAGGAACTGGTACTCAAGATTGGGTATGATCCATCAAATGTAAAATAAGCAGAAGAGATCCTCAAAAATAAGAACGTCGACATAGCCTCCCTGAGGAAACAACTGAAAATTTATGCCACAGAAGATTCACAGGCGAAGGAAATGGCTGAAGATGAAGGCCATAAAGAGGAGATGTTTAAATTAATTATGGAACAGAATGCATAGATTAAAGAGATGGAGAAGTTATTTAAAGAAAAGGATAAGAATATGCCAATGGTATCCATCCCATTGAATTCACTCCCCATCACAGGTATCAGTACAACAACAACAACCACCACAGCAGAGATTCCAACAGCAACCTCAATGACAACTATAGATGCTTAAAAAAAATAGCAAAGTCCATGCAAAACATGTCTCTGTAGGAATAGGAAATTAAAATATTATAGGATGAGATAAATAACCTCCAGCAGTTGAAGTCCACTTTCTAGTCAAGATACAACACTGAAATGCATAAGTCTCAAAGGCTCAAAAAATAACTTCAGAAACTGCAAAGAGAAACAGTCATGGCCAAAATGCTTTCAGAGGCCAAGGAGAATATTTGGATGGACATCTACAAATCCATGACATATATTTAGCCACTAATACAAATTATGTTTGAGTAGCATGAACTAATACAGAGAAGCGGACATGCCATTGATAAGATCATAGGGGAACTAGGGGAAAGGCCTACAGAGGCAAACAAAATCATCATATTCTTGAATTCTAAAACAAGAGAAGAGCTAGAAGCCTTGGAGATTGAGGATAGAACAGAAAATATCCTTGAGGTCAAGAAGTTTTTGACTAAGAGAGGATTAATGTTGCAACTTGAGGAAATAGCCAAAGCAATGGACATTGGAATTCAGAGGTTTTTCAGCAAAATGGATTCATTGCATAAGAAGGGGCTCCCAGGGTTATTCGTGATCAATGACAAGTTGATTACCCTCTCAGACTACAAACAAAAGATCATCACAGTGGAAAAAGATGGCTCTAAGTTTGTAGGAATACAGGGTATCATTACTGGCAAAGCATTTTTGGAGACTTTGCAGTTCGACCTCAACATCCAACACGAGATCAAGTACATTTTCATCGCCAAGCCCACCTTCGCCAAATACACAGAAATGGATGAAGTTTACCGAAGGCTACTCAAATTTACCATGCCTAGTCAAAATAGATGGGATGACCTGTGTGCTCTAATCGATTAATGATGAGGTGTAGATCCAAGTTAGCATATGGTACAGTCATAATCTAGTCAAAGATGAATCACCAACCAACTCCTCAGAATCAACATCAAGGATTCGAGGATCATTTAGAATTCCTATCTTTTTGTACAATGTAATCTAGTTAGTTATATTTTCTCTCCACCATATCCTGTTCATTAATGATAGGATCCATTGTAATTTTTCTATTAATGACTCGTACCATTTTAACTAGCCTAATATATGAACCCAAACATATCTAAATCATACAGAGATATCCCTCTCTAAAACTGGCAGGGCTAGATCCCAGTTTCAAAGTGGTTTCTTAAAGTTACCTCTGTTAAATTTCTTCTACCTCCTCACAACCTCTGGGAATTTACAGAGCGTTAACATAGTGGTGAACATACTGGGGACTGAACAAACTTTCCATCCTATGATTTATTTCTCCTAGATAAATAAAACCTTATTTTTGAACAACTAATGATTTAAGTCTCAAGAGATAATGTTCAGAGGTTGTTAAAAGTTTGTATATATTAGCTTAGGTTTCTTGAAATTTAAAATTATGGCTCCTAAAAGAGTCTACCCTAGATCTCACCCCGATCCAGAAAAGTTACTCAAAAAGAGAAACATTGTAGAAGGATATGGGAGTCACGGTCCTCTTCATAAGTCCACTTCTCTTCCAGAGAAGCTTGTTGCTATCCAGGATCTTGAGTTTGACATGTCCTTTGAACAAAGCCTTTTTAGAACCAAATCTGACAGCTTTGTAAGTGAAATAGTTCTAGATCAAACTATCATACAACATAGGACCCCTAAAATACTCTCTCCCAGAGAAGATCTTGATCAACTGTTTTTTCAAGAATTTGATAAATTAGAAGATCTCATAGCAAACCTTCATCAGGATTTATACAAAGACCACTTCCAACAGTCAATTGAACTTTCAACCCTGACTATTGTTGTGGATTCTATCAAGCCTCAAGTAGCTCACTCTATCCCTTCCAACCCTACATATTCTACATCTTCTATCACTTCCCCTCCAATCACACAAGTTTTTGTCCAACCTCCTCCCCTAATCATGGTAGCGTGATATGCTCTGTTGGTGTTGGTCGCTCCCTTACATGATATGCCCCAGGACTATCAAACTAGACTTCCTCAATTTGATGGTACTGGACCTATTAATGAACAACAACATGTTGATAAGATGGATGATAACTTTGATTTGCAGGAAGTCCAAGCAGATGTCCAAATGAGACTTTTTGCACAGAGTTTGACAGGAGAATTCAAAAAATGGTTCAAATCTTTACATCCTACTACCATAGTTGACATTGTTTCTTTTCAACGAAGTTTCCTCGATAGATGGGAGGTAAAGAAGAACCCTCTCTAGATTTTATCAAGTACGAAAACATCAAGAGAAATCAAGGAGAAACAATGCAAGATTACTATATTCTATTCAACAATATTTATAACTCCATTCTAGCTGACATCAAGCCTCCTCAAGGCTTGGCATTGATCAAGTTCCTTGATGGATTTGACGTTGATATGTCATACCAAATAAGGGAAAGGAATTATGTCACCTTCGAAGACATGCAGAAAAGTGTAGTGAGTGTGGAAGCAAATCTGTTAGCCAGAAGAGCCTGACAGAGAACAGAAAGAAGAGTGACAATCAAAGAAGAGCCTACCACACCTTCTTAAGATGATAAACTAGATTCCATAGTCAAAACAATGGAGAGGACGATGGAAAGGATAACCATCATTGATATAAATCCACCCAGGGAGAATCAGCCTGCTCCTCATGTTAGAAATACAAACTTCAAAAGGAACCCTCCCCAAATCAGACAGAGGGAACCCATAGATCAAAGGAAGCAAAGAGGACCCGATCATCATATTATACCACCTCTACAGAAAAATTATGTTGATGACGGGGAGGAAGTAATCGAAGAGTTGGATGATATTCACATCAACCTCATGGGTGTTAATGACAATGACTCCATTTTCCTTACTCAGGAAGAGCAAGATCTTTTTCTTCTATCACAGACAGAGGTAAAGGAGGAATCAAAACAACAAGCCTTTGAAAATGCTATAATGGAGGTCCAAAAACAATATAAATTGAGAAGCAAGAAGACTAATGAAAATCCTAAAAAGAAGGTTGTTGAAACCAAAAAGGCTACTGAGACAAAGAATACCACTGAGGCCAAGAAAACTTCTGATGTTTCTCCCAAGAAAGTCCCTGAGAAGAATAAGGTTGAAGCTTCTACAAATTGAAATCCTGAAACTTCACAAAGATCATATTAAATTGAGGTTGCATCGATTGGTCAACCAAGTACTTTTGCACACAGGGTTGTGATTGATAAACCCAAATTGCAAAGCCAAACTAGAACTACTACTTCATTCAGCTTGGAAGGTGAACTGGCCAAATTGAATATTCTTATTCCGCTTTCAGATCTTATTAGAAAAAATGCCTACAGATCACAGGTGATCAAAGCATTGAGAATTGAACCTGAAATAGGCACAAAGGCATTAAACATTGAACCAGTAGTATGCACAGATACGGTAAATGTTGTAGATGATCAATCTGAGCTTCTCTTTGGCCCTGAAGTGGATGGGAAAATTGATAATGGTTTTGTCCACCTTGTTATATCAACCTTAATATCCATGAAAAGACATTACATAATGCTATGCTTGATTCAGGTGCTTCTCACAATCTGATGCCCAAGGTTGTGATGGAGAAGTTGGGACTTGGTGTCACTAGACCCTACAAGGAATTTTATTCTTTTGACTCTAGCAAGGTCAAATATATAGGTCTAATTAAATATTTGTGCATAACCTTGGCTCAAATCCTAGAAAAAATCATGGTGATGGATATTGTGGTGGCCGACATTCCTTCGAAATATGGTATGTTGTTATCTAGATATTGGGGAGCTAATATGAAAGGTACTTTGCAGTTAGATATGTCATATGCTACCATCCCGGTATTCAGACAACAAAGAAGACTGTACAGAGATATTCTGATGAAGTATATGGTCAACAGTCAGGAAAAAACACACAATTACCCATTATACTATGTCCACTCTGATCTGGATTCATTCATATTATACAATGATGATGACCTGGATAATAAAATTGCACAATTAGAATATGATTCATCTAGCGTGAAGGAGAATCAAACAATCACCGAGGGGGATAAAACTGTAGCAGCTGAAAGTGATGAACCAACAACAAATTTCTGGAGTATGGATTTTGATGGAGCTGTGAGCAAAGAGGGAGCTAGATATGGGGTCTAGTTGCATAATCACAAGGCAAGGTACTCAAAAATCCACTCTTACAAACTAAATTTCTAGTGCACCAACAACATAGCGGAGTACGAAACCTTGTTACTCGACCTGAAACTACCGAAAAAGGTTGGTGCCAAAAACATTATGGTAAGGGGAGACTCTGAACTTGTCATTAAATAGATTAAAGGTGAGTATTCAGCTAAGCATCCCAGACTCATAGCTTATAGGAATGTTGTTTTATATTTTCTAGAATGTTTCCCTGAAATCGACTTGCAGGTAATGCCCAGAGGCCAGAACATACTTGTAGATGGATTGGCTACTTCAGCGGTCACATGAAAAATACCTTTCAAACCAAATCGCCAATACAAAGTGGAGGTAAAGTGCAGACCAACTATCCTAGATAACATCAGGTACTGGCAGGTATTTGGCAACAATGAAAAAAATGAAGATTTGTTGCAATGCAAGAATGATTTTGAATGTACAAATCTAGATGTAGAAGACGATGATGATAGTGTAAAAAGGTCTGACTTAGAAAAAGATAGTGTAAATAGAGTAGCTTCAGATGAAACAAATTAAAATAATGAAGATTATGATGTTTTGCAATTAAAGAATAACGTCTTACCTAGAGGTCTAGTGCCTTTAGAGGAATTGTTCGATTTCAACGATGTATCAAAGAAACCAAAGATTTAGCCTAGTGGAAAAGAGGTTGAATAATGTAACATAAGAACAGAAGAAAAACCCATGATGATAAAGCTATCCAAATCTTTACCTTCTGAGAAAAAACAAAAATTCATTGAACTGTTTAAGGAATATGTAGATGTGTTTTCTTGGAGTTATGAAGATCTAAAATCTTATGACACAAGCATCATACAACATAAAATTCCCATTAAAGAAGAACATAAACCTTTCTGGAAGAAACTTAGGAGAATCAATCTAAAGTTACTTCCCCTGATAGAAAAAGAGATTAAAAATATGTATGATGCCAAAATCATAGTCCCCTTAAGATTTTTGAAATGGGTTTCCAATCTAGTTCCCACCAGAAAGAAGACTGGTGAAATCAGGCTTTGCATTGATTTCAGAAGCCTGAACAAGGTTTCCCTCAAAGACAACTACCCTTTACCTAAAATGGATCACATCTGGAAAAGGTAGTTGGAACGAGCAAGATCTCTTTACTAGATAGTTTTTCGAGCTATAACCAAGTCCTTGTCCACCTAGACGACCAGGAAAAAACAACTTTTACCACACCCTGGGGAACTTTCATGTATGTGAAAATGCCCTTTATTCTAATGAATGTTGGTGCCAATTTCCAAAGAGAAATGGACATTGCATTTGTGGATGAGCTCTATAGGTTCATAGTGATATATTTGGATGATGTTACCATCTACTCCAAATTAGATGAGGAACATTTAAAACATCTTAGACAAGTGTTTGAGAAGTGCAGAAAGTTTGGGATTTCTTTGAATCCCAAGAAAACTCTTTTTGGTTTGGAAGAAGGTAAGTTGTTGGGGCACATAATCTCTGAATATGGAATTAAAATAGACCCCAGTAGAATAGAGGCCATCTAGAAGGTAGAACACCCTATGAACATTAAAGAATTGCAATCATTCATTGGTAAAATAAATTTTCTAAGAAGATTCATACCCAACTTGGTTGAACTCCTCAGGAACATCACAAATATGCTGAAAAAAGATGCCAAAATAAAATGGAACACCGATTCTAAACAATCCTTTGAGTAGGTAAAGCATGCACTAACACAAGCCCCTGTATTGATCAGTCCACATTACACTAAGTATTTCTATTTGTTCTCTTTTACGTCAAAACACACTATTGCACATTTTCTGTTGCAATTTTTTTGCCGCACTTTTTCTGCCACGATTTTTCTACCACACTTTTTCTGTCGCACTTTTTCTACCATGATTTTTCTGCCGCAATTTTTTTGTTTCACTTTTTCTGCCGCACTTTTTCTACCGTGATTTTTCTGCCATGATTTTTGTGCCGCACTTTTTGTGCCGTACTTTTTCGACCGCACTTTTCCTACCGCACTTTTTCTGCTACAAATTTTATCTACCAATAATAACTTCCCAAATAACCTTTCACAAAAATAGATATTCAATGATATTCAAGTGTGTTTAAATGAGAGAGCTTTGCCTCTTATTTATAATTTCATGTAGCATTACACTTTCCTTACTTTAGGGAGTTCTCCATTTACTTTATTATTTAAATAATTTCTTTTGTAAACACTTGACTTTTGGGGGCTTCTATATGACTCATGAGGGTTCTTCAACTTCATATGGCCATAACTCTCTAACTGTGAGGAGTTGTGTGACGTTCCACATACCACGAGAAATGGCATGACAAGCACTATCCATCTAGGATAGTTTCACTGAAAAATTCACCGACCTTCATCTCATTATTCCATAATTAAGCATGGGTTCTCTAACCATACTTCTAGGATAACTCAATTCACAAAGTGTCTTCCCGTGAAGGATTTTACCATAAGGGGAACACTTTGGAGTTCATGCATTTGTACTTCTTATAAACCATGACAAGACAATAATGAGTCATCAAACAAACTCGGGTCCATTACCCAAACCTTTGTGCTATCAGGTTTTCTTCAAGGGTTGACATCAATGAAAACCAACCTTAATCAACAATCTCCCCCCTCTTTCATTGATGGCAACACTCTGATGCAATATTGAAATCATATCACTCATGCTCCCCCTGGAAGCATGCCTTTGTCTTCTGCATCTATGTTACCATTTCTCCCCCTACAACCATGCCTCTATCCTCTGTATCTGATAAATCTCTCCCCCTTTTTCATCAATGGCAAATGTATCTTTCCATCTGGGGCTGCTCCCCCCTAACTAAACTATCCTATTTATGGTGCTTCCTCGTGTACATATAAGAAATATAAGATAAGAATTCAAAATAATTCATTTTGGAGTAGAAATAACTCTGAGTCTCTGGTGAAGATACTTAAAGGCTTCCCGTGGAAGTGGTTTTGTAAATATTTCTGCCACTTGTTCTTTTGTGTCCACATACTCAACTCCGATGTTCTTTTCTGCAACCTGTTCCCGTATAAAGTGATACTTGATTGGAATGTGATTTGTCTTAGAATGAATCATCGGGTTCTTTGAGATACTGATGGTGCTTGTATTATCACAATAGATTGGAATGGGCTCATCATACTCAACCTGTATATCTGTCATAGTTTGTTTCATCCAAAGAACCTATGTACAACATGTTGTTGCTGCAATATACTCTGCCTCGACTGTAGATAAAGATATTGATGATTGTTTCTTGCTTAGCCATGATACTAAACACTCACCAAAGTAGAACATTTCTCCACTGGTGCTTCGTCGGTCATCAATACAACCTGCCCAATCTGCATCTGTGTAGGCAATAAGTGATAGATACTTTCCTTTTGGATACCACAATCCAAACTCTTTTGTTCCTTTGAGATATCTGAAAATTCTCTTCACTACTAATACATGTGATTCCTTTGGTGCTGCTTGAAATCGTGCCACCTGTCCAACTTCCTACTTTACATTTGTTCTGGATGTTGTCACATATAGTAGGCTACCAATCATTGACATGTATTTCCTCTGATCTGTAGATGTTGAATCATCATATTTACTTAACTTGCAACTTGTTTGCAATCTTACATTCCGAACCTCTTTAGCATTTATCTAATATAATTGGTTTTAGAAATAAAAATTCCTTGGTGGTTTTGACATATCTGAAGTCCCAAAAAGAAGGATAGTTCTCCAAGTAATGACATTTCAAATTCATTATGCATATCCTTTGCAAATTTCTATCTTAACATGTCATCATCACTACCAAAAATAATATCATCAACATAAAATTAAATTAATAAAATACTATTTTGACCTACCTTGATGTAGAGGTTGTTGTCTGCACTTCCTTTTCTGAACCCTGCCTACTGTAAATATTTATCCAGTCTAGAGTACCATGCTCTAGGAGCTTGTTTTAGAACATACAAGGCCTTCTTTAATTTACACACATAATCTATGTTCTCTAACAACTGAAATCCTTTTGGTTGTTCAATGTAGACTTCTTCTTCAAGTGCCCCATTCAGAAAAGATGATTTTACGTCCATCTGATACACTTTAATATTTTTGGAGCATGCATAAGCTAAAATAAATCGGATTGCTTTCATTCTAGCAACTGGGGAAAATGTCTCTTCAACGTTTATCCCTTCAACCTATGCATATTCGTTACATACCAATCTATCTTTGTTCCTTGTAACCTGTCCATATTCATTCAATTTATTCTTGTATACCCACTTTGTGTCGATCACATTCTTATCCTTTCGTCTTGGAACCAATTCCCAAGTATCATTTTTCTCTATTTGATCCAATTCTTCATCCATGGACTTATTCCAAAATTCATCCTTGTTGGCCTCTTCAAAAAAAGTTGGTTCAATCATAGATGAGAGTGCTAGGTGTGTTTGTTCTAGTGAACAGATTCTTCTTCTAGTATCAACTCCTGCATCTTTGTTTCCAATAATCTGATTTGAAGGATGATTCTTTTGTACTTGTCTGCTAGGTGTCTTTGGAGGTACTTGCTAAAATTTCTCTTCTGCTTCTTTCGGATCTTCTTCATCTTTCCCTTCTACTTCCTTTTCATCTTCTGCTTATTCTTCGTAAAGTTGTTCCATGGATTCATTTTCTTCTTCCTTTAATTCTTGTCTACCTGTTTCATCAATTGTTACGTTGATGCTTTCCACAAATTTTTTCAATCTCAGGTTGTAACACTTTTATTCTTTCCTTGTACTTGAATAACCAACAAGTACTCCTTTGTCAACAGGAGATTCAAACTTTCGCATTCTATCATCTTCTCTTCGATGTAGCATTTGCTCCCAAAAACTCTAAAGTGATTCACATTTGTTGGTATTCCTTTCCATAGCTTGTAGGGAGTTTTGTCAGTTTTGTTTATAAGCATTACTCTATTTTGAATGTGAATTGTTGTATGCACTACCTGTGTCCAAAAAATATCTGTCAATTTGGAATCCATTAGCATTGTTTGAGCCATTTCCTGTACTGTCCTGTTCTTTCTTTCAAAAACTCCATTCTGTTGAGGTGCCCTAGCAACGAAGAATTGTTTTTTTATTCCATGACTGCTGCAGTAGTCCATAAATTCCTTTGAAGTGAACTCTCCTCCATTATCATATCTCAAGCATTTTATTTTTGAATCCATTTCATTTTCAACCATTTACTTGTAGATCTTGAAGTTTTCAAAATCTTCTGACTTATTCTTGAGAAAGCAAATTGCAATCATTATTGTATAATAATCAAGTAATAACATAAATTATTTCTCACCTTTTAAACCCTTTGTTGTAGTTGGTCCAACTAGATCAGTATGCAGAATTTCCATTGGTCTTGTCGTTGAATATTCCTTTGATTTGAATTTGGTCTTTGTTTTCTTTTCTTGTTGACAATGCTTGCATAAAGTGTTTGTTGGTTTCATGATCTAGGGAATTTATCTGACTGCTTCTCTTTTTCTGACTTTGACAAGGTTATCAAAATGTATGTGACCCATTCTTCTATGCCATAGCCAACTTTCATCTTCCTTTCCTAGACAACGCTTTTCATTTCCAAATTCAAATAACACATATATGTTGCTTGAAGTTCTCGCAACTGTAGCAATCAATTTTCCTGAACCTTCTTTTCTTATCTCTCACTTTTGTGAATCGAAAGTAACTTTATGACCTTGGTCACACATTTGACTCACACTTAGAAGATTATGTTTCATATCTTATACTAGTAGAACGTTTTCTGCCTTTGTATTCTTGTTCCCAATTCTGATTGTTCCTTTTCCAATGAATTTATTTGAATCATCATTTCCAAAGGAGACTGGTCCATCTCTTTCATTTCTTAAAGTAAGAAACATGTCTCTATCACCTATCATGTGTTTTGAACAACCACTGTCAACATATCAAACATGTTTCTTCTGCTTAGATTGTAGAGAGAGTGTACATTCTTCATTGTTATATTGATTATGCTTTCTTATCCATGTCCTTTTCTAAGGTTCTTGTCTGTGACAGTTGTTATTCTGTTGCGGTTCTCTAGGAGGGACTGTCATTCTGCAATCTTTGGCCATGTGTCCAAAGTTGTTACATTTGTAACATTTCACTTCAGTGCTCAAGGATTCAAACTTTTCGTAACTTCTTCTCTTTGTTTCACTAGGCCTTCTTGGAAAACCCTTTTGTGTATGAATTTCAAAGTCGTTTATGTTCTCGTTGTTAGCTCTGCAAGTCACAGCTTTATGTTCAAAATTATTACATGCATAACATAAACCAAAAAAGATAGTTTGATACCTGGGAGTTGAAGATCTTCTAAAAGGAGGTACTCTTATGAATTCTCCTTCTTCCTAAGGCCTATCTGTCAGTTGGTGATTCTGAAATATGAATCTTCTCAGTGGATGAGTGTCCTTGTAATATTCCTTATAGATATTCCTATCCCCTTTGATTGTTTCTGCATAGATTTTTGGATATGTTTCTTGCTCTGTGATCCATTTTCTGTCTAATTGTGTCAGATTTCAAACTTGTCATGATGAGGTTTTTGACTACTGATAATTTGATCCAAAACTTTTGAGTTGTTCTGCATATTTTTCTTTTGAAGATCCTTTCTTAATGTGACAATCTCTGCTTCCAAATTTCCAATGATCATGTCTTTTTCTTCTAGTTGTTCTTTGAGTGTTTCTTCAATTCTTTTATCTTCTTCTATTTGAACCTTCAAACTTGTGATCATTTGTTCTATTTCTTGAGTGTCTTCTTTTTTGTCTAGTTCTCCTTGTAGTTTCTTGTTTTTCTTCTTATCTCTTTTGATAACTTCTATGGCACACATCAAGTCTTCTCGGTAGTCAACTTCTGCCTCTTCATATTCTTCTTTGGATTCTTCTTTATCAGAGTCTTCTACTTCCATGAATAGAACTCTTTATGTCTCACTATCACTGACTTCATCTTCATTTGATGATGAGATGTCTTCTTTGGTGCATACCTTTTTCTTGAAAACTTTCTTTGTGGTTATTTTTCCTTTATATGTATGTCTGTTATTTGAGTAATCTTCATAATTTATCTTTTTCTTATGAGGACATTTGTTAGAAAAATGACCAATACTATCACAATTAAAACAAATCAAAGGAATATTACCTATGTACCTATCGTTGGTTCCCTTGTTCAATCTTTTGACAAAGTTGGCCAATTCTTCATCATCTTCCGAGACATCATTGTTTATGCTAAGTTCTTTTTCTTTTGCATTTGACTTTTTGGATGCTTTGAAGGCAACTTCTTTTGTATCTGGATTTTCCTGTTCAGTTCTCATTTCATATGCTTTGAAGATTCCATGTAAGCTTATTGAGTTCATATCTGCTCTTTTTTCTAGTGGTGATATCTTAGGGTCAAATCTCATAGGAAGATATCTTATTACCTTTTGAACAATTACAGATTCTTCTATTTCTTCTCCCAATCTTTATATGATTTCATTTACTGTTTCATCAACTCGTAAAAAGTAAGCTGCAATATTCTCATTTTCCTTCATCTTAAGTTTTTCGAACTGACCTCTCTAAGTTTGAATCTTTGCTACTTTGACTTTTGAATCTCTTTAGCGGATTTACAATGTGTAACTTTGGTGAATACTGTTTCACTAAGACCATTTAGAAGTGCATTTGTGGCTTTGGAATTATTCTGACCAAGTTTCACTACTTTGTCATTTGTTGGCGGAATTGTTGGTACTATGTATCCATCTACAATTGATTGCCAAATTTTAAATCCTTGTGCCTGTATATATGTCTTCATCTTTATGCTCCAAAATGCATACTTTTGTCCATCAAACTATGGTATTCCATTTTTATACAATTTGTTTCTCTCCATGATCTTCCTTTCAATGGTTAAACTAATTTCTGAAGGAACTCACTTTGATACCAATTGTTGGATAACTGAGAGGGGGGGTTAATCAATAATAGAGAAATTTAATCATTTTTAACCATATAATGCAAGTGTTATATCAGTGTAGCATTATCATCCAATAATTGCAGAGTAAATAAATAATGAACAAATGAGAAAGCATACACATACACAGTACACCAATGTTTTACGTGGAAACCCAAAGTAGGAGAAAACCACATAATGTTTTTTATTATATGTCTTGAAGAATCACATTCATTGGAAGCACCAAATTCCTTTTTTTTCCAACTGCAACTGGAAGGAGGCTCCAACCCCCTAGTTTCTCAGGCTACAACCTGAGGGACGCTCCAACTCCCCAATTCTCTGGCTACAACCAGAAGGAGGCTACAACCCCCTAAGTTCTCCAGCTACAACCGGAATGTCGATACAACCACCTATCCTTGCCTCGTCCAACTTCCCTGAGATATAAATGCCAAATGTAGACAACTTTTCATTGTCACTGAATCAACAATTGCCACTGTCAACCTATCACTATCAACCTGTACCAATAACCTATACCAATCAACCTACCCCAAACAACCTAAACCAACATGTACCATGCATCAACCTTCACTCATCAAGATGTACCAACATCATCAACTATACACCTCATGTATGTGCCAAATCATCAACTACTTGTCTCAACTGTGTACCCAACATGTATCTCAACCATATACCAAAGACATACACCAATATAACCATCAAAAGTTATTTAACAATTCATCACTCTATTCATAAACCAAATACCATAAACCCTTACATCAAACCATGTGCCACAACCTTATTGTTATGTAGCCTCAAGCTAAACCAACAACTTCAACAACATATCACAAACACTTGACTTTTGGGGGATTCTATATGACTCATGAGAGTTCTTCAACTTCATATGGCCATAACTCTCTAACCGTGAAAAGTTATGTGATTTTCCACATACCACTGAAAATGGCATGACAAGCACTATCCATCTAGGATAGTTTCAGTGACAAATTCGCTGACCTTCATCTCATTATTCCACAATTAAGCATGGTTTCTCTAACCATACTTCTAGGATAACTCAATCCGCAAAGAGTCTTCCTGTGAGGGATTTTACCATAAGATGACCACTTTGGAGTTCATCCATTTGTACTTCTTATCAACCATGACAATACAATAATGCATCATCAAACAAACTAGTGTCCAGTACCCAAACCTTTGTGCTATCATACTTTCTTCAAGGGCTCACATCAATGACAACCAACCTTAATCAACACATTGATCCTTGGCAAATGATACTTGTTCTTTATAGTCACTTTGTTCAACTGGCTAAAATCGATGCAAAATCTCAATGTCCCATCTTTCTTCTTCACAAACAAGATTGGGGCACACCAAGGTGATACACTTGGGCGTATATACCCCTTCTTCAAAAGCTCTTCAAGCTACATTTTCAACTCCTTCAACTCTGGTGTACTCATTTTATAGGGAGTCTTTGATACTGGAGCTGCTCCAGGCATCAAATTTATAGAGAAATCAATATCTCTCTTTGGGGGTAGTCCTATTATCTCCTTGAACACATCCTCAAAATATTTCAAGACTGAGTGATCCCCCAGATTTTTCACCTTATCCTTAGGGGCTTCCTCCATATGGGATGCAAATAATTGGCAACCCTTCATGTAACACTTCTTCAACTGCATTGTTGAGATCTCTCAGACAATAACTGCCCTAGGAATTCCTTAGGCTATTCTTGGGTTCCCTTCCTCATCCAAGCAAGTAAATGCCTTGTTATGACAGTCTAAGACAACATGGTGTTGGTCCAACAAATCCATACCGATTAGACATTCATATGATCCCAATGGCAGGATGTTCAAATCTTCCTTGGTACTTAGCCCATTCATGTCCACTAGACATGATTAAACCAGCTCAACAACGTTTCTCTTGGTTCTTGAACCAAGTTGTACCAACCAAGATTTCTCATGCTTGGTTCTTGGCAAAAGAAATCTATTCGCTACCTTAGGATCTATATAGCTATGAATAGATCCTGAATCTATTAAAATAGTAAAGGCATGGTTATTGATCACGCCTTCAACTTCAATCATGTGTGATTGAAACTCAACTTGCTTTTTGTCAAGGGTTGCATAGATCCTAGGTATACTTCCTCCCATGTCCTCCATTGTTTCTACTTGTTGTACATTGTGGAAAAATATCACTTTGTCACTTTTGTGAGGACAATATCGATACTTATGGTCTCCTTTACAGCCCCAACATTGAATGGGTGTCTGCCTTGGCATTTTCCCACCTACCTCAGGTCCTTAGCCATTATGTGCTCTCTAAAAGATGGTTGTCCTTGAGGACTATTTCTGAAAAATGGAGGTGTGTTCCCCTTCTGCCTCTGTTCCTTCTTAAACTTCTTCTTGTCCTCCCAAGCCCTCTGGAAAGTAGGCTTTCATTTTTGTTGATCATATAAGAATTTTTCTCTCCTTATGGTTTCTTCTAGAGTCTTGGGATCATCATATTGGATTTTATCACTAATGAAAGATGGCAGCCCACTCATGTACCTCTAAATCTTATCTGTTTCATCCTTGATGAAGGAGACATACTTCAACAAATCTAGAAATCTCCTTTCATATTTCTCAATGGTCATGCTTCCCAGTTTGAGTTCAAAGAACTCTTTCATATTTTTATAATAATAACTCTTGGTCAGGTATTTCTTCTCAAAATGTCTCTTGAATTCCTTCCAAGTCACATTTTTCTCTTTGAGGTGTTGCACTTGCACCAGTTGATCCCACCACATGGATTCCTTTCCTTTAAGTTGGTATATATCAATCCTTCCTTCTTCATGAGAAGAGTAGTTATGCAATTGGAAGTATTTCCTCATGCTAGTATCCACATCTCAGTATCTTCATCCTTCTTGTGCTCTCCATCAAAAGTAGGAGGTTTGATCTTATTCATTTATCCTTTCAACTCATCCACCCTAGACCTCCTATGCTTCCTGACAAGGGATGGAATTGAGATACTGTGTGATATCCTATGGGAATGCTTTTGAGAGTGATGGTCATTTCTTCTACCACTCCTTGATCTTCCTTTCTTCTCAGGGGTCTCATGGCTTCCTAATTTTCTAGAGCCACTCTCCTTATCCATATTCTTTTCAATTCTATCTAGGATTTTCATTAACTTCATATTGAAGTCTCCTTGATGTTCCTTGGCCTTCATAAGCCTCTCATTATCATCCTTGTGGCTCTGGACATCTTCCTACAATTTTCTGATGGTCTCATCCAGATTTATGTCTTCCTCCTTTCCTCCTCCATGTCCATTGGAGTTGGTTCCTTCCAAACCCAACTAGAAATTCAACCCTATGATTTCATATTCTTGGTTGTAGACTACCTGTGTATCCTCCATCACTCTGCACTCTATGCTAACTTTGATTTGATAGTTGTTAATTCTGTAAAAAAATGTGTAGCTAACAGAACTTATCAGGCTAACTGTTCTTAATAATTTCATGAAAGCATGAGCTATTATGATTCATTAATATATATCAGAATTATTTTCTGTTGATTTCCTGAGAAATTTACTATTCAGATAAAATTTCTAGGTGAACAGTTATCTTCCATTTTATAATACCTTTCCAATTCCTTCTTCCTTTCTCAATTCTGAGTTTTGAGCAAGAAGTTATGGATATTTGAACAATTTTTCCCTTTCCTATTCTTAAACAAAATTTTGGGCGCTAGCCCCTTTCCTTCAGTCCCAAAATTCATGTGACTAGGGGTTGTGACTAATATCTAATCATTAGGCGCTTATCCTATGCTTCGAGCCTCCAGGGATCTGGAACTTCGGAGGATCTGCCTCCATTACTATACATTTTCCCCGAATGCCAATTCTCTGAATACTAAGAGGACATACCTATCAACAGTCCTTATTCCTTATTTAGATATACGATGGATAGGAGCTCCGTGCTTCAGTGGTTTTCACAACTTTGAACTTTCAAATCCCCCAGAGTGTCGAATTGGTGAACTCGCGAAGGACGGTGGATCGACAGTCCACGAATTCCTATCATCCAACGACTGAGATTTACTATAGAACTCCAGGCTTTAGGGATTTCCTAAGCACTTATTCATAGATCTCTCGGAGTGCTGAACTACCAGAGATCCCCTCTCTTTCCTCCATGTGTCATATCTCGATCAACAGTTAAGATTAAATCTATCCCCCTTGAGTTCTCGACTCCAACAACTACAACTCATATCCTCCAGAGTACCATTCCTCTGGACTACAGAATCTGGCGCCACACATCCTCTGTGATCAACGGTCACAATTTACTCCACTCTTTGTAGCTTCGGAATTCTTCATACTTAACAACTCTTGATCAAGTTCCTATGGAGTGTTAAGTCTTCGAAATACAGGATCTGGCACCACGTTGCAGAACACTAGAAGAGGACACGTGGCCCAATCCAAGGGGTGACACATGTCAAGCTCTAAATGGAAAATCAGTCTTTTAAAAGAGAAAAACATACTAACATGTGGCACACATATTTTGTGTCCACATCTCCCTAGGTGACTTCATCAAGCCATGTCACTTTAGAACATCGGGACTCCAGGACTTCGAAGGTTCAAAAGTTCTTCCATCGAATTTTCCCTGAATGTCGAACTCGTGAACTACTTAACCTCTCAAGGCCCACGTAGTACCACTGTCACCAATCAAAGTGGTGACACGTGGCCCCACCGTCGAGTGACACATGTTGGGTCCCAACTGGTCCTAAGAGCCTGTCGAAAATTAAGGAAATGATTGACACGTGGTAGACCTAGGTAGATCCACGTCACCCTAGGTGACGTCATCATGCCATGTCATACTCGACACTTCAAGACTTCGGGGATTTCCTATCTTCGACACTTTCTCAAAATTTATGAATTGTCAAACTACCAACAAGTCCACGTCACCCAGTGAAATCACCATGTCACATCACTTCGAAAACCCGGGACTTCGACGATTTTGTTTTGTCATCGACACTTTCACAAAACTGCCAAACTACCAAACTACTGAATTTATGAACACTTCCACGTCACCCCTGATGATGTGATCATGTCACATCACTTCGGAAACCCATGACTTCAGCAATTCTTCACATCTACACATTGTCAAAACTCTCGAACTATCGATTGTCGACAACTACTTTCCATAGTTTTGGGACTTCGACGATTTCACTGTTGAACACCCCACAACCCCCAAACTTTCAAACTCTGAACATTGCTTAATATGAGGACATGTGTCCCTAGAAAATGGATTGTCTGAATTAGTTTCAGACTTCAGCTATTTCATTGTTTTAGCTTTAAAATGGTCAGAGGGGTGAAGTCTGAAAGACTTTTGTGCTTAAACTCCATGCACCGTCTCCAGATCTAACAGTTGTGGGGGATCTGCCTTATTCTGAACATATCTGATGACCGAAATTTACTTTATGGCCCAATACCATGTATCTCATGGTTTATCAAACTGATATACCTCCTGAGCTTTCCAATACCATCCAGGAGCTCTCTCAGCGCCACTCTGGCACTTTATACATCAAATCCCTATTGAATTTTTACTTCAAATTCCACATTTGTGTCTCATCCAGGTTCAGTGTTGAAAACATGGGCTCTGATACCAATTTGTAGAGTCCCCCAGCCACCCTTGTCGGGGACAATGCCACTACTTCAAAACCCGATTGTTCTGAAACCAAACTATAACACATCCCAGTCTTAAGCCATTGGGCTATGCATGCTTTGTTTGAGCTCACACACACACATGTAATATATACAGGCAATTCTGATAACATTATAACACATGTACAGGATACACATCATACAACATAGCATGTAAAATTAACATATATTTGGTACTTATATTTTTATGAGAAGACCATTGACTGTGTCCAGACCTTCCACGAACCTCCTAGCCTTAGACCATGCTACACCAAGCTATCATCACAGGGTCACCCCTGAGTTGGGACTAAACTCCACCTAGGGAAAAGGAAATCGTAGGCTAGGCTAAGATTATGGAAAGCTACACAATGCAATGGACTCTTATTCCCCACATGCCTATCCCACCCTAGGAATATACACCTTCATTTTACTATAGTCCATCAGCTGCTCCACTTCCCTTCTAAGGCTTCAACAACAGGCTGGATCAAGAATTCTCAGAGATTTGTAGTTGTTTCTAGACTCCCTCTATGAGAAATCGCTTCCCCAACACCTCTCACACAGGCATGACAACTTGCTTCTTCAACCCATGAGCATGAAAACCCACCTCTTCAAACCACAAGCCTAACAACCTACTTCTTTTGTTCATCTCTTAAATCAACCAGGTAACCACAATAGAAAAATCGGGTGAGACAAGGGACAACTCAACAATTACAGAGGTTCACAATGGCAGAGCTTCAACAATGGAGGAAATAGGTTGACTTCATTCTTTCTTAGTGCGTGAGGAATGGGTGCGAAGGATGGCCAAAATCATGAGTGAACTCCTGAGGAAATATGGCTGGAATGTCAGAATGGCAAGAATGGTGAGAGTGAACCCCCACAACGATGGAATTACCCCACATAAATTTGCATGCATCCTAGATGACACTTGTCTCTCCAGGAGCTCGTTCCTCTCCACTTGGATTTCGTTCCTCTCCCCAAAGGAACTTAGGATAACTTGGTTTATTTCCCAAACTTTATTAATTTAGGAAATACATTATAATATTCCCTTGGGTTAAGCCCTCAAGCTTGGCCCCTTTTTCCTATCCTCTTATCCCCCTTCCCTTTCCCTTCCTAGTGGAGCTTAGTCCCCCATAAATCTTTCTTCTTGGTCGGTCTACACGCAGTGATGTATTTTTATTAATGATCTACATAATTACATATACAAAATCAGGCTCACTGGCCTTAGCATCTAGGCTCTCCAGCCTAATAAACACCTAAGCCTTCCAACTTATAAACATTTGGCTCACCAGCCTATAAACATTATTAAACATCATCACAATTCAACAAGGGCTCGGCCTTGGGGTATTACACCTACCTCTTTAATTAGTTGTTGCATAGATTTACGCCCCCTTCGCTTTCCTTCTTTAGGCATTTGTCTGGGTTCTTTTCCTGGGTCTGATCTGATGCCCAATCTTGAGGTGGCTCCTACTGTGGAATCAATATAGACTTTGTGGACCTTTTGAAGCTACTCTAATGGAATGGATTAAAGTTCTTTTCTATTGAATGCTTCCTCCATATTTTCCAGATCTATATAAGCTAGATATCTTTCATCCACATTCATTTCTACATCCCCCCCCTCTTATAGGCCATTGTTTGTATCCATTTGATTGAGGGATTTAGGGGTTACAATTTTCTCTAAGACTAGGTCTGGAGATTGTTTTGATTTACCTTTGTCATTGTGTTGATTTTCTTGTTGATGAGGGTTTTCCACTTCCTCTGCCTCCGGTAACTAGATTAAGGAGTCAAAGGAGTTTCTTGTGGAAATCTTATTTTCTATTACTTGGCTAGGTTTCTTATGGATTTTCTTCTTACAGCCTCTAACATGTGTAAATCCATCTTTCAACTTTTCTTCAACCACTAGTCGTGCATGAGCGTTTAGGGGGAAATATCAGAATAAGTTTCCATGTTCATGACATTTATGGCAGTGAAAGGGTCTGTATTAATAATCAATGGTCTAGATCCATTCCTCATCTTGATATTCCATGGTTACAGAGCCTGGAAGAGCTTTGGAGATGTTCATATACACACAAATATGGGCATATGAAGTGTACCTCCTCTGTTTTTTTGCTTCGAAGGATTTCACATATATTCCTAGGGTGTTGCCTATACCCATGAGGATTCCTTCAAGAAAAAATTCCTATGGAAGGGAGTAGAGGTGAATACAAACTGGCGCAAAAGAGAAATCCTCTTTTTCCAAGAAAAAATGATATGTCCATAATCGAAGATACAACCATGTAGAGTTGAATAAATACGAACCATTTTCAAAGAATTGATCCTTGTCTTCAAGGTTGAAGAAGATGATCATGAAGAATCCTTTCGAGCTGAGATGAAGTTCATACTATCCTTTATGGTTCCACCACATTTTTATCTAGCATGTGTGATCCCTCTTAGAGGGCCATAGCCCTAAAACTTTACCTATCAGGGCATGGTCCTTCATGAACTGCGTGTGCTCTCCAACCCTTGTGAAATTAATCACATATCTTTGAGCCTTGGTTGCTTATGGAATGAATTTCCCCGGTTCCCATGTTCGAGTTTCATTTGGATGGGACGACTCTGCTTCCACCTCCATGGCTTTTCCAAAGCGTTGCTCATCTTGCAAGATCTGTTCACAAAGATGAGGCAACGACTCAAATGACAGTCTCTTTCTTATGGACCATGTTGCTTCGCTTGCTACTACATTGCGGTAAGAGGGGATTTTCACACCCCCCCTCTAAATCAATACAGGACGTTCAATCTCTCTTTCCCCTTGGTGGTCTTTGTTAGTTGTGGAGATGCTCGTCCGGAAGCTACATAGTTAGATGATTGCAGACATGCAAACCCTAGATTTCTCCTCCATGAATTATTTATGAAATAATTGTTGCTCCATGCTTTAACCATCATTGTTTTTTCATGATTCTATATAAAGGATAACCAACGGTTGACTCAAGAACACAACCAACCTTTCACACTAGGAAACTCATAAACAATTATCGTTTTGGCCTAAAGAAACTTTTGAAAGACATTCTTCATCATGGAATGCCCAACCTTTCAATGCCTGAAATACAAGATAAGTTTAAAAAGATATTATATGGTGTTAAGGACCTACAAACAATTTTTTTCTATGAATTTCATACACATGGCACATGCTCTACATGATTTAGCCTCATCTATAACACCTTGAAACTTTCACATAAATATGAATCCAACCATAGGTTTACTTAAAATAGAATTTAAACCCATATTGAAAAAAAATGAAAATGCAAACAAGCAGGGAAGAAAATGGGTATAATAGGCTTACTTAAAATGGAATTTAGACCCATATTGAAAAAAAAAATGAAAATGCAAACAATCAGGGAAGAAAATGGGTATAATGAAGAGACTTGTGAAAAAACAATTCGAGTTCATAGTTAATAAAAACCATGGATTTATTTAATGGT
>JZKD02S1851079.1:113054-124201 GCA_000966675.3 Picea glauca
AAAAATATATATAATATATATTTTTTTAATTTTAAATTTTATTTAAAAAATATGCTAATATCATAAAAATATATATAATATATATTTTTTTAATTTTAAATTTTATTTAAAAAATATAAAATATTATTATATTGTTAATCATTTTGTATTATTTTTTATTTTTAGTTCACATATTAACTACAATAATTTTAACCACATCGTTTTGTTGTTTTATAGTCATCATTTTATTATTCATATGTAATGGTGGATATTAAGTTATGATTTCTTATTTATATTTAATGGTGGATATTAAGTTATGATTTCTTATTTTTAATGTTTATAGTAAAATTTTATGTTATTTTTAATCTTTGTTTTATATATATGTGTGTTTTYTAAAATATTATTTTTATTATTTATAGTAATAAGAAAATATAGTAGGAGGTTAGGAGACCTGCGAAAATGGAAACCAGGTCTCAATTAATCTATTAGTCATAAATAGTATATCAAGATGTCCAAAGGAACATAACACTGAGCAAACTATCAAAAATATCAACAATATATAGCCAAAAAGATAGATGTCTATCATATCTTATATGCAACCAAAAATAAAATATGAAGGTTGACCCAAGTCAGTGCTTAGGAGAGGACCAAGTCTTTGTATACTCCGTGTCCAATTGAACCTTGACCTCATCATTTATCCCCACTCTGAGCAGGAGTAGCATTTTTGTTAATGGTTATAGGGTAGTCTTGTGCCCCGGCTTGGACCTGACCTTCGATTAGATGCTTGCTTAGACTAGAACCAGAGGATTCCTTTGAAACCTTGAATTTAATCCCATAGGCCAATTGACACATTAATTCAAATTTACCTTGGAATATCTCAATGGTGTGCAAGATCTTGGTCTATTCGGCAATACACTTTTGTAGGGTCCATGCCACCATGGCCTTAATGTGCCAATAGAGCTCCATTGTTTTGAAGAATTTGGTCTCCCATGTGTGTGAGTACAGGGGTTCGTGCAGCCAGCCCCTAACCTCTTCCCAAGTATCGTCATCCAAGGTTTGCTTGTGTTTCAGTCTCACCATGTATTCTACTCGATGAAACTCCCTTTGCACTTCCTCAGAACACTTTTCCATAAATTTTCTCTATGCCTCTTGAGCCTCAAATTCAACTTTGGTGTGAGCACATGGCCAAGAGGGCGATGCCTCCTTGGATACACCCTTTTATTTCTCCTCTTGAAGCTTGTGTCCTCTGATCCTTCCCTTAGCCATCTCTGTAATGGAGTGAACTCCTTTAACACACTCATCTTTTGTAGAACTTTGACCACAGACCCCATGCCTAGACCCTCATCCTCCATCAGTTGTAAAGGCTCATCCCAACACTCCCATCCTCGTTTGAATGAGAAAAAATCCCGACCTGTAACACTAGAGTCAAGTTCCAAAATACAAAAAAAAGGGACCCTGAGAACCCTATCCCCTAGAATGTTATTCTCTTAAGCACAAATGTAAGCTTTGGTGCCCTCTTGGCCCTGGACACCACTCAAACTAGAAGCTTCATCCAAGAATGAGACATCACCATCGTTTGTGGGATTGGTCTCACCAATTTCCCCCTCGAATTTTCAAAAGGCCTCTTGATAAACCACCTAGAGCTTACCCATCATGCTTCTTCCCATAATGACCAGAACATGATCATCCTAGCCATGATGCTTAACTTCGCCTCGGGTTCATCCTTTATTTTCATCTCATAATGACTCTTCATCCCTAGAAAAGTTTCATTGTGCCTCTCTCTTCATTTGCAACCTTGTTTACTCATGGCACAAAGCGCTCGGTGCCCTTGTTACTCATTCCACAATGCATCGACCAACGGTCATGGGTAATGGTGAAGGATTCCCCTCGCCATCGAAAACCTTCAATGCTCCACATGTCCCCACATACATGGCATATGTCGTCTCCTTTGTCACATCGAACTGGGTGACAGTCAAGTCTGTTGCATGTACGTTGGACATCCTACTACTCGTCACCCCATCTAGGGAACCTTTCTTTTAATAATTTTATTATCTTTTTTTTTTTTTAAGTAAAAAGGGTTGGAGCCTATTATATTATCATAGACAAAATACATAGCTGTTGGTGATGCCAGTTGTCCCGCCTGAGCAGGAAACCAGGACATATGGGCATCTTTGTCCATGTGTCACCAGAGTTGCAGAATAAACAAAATTTGACAAAATTGACGCTGCTACGTCGCACCCGAAGGAAACCGGGACTAGCAGGCATAGGCATGAAACTGGTTCGTTCACCTAGAACTAAGAAATATTGATAGCTATCTGTCCTAAGGCATAAACTATAAGAACAAAACCACAAGCAAAGTCTAGGTCTGAACATCAAATAACCTCTGAACCAGGGTGATTGTCTTCGACCGCGGAATGCCTCCATCTTGCTGGAAATGAGTATGCTCGCGCACATGTCAGGCATTGTTTCTTTGGCGTGGCTCTAGAATGCGCTGCAAAGAACATGTCGAGCCGCTGCTCCAATCTCGCGATGTGGAAGACCTGATCTTCTAACAGATTTCTCATCTCAAAGACGAGATTGAGATATCCCCAGTCAACTGAAGGTGGTTGTTCCTCGTTGGTGGCCGCTTTTGCCTCCTGCATTTTGTGTCCCTCGGCTTCCCTAGTGGGTTCGGGAGGAACTTATTCTTCCACATAGCAGGGGGAGTAAGACCTCTCTACACTGATGTCATGGTGGTTGCGCATGTCGCTTGCCGGCTGTGGAATGCTAACCGAGCCAAAATGCGAGCGCGGGTTCCAATTTTCCAGTACCATGAACAAGGTGTGCTCAGGAGGGCTTTCCAGGCCTCCTTCTGGGATCACCTCCTCGACAACCGCCATTGGAGGCATGCGTGGTCTTTCCCTGGGCCTCCTGGTAGCAATTTCCATTGCCTTTTCAAAATTCTCCTTCCTCTTGTGCCGCGACTCCGTTGTATACCACACCGCTCCCCTTCGCGGTTTCCCTCTGATTCGTGGCATGGTGAGGTTCCAGTGGATGATCCAGGAGCGGCCAATTAGAGTCGGATTGCTACTGAGGGTGGGCGAGGGAGACAAACTACTGCAATGCTGGTGCGTCTTTGGAATGAAGGTCTTCGGGAGTGGCCTGTTACCTGGACTTGAAACTCGCACAATGAGCGCAAATGTCATACCAATTGCCATAACTACAACCATCACCTCCTCCATTAAAATTTGTTGGATAGTGCGGGTACCCTTCCCTTGCGCGAGGGGTCTCGGCTATTGAATGCCCCTGTGCTTATACATGCCAAATTAATGAGTGAGGTGACGTGAGCCGGTGGACGCATTAACACTGCGTCCCAACTCGCTCCCACATGGCCGCATCGCCCTCCGTGTCACCCCATCCAGGGAATGAATATCTTTGTTGGCCAATGCTTGACACCAAGTGAGGATCTCTGAAGATGGTGAGCCATGGCCATCCCAGCAAAAGCGTTCCTCACCTGTTTCAACTGCCTCATTTGCTAATCGATCTGCCACTTTGTTTGCTTCTCATTTCACGTGGGAAGTAGTGATACTGAAATGCGATTGAAGGTGATGACTGAAGTCTGCTAGCAGGCCATAGAGTCTCCAGCTTGGTGAGATCTTGTCTGGGTTGCATCTGTGGAGAATTCTCGTGACTAGCCTTATGATGACTTGTGAATCTCCTTCCAGGATTATCCTATGATGACCATTGTCGATGGCTATTTGGAGTCCTCGCAGGAGTCCTGTTAGCTTGGCTACATTGTTGGTTGTTTCCCTAAGGAAGCCTGCTTCCACGCCTAGGATTTCCCCACCTGAGTTCCTGAACACGACCCCATAACCCGCCGGTCCTGGTTTGCCTTTGGAGGCTCCATCAAAGTTGACTTTGATGAAGTGCGTTGGAGGGGGAGTCCAGTTGGTAGGACTGGTAGGTTGTCCCATGTTGCCTTTTTGCTTTGGTTGATTGCTTGTTATGGGCTACCAATTTTGAAGAATGCTATGCTCCTCAGGGATGCACTGTTGATCTTCCTCTGTCCAGGACTTACTTCTGATTGTTTCTTTTATTAGGGATTTGACTTTCTCCCAAGTGGTTTCAGGTAGGGAGGATTGAGAGTGGAATATTCTCTTGTTTCGTTCCTTCCAAATTTTCCAGAGGGTGAATCCCGACAGCAGTGTCCATATGTGATTTAAAATGGGGTTGTTGAAGGAAATGTTGTCCCAATTCTCAATTGTGTCGTTGATGTTGCTCCGGTTCCGGCTGGATTTGCGCATTAGTTGCGCTCCATAATCCCAGATCTTTTGGCTGTAATGACATCCATTGAAAAGGTGTTCTTTGGTTTCCTCCTTTTGTAAGCATAGAACGCAGCGGGAGGGTCCGATAAGGCCTCTCTTTTGGAGGTTGTCCCATGTCAAGGTTCTGTTGTGCGCCACTAGCCACAGAAAGGTGGAAATCTTAGGCCAGAGAGCAGGATTCCAAACTTTGCTCCAGATGTGTTCCTTTTCTGGTTCCTATTGGTTTCCTTGCAGTGAATAAGCTTCCTTGATAGTGAATGTGCCAACCGGGGTGTACCCCCACCTTAGTATGTCTGATCCCTCTCTATATAGTATTTTCCTGTTGGTGGCTTGAGCTTGCCAGCTCTGCAGATTAAGAGTTTCGGGGATCCCGAGCTCTTGATGTGAGATTTTCCATTGGCGCCATTGTTGTTGCAGGGTTTGTGCTGCCCAGAGATCTTTGACTTTTAGAGGGGTGTTCTGGTGAAGAGCTCTTTTGAGGTCATCTAATTCTTCCATTGAGTCCAGTGGTTTAAGCTGCTTCCAAGAGTCTTGCCAGAAGAGGGCACTTCCTCCATCTCTTAGCTCCCAGAAGGCGTGATTCTGAACCAGTGTGCGATTTTGCCAAGCAATAATTTTATTATCTTAATAATATATTGTAATTTAGTTTTTATTATATTTTTTCTAAAAAAATTATTATCATTAATTTAATATTTGTATATTTTGATTTTAACAAATAACAGTTATAATAAACTTAAAGTTAAAATAAATATTAAACTCTAATATAATATATATATATATATATATATATATATATATATATATCAAGACACACTTTATAATGAAGGGTCACATCTCTTCATGAAAGGGCATCCCTACCTGGTATATATATGGGTTATCATTCTTATTGTAACCATCTCATACTATCATATCCATATATTATTTACCCACACAAGGATGTCCTTTCGTGAAGAGATGTGACCCTTCATTATGAAATATATATATAATCTATGCAAGAATGCCTTTTCATGAAGAGATGTGACCTTTCATTATAAGGTATGTCTTGATTAGTAATTATATATATATATATATATATATGAAATTTCATTACAATTTCAAAAGAAAAAGAAAAATAAATCATCCATTAAATTAATTAAATAACATTTTAAAAAATTAATAAAAAAATTAATAATAATAACAATATAATACAAAATAGTGATAATAATAATAAAATTATTATGAATAAGAATAAATCAAAATTAACAAATTAAAAAATATATAATAATAACATAATATTATGAATGAGATTAGGTTAACGTTAATGAAAAGATATATTAATTTAAAATGAGGTTAAAAATAATACATCAAGTGAAAAATAAGGTTGGTTATGGGAGTTCTATTGGGAAATCATGTCTATTGGCATCTCTTGATTATGAATGAGATAGGTTAACGTTCACAAATGAAAAGATATATAAATTTGAATGAGATAGGTTAACGTTCACAAATGAAAAGATATATAAATTTAAAATGAGGTTAAAAATAATATATCAAGTTAAAAATAAGGTTGGTTATGGGAGTTTTATTGGGAAATCATGTCTATTGGCATCTATATATATATTGGCATCTATATATATATATATATATATATTCAATCAAGACATGTCTCATAATGAAGGGTCACATCTTTTCATGAAATGGCATCTTTGTGAGTATATATATAGGTTTTTATTTTCATTTTAATTACTTCATACTATCATATTCATATATTATTTAATATATTGTTGTCCACATGGATTTCTATATTGTATTTCAAATATTTTGGATATTTAGATTTTGAAGTAACAAACTGTGAAATTTATCTAATATCAACGAATTAAACATTCAAAACTATCCTAACATTTCTAGCTATTAGTATTATAATAATTCATCCTAAACTTTTAATATTTCAAGTTTATTATGAAATGTTTTTTTTTTTTGCATTAATTTTTGGATGACTATCTAAAATTTTATGTCTTGTATTGTATATATATTTGTAACTTGGATTATTATGGAGATTTTATTAATATATATTTATTTTAATTTTTAAAATTAAAGAATTTTTTTATATAATTAAGTAGAATTAATTTGAAATATATATAAGCCTGAGTGTGCTAATGGTTAAGAACATGTGTTTCCTCTTAAGAGTTTACAGGTTCAAATCTAGAGGAGGGTAGGGTATGTATACCTTCGTAGGGTCTCATACACCAATTTGATGTGCTGGCTTGGCCGTGACCTTAAAAATAGATTATTATTATTATTATTATAGAAAAGAAAGATAAAAAAATTGTAAATATTTTTTTAATGTGTTACTTATTTGTTTTATTTTTATTTTTAATATTGAGTAACTAAAATATAGTATGAAATGGTAGTTGGAGCATGCTTGGACTTCCAAACTATTAGTACCAAAGAAATTGTTGGTATTCTATGTTATTGTTTGGTGGATATTGAGGTAAATTTTAAGCAATAAATTTGTTATAAATATTGGTTTTGGAATTTTGCAAAACATTTAGATTCTAATGGTATTTATAGTAAGTTTGTTTTGTATTTGGGGAGTATATTGGGGTATAACTAAATAACTATGTGTGGTTTTGGGAGTCAATTGGGGTATAATTGGTATGGAAAACATTTTTTATTTGGGAATTTGATAAAATTGGATGATGAGAAAAACCATTTCAAAAACAAAAAAATAGTAATTTGTACATTTTTTATAATCAAATTAAAATAAAAGTAATAGTAGTAATTATTGACAATGTCACAAGCGTAAATTGAAGTTTTCAAAATGTTTTGAAATAAATAAATTTATGAACAAAAAAATAACATATTAATATTTCAAGTTTATTATAAACTTGTTTATTTCAAGTATATGTTTTCTGTCAAATTTGATAACCCATATGATACTATTAGTTGGATTGCTTATTTATCTTATTTAGTTGGCTGAAGAATTTGATTCATACCAATGTTATAAAGGCATTTGTGACTAGTGCAATTTTGATATAGTTATTGTAGCATGATCGCCTAAGAATTGGACTTGTGTTGGTCTTAGTGAAAAAACATAGTATAACATGATATTTTACAATAATAAACTATTGGGTTTTATGTCTTTAGCTATTGTGTGGAATAATTCAATACTGTAAGCAGTATTTTGTCTGTTAATGGAGGTGTGTAATGAAGTATATAACCGAAGATGGTATTGTAAATGTGTGTGTGGAAGATTAAATTGTCCCAATGATAAATTAAAATATGCACTATTACATGTGAGTAGGGTTTGCCCTCTCCGCAACGTACACAATTATGGACTACTGGGTTGAAAGATGGAGTTCGACAATAGATGTTTCAAGAGAATATGTGTTTTATGTGGAAGCCACTCTGGAAACAAAACAACATTCAGTGATTATGCCTTTGATCTAGGAAAGGTATTGGTAATATAACAAGATTACATGATTTTATGTTAATTACTTATGTTTCTCATTAATCCTTATTTTTTTAGCAAGCTTTCATGTTGATGATATATTCATCAATAGGGTATTGATTGGATTTGTTGAATATGTATGACCCTCTGCAACCAATTTTCTTGTCATAAATCAATTGTTTCCCTGAAGAATTGAATTAGCAAAAATAATCGTGATATGAGCATCACAAATATTCTCGTGCAATTATTTATTTGATTGGCCTTGGCCTTTATAAAGGATACTTGTGTGATTTATCATGTTGTTGATGTCTCTGGGATGGGTTTTCATCTTTTGTTCTCATATGGGTTTTATTCATATTTACATGTAGAGCGAAGAATAGACCTTGTATATGATTGGGGAAGTGTTGGACCCATGGGTTTGATTTCTCAAACAGTTTACAATGGTGGCTATCATGCTCTTAGTTAAGTAACGAAATAGAATGGAATTAGCATTGGGTTTTCTTTTTCCTTAGAATAATATTAAATTAAATTTGGCACATATAATTTTATACTAGCTTCTCCTTTTGCATTATCTCACTTTTTTTTATGTTTGCTTGTGGTTGACTTCATGGTAGGGTCATTCCTACTTCCCTTATGCCTATTGTGATTGACTTCATTGTAGGTTCATTCACTTCTATTACATGCATGTTCTTGTGATAAATATTAAATATGTGATGGGATTTATTCAAGAAGTTGTTTGTGGAAGTGGAATTCAATCAAAACTGATGAGATGGTTTGAGATTCTTTCTTGAATTAGTAAGCAGTGAGATCAATTTGAAGATTACAGTCGCAAGATTACATGATAGAACAAAAAATATTTTACTCTAGTTTTTTTCAGTGAATGATGATTGAACAAATTGCGAAGAAAGGTTATAGAATTGAGTTTTTCTCATGTGAAGAATGAGCTATTCAAATTAAATATGTAAATTAAGCAATAATTCATGAATAATGAGTTTATTTTGTCATGAATCTAATGGATTAACATCTAGAGTCCAAATTTTATGGTTTTGTAGATTATAAATAGATTCTTGTAAAGGTGTAGCTTACAATGATGACTTTTTATATCCAAAATGCAAGTATACGATTTTCTATCTTTTAGGAAATATTGCATCGACAACTATTGGTTGATTGTGCACTTTATATGAATGGTTATAAATTAAGATCTCAACCACCTAAAAAACAATGCAGTGACTAATGAGACTATAGATTGTATCTTGTGAGGTGGATTAACAAGAAATGTAACTTTAATATTTTATGGAAGAACAATATGGGTTTGCTATTATGGAGGAACAATAAGAAGGTAGCTGAAGAAAAACCCAAATAGCCTTCTTCACCTTCAACTGCTTCAACCATATAATTTTCCCAACAATCCACATATTCATACAATGGCACTGTCATGGAGGTCCCAAGGCCCACATAAAAATTTGTCTTTAAAATTGGGTTATCTATTGAGTCATATTATGGAATCACACTAGCTGGGTGTTGTCTAGTTTCCAATGATATTGAGCCATGTTGATGGGAAATCCTCCCAATAGGGGATCCTGAGGTTCCCCGGTTTCAAGAAGTTTTTTTATATAGAGCAGCTCCCCTTTGGTCTCTCGCTCATTGGGTAATTGTATTTATGTGGGATATACCAAATAAGTTATTTTAAGCATACAAGGTTAGGTTATGAGTTATTATTCATTTCAATATTGTATATGTTTCATTGTTTTCTCTAAAATTTGAGTACTCATATGATACTATTAGTTGGACTGATTATTTATCTCATTTAGTTGGTTGAATAATTTGATGCACATCAATGTTCTAAAGGTATTTTTTACTGGTGCAATTTTGATATAGTTATTGTAGCTTGATCATCTAAGAATTGGACATCTGTTGGTCTTAGTGAAAAAATACTATAACATAATATTTTTCAATAATAAACTATTGTGTTTTCTTTCTTTGGATACTGCATGGAATAATTCAATATTATAAGTAGTATTTTATGTTATGACCCAAGGGAAGCGTTCTTAACCTCCTTAATGAGTGATTCATTAAGGAATCGTGTCTTAGATAGCTCCTAGCCATTCTTCTTAATCTATTCCTTTGCTTCTTTTAATTCATCTTGAATTCTATACAATTCCTCCATTTTTGTATCCCTAATCCATTTATCTAAGAATATTTTTTCAAATACTTCCCAAATGGAATAGAGTCTAGTATTTTCATCAAGGATTCTCCACCACATATAAGTTTTACCATCAACATTAAGGTTTGCTTGAAAAGGATCCTTACATTGTTAACACAATCCTCAACTTGTAACCTTATTATATTAAGGAGAATGATATCAAATAGTTATAATCCTTTCTCCAATATAATATTCTATGTTTTCTCTTTCCAACAGTTTTTGAATCAGATCAATCGTACATCCCAATCAAAATTTATGATAGTTTTAAGTGAACATACCTTTGAAACCCTAATTTGGAGTATGTCCTCCTGGTCGACCTTCCTTTTGATGTATTTCTGAAATTTTGGCCCCTATGAGATTGAAATTTCCACTACTACATATTGAAATATTTGTGATGACTACTTGCAACGAATGTAACCTTTCATCGCACAATTGAAGATAAAGAAATGAATTTTTTAATGTTTTTGTAAATCCAGCCCGCATTTGTCGTGCTTCCGACGAAACCTTTGGATATCGTCGCAAGAGTGATGAAACCAGATCTATGTCGCAAGAGCGACGATCAGGAATATACTGGACTCTCATCTCTTTTGCGATGAACTTTGGCCATCGCCACGAGAGAGACGATTCAATGATGATCGTTACACTATTTGATAAAGTCAACATTGACCATTACACTATTTGACAAAATCAACATTGACTTGGTCAACTTTCTTTTCTCTTGTGACGAAAAAAAATATCTATAAATATTTTTCAAATTAGAGATGTTGCAACAATCTAATTTCTATAACAACAATGGTTCATAACTTCAGAAAGGGTATTTTTGTGTGGAAAAAATGTCGCATAATATTAGACATGGGGAAAAAAGTAAAACGGCTGAAAAGGGTGATGGAAGAAGTTATTTCCCTTCCAAAAAGTGTTTCCTTACACGTCGCTTAATAATTTTAATAGCAACAGCTACAAAACATTGTACGAAATATGGGCACATTAATGGGGGATCGAATGAATATCGTCCCATGCTAATTAACTATATATTCATTATTTGTTTTTATATTGTTGATTTTATGTAAAATTATATATGTGTATATATATTGTTTGAATATTTGTTATAGTACACACTAATTTTGCATGATTGTAGAATATTGCACCAAGTAGTACTACTAGAAATGATGGTGTACAAGCTGAGGAACATGATCAAGCAAATGAGGATCTCATGGAAGAAGATGATGGGACAAAT
>JZKD02S1851079.1:132379-153909 GCA_000966675.3 Picea glauca
ACACACATATAAACACATCTAAAAAGTAGATCAGCAAAGTGTTTGACAAAATACCTCACTCAGTAAAAGTTTTAAAAAGACACCAAAACAGTGATGATCCTTGCATAATGGCTTGTGATCATTACATTCATTAAGGTAATAATTTTGGTATACATATGTATATATATTGGCCTTATATTCTTTGTCTTGATTGGTTCGGCATGGATCCGATTTGGGTGGCAGATTCGTTTGTTGCAGTGGGTGGACCAAAGTCAAGGGCCCCAGACATCCCTGTCAATAATACATTGGGCCTAGAGGAGATGAACCCAGAGGGTTTGAATTTACCTCTAACATCTGGCGTTTATCTAGGGAATCAAACCTTGTCTGCCTTGTATTTTTCGAGTGGGCTGACATTTTGTCCCTCGGTGACTACTTTGTCGGGTTTTGATGCTAGGTTGGACCCTATTCCGGCTTTGTCAGAGGGTTTATTTGAGTGCATCAGATTCGAGCCTGGGGCTATATTTAATGCTAACTGTTGGGAATCACAACAAAAAGAATTGGAGGTGCATGATGTTGGAGCCCATTTCTCACCCTCAGAGCTCATCAATGATCAGGGAACATTCCCAGAACCTGTGGTGATGGTTGGTGCTTTCTTCGGGAGGGCTTCTTCTCCAGGTAGGGCCTCTGGCCTTTTTGCTACTACTCCATATCCAGGAACTGAAGGTTTTGTGAAGAGGGGAGGTCGGGAACGTGCGAAGTATTTTGGGGGATCAAATCGCTCAACTCATAGGATTTCTCAGTGCGCTCGGGATCACTCAGATCCAGACATGTTGTCTTTTGGCGAGGACATAGCTATGGAACATGTGGTCGAGTTCTTAGAACTTGTTGCAGTGGGGCGAGCGAGAGATAAAAGGTTGGGTACTTCCTTTCTTCGCTCATGGGTGGATAAATCCTGGGGCACAAAAATTTCTTCCTCTCCCAATATTCAGTTGTTAGCCAGGGGTTGGTTTTCTTTTGTCTTCAAGGACTCTTCTGATGTGGCATGGGTTCTTTCTAAAACTTGGACAATGGATGGCACCCGTATTGTTCTCAAGCGTTGGACCCCAAATTTTGATGCCAAATGGGAAAGAGTTGATGTGGTTCCAGTTTGGGTCCGGTTACCAGGCCTTCCTATGAAATATTGGAACTCTTCTCACTTCTCGACCATTGGTAATAGAATCGGTGAATTCTTGGAGGATGATTACTCTTTTGAAGATACGAAGCTTATGTCAATGGCAAGGATCATGGTGTGGATGGACCTTCGTCTGGGTCTTTTAAAGGAGATGAAAATTGAGATGGCCTCTGGTATATTTCTTTAGCCCTTGGATTATGAAGGTATCCTCTTCAGATGCCATAGATATCATGCTTATGGGCATGGTGTTGCGGACTGCAAACTTCCCTTTAAGGGTAAGTTTAGGGGAACTTTGGATGCTAGAACCGACACTGAGCAGGACATAGTGGTTTTGGGTCTTGGGGTCACTGGAGGCACACATCTGGTGATATCCCACGATGTGGACTCAGGTAGGGTCAGTAGGCGACAATCGTCTTCCCCTGTGGGTCCTTCTTCGATGGATAGAGACCCGCTACTACATATTGAAAAATTTATGATGACTACTTGCGACGAAAGTTACCTTTCGTTGCACAATTGAAGATAAAGAAATGAATTTTTAAATGTTTTTATAAATCCATCCCGCGTTTGTCACACTTCCGATGACACCTTTGGATATCGTCGCAAGAGTGATGAAACCAGATCTATGTCGCAAGAGCGATGATCATGAATATACTGGACTCTCGTCTCTCTTGTGATGAACTTTGTCCATCATCGCGAGAGCGACAATTCAATGATGATCGTTACACTATTTGAAAAAGTCAACATTGACCATTATACTATTTGACAAAATCAACAATGACTTGGTCAAATTTCGTCTCTCTTGCGACGAAAAAAATATCTATAAATATTTTTCAAATTAGAGATGTTGCAACAATCTAATTTCTATACCAACGACAGTTTAGAACTTCGGAAAGGGTATTTTTGTGCGGAAAAATGTCTCATAATATTAGAAGTGGGAAAAAAAGTAAAGTGGGTGAAAAGGGTGATGGAAGATGTTATTTCCCTTGCAAAAAGTGTTTCCTTACACATCCCTTAATAACTTTAATAGCAACAGCTACAAAACATTGTATGAAATATGGGCACATTGATGGGGAATCGAATGAATATTGTCCCGTGGTAATTAGCTATATATTCATTATTTGTTTTTATATTGTTGATTTTATATAAAATTATATATGTGTATATATATTGTTTGAATATTTGTTATAGTACACACTAATTTTGCATGATAATACATTGGGCCACCAGACATCCCTTTTGATAATACATTGGGCCTAGAGGAGATAAACCTAGAGGGTTTGAAATTACCTCTGACATCTAGCGTTTATCTAGGGAATCACACCTTGTTTGCCTTGTCTTTTTCAAGTGGGTTGACATTTTGTCCCCCGGTGACTACTTTTTTGGGTTTTGAAGCTAGGCTGGACCATATTCTGGCTCTGTCAGAGGGTTTATTTGAGTGCATCATATCTGAGCCTGGGGCTATATTTAATGTTGACTATAGGGCCTCACAACAAAAATAATTGGAGGTGGATGACGGTGGAGCCCATTTCTCACCCTCAAAGCTCATCAATGATTAGGGAACATTCCCGGAACCTACGGAGATGGTTGGTTCTTTCTTCAGGAGGGATTCTTCTCCAGGTAGGGCCTCTGGCCTTTTTTCTACTCCTCCGAGTACGGGAACTAAAGGTTTTGTGAAGAGGGGAGGTCGGGAACGCGCAAAGAATTTTGGGAGATCAAAGTGCTCGGCTCATAGGAGTTCTCAGTGCGCTTGGGATCACTCAGATATAGATAGCTTGGTTTTTGGCGAGGACATAGCTATGGACCATGTGGTCGATTTCTCAGAACTGGTTGTAGTGGGGCGAGCAAGAGGTTAAAAATTGGGTACTGCCTTTCTTCACTTCTGGGTGGATAAATCCTGGGGCACAAAAATTTCTTCCTCTCCCAGTATTCAGTTGTTAGCCAGGGGTTGGTTTTCTTTTGTCTTCAAGGACTCTTCTGATGTGGCCTGGGTTCTTTCTAAAACATGGACAATGGTTGGCACCCCTATTATTCTCAAGCGTTGGACCCCAAATTTTGATGCCAAACGGGAAAGAGTTGATGCAGTTCTGGTTTAGGTTCGGTTACCGGGATTTCCTATGCAATATTGGAACTCTTCTCACTTCTCGACCATTGGTAACATAATCGGTGAATTCTTGGAGGCTAATTACTATTTTGAAGATAAGGGGCTTATGTCAGTGGCAAGGATCTTGGTGCAACTGGACCTTTGTCCGAGTCTTTTAAAGGAGATGAAAATTGAGACGGCCTTCGATATCTTTCTTCAGCTCTTGGATTATGATGGTATTCCCTTCAGATGCCATAGATTTCATGCTTATGGGCATGGTGTTGTGAACTACAAACTTCCCTTTAAGGGTAAGTTTAGGGGCACTTTGGATGCTGGAACCGACACTGAGTAGGACAGAGTGGTTTTTTGGTCTTGAGGTCACTGGAGACACACATGTGGTGATCTCCCAGGATGTGGACTCAGGTAGGGTCATTAGGCGACAATCTTCTTCCCCTATGGGTTCTTCATCGGTGGATAGAGACCTGACTCTCGCTAAAGTTCAGAAATATTCTTTGGAGGCTTGTCCAAGATATCTTTTGGTGTCGGGTAAGCAACAAGTAAGCAACAGCTCTCTTTGCCTCTGGTTTCTTCTTCTATTTTTTATTTAGGTTCTCCTCCAGGCTCTCTGGGAATAAATGTCCTTCCTTCGTTGGGTCTTCCTTGTCCCTTCTTTATCCCCCGGCATGTGTCAACCTTTTTCTCCCTCTCCCCCCATAGGGCTCTTTTTCCATCTCCACTAAGCACACCTATGGTTATTTCAGGTCAAGTGACAAGTGTTTTTTGTTCATCCGCGGATTCGATGACCCCTGTGACTGATTGTCTTGGGGGTTATACTTCTTCCTTTGTATCCTTACCTTTGGAGATTGATTCTCCCTTTCCCTCTAATCCTAGGTCTCTTTTTGGGACTCCCTCTTTTTCCGTTGTACAGTCATCCTCCAGTAGCTAGTCTCCTGAGGGGTCCAGGATCTGTTATACCCTTCGCGATAGGGATGTGTTCTCTGAGGCTCCGAGCAGATGTGCTACAGAAGATCCACTCGGTTCTAGTTTGGGGTATCTCCCTCAGGCTTTGTCTTCTTCGTGGGGTCAGGGAAGGCACTCACACTTTATTCTGGCACAATATTGAGCCAAACTCAATTTGGTTTCAGACAAGAAAACCTATATTGAATGGGCGCTTAGAGAAAAGAAACCCCAGGAGTTGGTTACCTCATGAAAATTTTCTCTTTCAAATACAGGGGTTTGTTAAGCCCAACAAAAAACTCGTCTTTGAAAAGACTAATCTCTGTTAACAACCCGGACATAATCTTTCTCCAAGAAACCCTGGGATTCACTGAGTTGGTGGTAAATTCTCTGGAAGCACTTCTTCCAGGCTGGTCATTTGTGGTGGTTGATGCAAAAGGGCGCTCTAGGGTCTTTCCACTAGTTGGAGACTCAAGAGCGGCATATGTGATAGTGTTTGGGGCTTTGATTCAGGGATTGGTCTCATTTTTTTCTCTAAGGGCTTTGATAGGGCACGCCTTGGTGCTCATTAATATTTATGGTCCCTATGTTGAGCGAAAACACTACTGGGATTCTATGGCCTTGTGCCCTTGGCTTTCTCAGCCACGGGTTATCGTGGGTGGGGACCTAAATTTTTCCTTGGGAGCGAGGAAGGTATGGAGCCCCCGTTCGACTTTGGACCCCTTGACTGACTATTTCATGCACTATCTTGATACTTATGGTTTGTTGGATCTGTATCCGGTAAAGTCACATCCAACTTGGCGGAATTTGAGGACCGGTGATGCTATAATTGCAAAACACTTGGATCGCTTCCTAATGACGGAGGATCTGGTGGAATCCATGGGCCTTGCTCGTCAATGGGTCGCTATTGGTGGAGAATCAAATCACAACCCGATTGTTTTGGAATTAAGTGGCAGGGCCCGACGCACACCCAACCCCTTCAAATTATTCGAAGGATGGCTAAAGGATCCTAAGTATCAGGCCTTGGTATGTAATCTGTGGATTCCTATAGGACCACTTCACAACTCGCATGCTGCAATTCCTTTTATGGAAAACCTAAATAAAGTTAAACAAACGACCATCTCCTGGGCACATGAGAAAAAAGTAAAAGAAGATCAGGAGATTCTCTCTCTTGAAAAAAATATTTTAGACTGGCAGGCTAACCCTAATATTGGCTTCAGCTCCAGGGAAGCTAGGGAAGAGCTTGCTCAAGTGGAACTTCGGCACAAAACTATTTTGGCTGACAAGGAAGCTTTATGGCGTTTAAAAAGTCGGGCTATAGGGATCACTTTTGGGGATGAGAACAAAAAAAAAATCCATTCTTATGCCAAAGGCAAGAAATTGAATAATACCATTTGGAGTCTTACTCGGAGGGATGGAAAACTGGTCAATACCTTTGAAGGGCTCTCATCTTTAGGGATCTCTCATTTTAAACATCTATTCAAGGCATAGTCAGGCTCTTCAATCGGGGAAATTGTGAAAGAAGCCAGATTCTTCCCACAATTTGTGGAGGAAGAGGAGAGGGAGTCCTTAATGGCTCAGGTTACTGAACATGAATTACTAGCTGTCATGAAATCCTTCCAGAAAGGGAAGATTCTAGGTCTGGATGGATGGACTATTGAATTCTTTTTTGTTTTCTTTGATTTGTTGGGTAATGATATTCTAAAAGTAGTGGAGGAGTCCAGGAAAAATGGGCATATTCACAAACCACTAAATGCCACCTTCATTGATTTAATCCCAAAATCTGATAATCCAACAACTTTTGATGATTTTTGCCCAATCTCCCTCTACAATAATATCTACAAGATCATCTCAAAAGTCATCAACCTCCATTTAAAATATATTCTTTCACGACACATCTCTAGGGAATAGTTTGGGTTTCTAAAAGGCAGACAGATTCATGAAGCTATTGGGGTGGCACAGGAAGGTCTTCACAGTGTGAAAATTAAAAAACTTAAAGGAGCAACGATAAAAATTGATCTCTCAAAGGATTTCGACAGGGTAAACTGGCTTTATATTCGCATGTTGTTAATTGATCTTGGATTTGGAGGAGCTTTTAAAAATTGGATTATGGCATGTTTATCCTCAGTAACCTTCACTCCCCTGATCAATGGCTCATCCACCCCTTTTTTCAAAGCGGAAAGGGAGATTCGACAGGGTTGTCCTCTATCTCCACTTATTTTTCTATTGGTCGCAGAGTGTCTTAGTCAGTACCTGATCGAAGCCAAATCTGTTGGAATCTTCAGAGGCATCAAAATATCTTAGGGTTTATACATCTCTCACTTACTCTTTGTGGATGATATATTAATTTTCTATGATGGCTCAAGACAGGATATTGGAAAATTGTGTGAAGGAATTCTACTCTTCAAACAAGCCACTAGCATGGAAATCAACACACAAAAGTAAAGTATCACATTCTCTTCATTGGATGAAGAAGAAACACAATACATTGCAGAGAGACTCCCCTTTCAAGTCTTTGATCTTAATGAAGGGTTGAAATACCTTGGTTTTCAATTGAAACCAAATGACTATAGGGAGATCGGTTGGCGGTGGCTTATAACAAAACTGGAAAAAAGGCTTAAATGTTGGAGCCATCGATGGCTTTCTAGGGTTGGGTGGTTAGTCCTAGTAAAGTCGGTTTTAGAAGCTATTCCAGTTTACTGGATATCCTTAGCTTGGATTCCCAAATGCATTCTAGAGAAGATCAGGAAATTATGCTTTACATATCTATGGCAGGGCAATAAGGACAAAAAAATTCTACCTTGGGTAAGATGGGATCGGATTGCGAATCCAAAGGCCCTCAGTGGCTGGGGTCTGAAGAATATTTTATTCTTCTCTAAATCCCTTGCGGAAAAATGCTCCTGGTGACTAATAAACACTTCTAGTCTCTGGACTCGGGTAATCTATCAGAAATATATTGCTCCACTTTCAATTTTAGATTGGGTTCGATCTTTAAACAAGTCTGCGGCGGGGATTTCTATTATATGGAAGGATTTGTTTAAGGATTTTGATCTAGTGGGGGCAGGACTGGTGTGGAGAGTGGGTTATAGATGCTTGGTGCATCTTGGCCTGGATCCCTGGCCCCGGTGCCAGCTAGGACATATCCTGCCTCAGGGATTAAGGTAAAGATTGGCATCAAGAGGTTTCTTCCATCTAGCAAAGGTGGGAGATCCTCTCACTACAAATATGTGGCACCAAGAATGGATGGTGGGGCATAGTCTTGGACTCTTAGAGGATGACTTTATTTATCAGAATAAATATACAAAGAACCTTCAGGAAGCCTCTATATGTCTGGTTGATAGAGACGATGAATTACTTTGGGACGATGTAGGGGATGGCAAATACACTCCCCATTCTGAATATTTAAAGTTAACAACAGATATTCACCAACGAGAACATCTTTGGTGGTGGCGTAAGGTATGGAAACAGTCTTGTCCAACGAAGGGGAAACTTTTAATCTAGTCGATTATGGAAAATAAAATTCCCACCTGGGACAACTTACAAAGGTACCTCTTTTTTGGGCCAGGTCATTGAGCTCTCTGCAAATCTCAATTAGAAACAGTGGACCATCTTTTTTTACAATGTTCTTTTGTTAAGGAAGTATGGGCTTTTGTAAGAGAATTGATGCCCACTCTCTCAGCCTGGAAAGGAAATACCTTTGAACTGGACTTAAAGGCCTAGCTGAAGGGTCATGGACAATATGAACTTTGGGCCTTCCCTTTCATTATCGCCTAGGGGATCTAGATCACCCGAAATGATCACATCTTCCAAGATGAAAACTTTTCAGCAGAAAGGATAGTGGTCCAAAGCATTGGGATTTACAAATAATTTTCAAGATCCGATGGGGGAACTGTGCCATGCCCAAGGGATGTCAGAGAAGAGACCCCCAATATAAGTATCCCATGGGAATACTTCGATGGTGCCTCCACGTCTGATCAGATAAACTGTTGGGGGGGTGTGATTCAGATTATTTTCGGCACGAAATGAGGGCGGAGATATAATAAAGAAATGCACAGAGATATCGTGGATATCCAATAATATAACATAAATGTATCAGATATAAAACCATAAACACAAATATACGATAATACATGATTTCTATTAATGAAATAAATGTACAGAGACTATAAAATACAGAGTGAAAGACTCGTTAGAATTGTGGCAGCTTATCTCTGAGAAGAGATGTGACGGCTACTCACATTCGCAAGAAGATGATTACAATGAGGATATGAAAGAATTTTTACAATAAACAGGAATTCTGAAAGTCATAGACATCCAAAAATCTAACCCTAGGAGATTAAGCGCCAAAAGTCATGTGGGCCCTGTTTGGGTAAGCTAGTGCATCAACTTCCAGGGGTCGTAACTTTTGCACATGATCTTCGTTTTGGGTATATGATAGACCGTTGGAAAGGTATCATCGAGGAGATTCATTTTGGGGGCTCAATCATGCCTTTGTATATCGTTAAGAATCTAGATCTTGAAAAACCTTCATTTTGACCCTCAAAATAGCCTCAAAAGTTAAAACTGCTAAAAATAGTAAATTGCCAAAATTGCCAGAAAATTGTTTTGAGCCAGTTGGAAAAGGTGGATGGCCATCGATATCCACCTGGATCAATCCTCCCTCCTTAGGAAGAAATGGTCTCCATTGTGTTGAGTGCCCAGGGGAGAGGGAAAAGCATTTTTTGAATCTTCATCTTGATGAGTTGCTTGCCTTGTTGGAGAAGTTGCGCTGCTTAGCTTATTGAAGGTTGTCACGAACATGTGACTAGAAGGGTTGGAACTTTTTAACCAGTTTGGCTACATGAAATGCCTATGTGCAGATGGAATCTTTGCACTTTTCTACAACCTTATCGACCTGCTTCTGTTGGATAGAAGGTGCTTGGGCTGAGGCTGTAGTGGTTGTTGTATCCTTATGTTCACCTTTTGAACAGGTTGTGAAGAAGTTGAATTTTGTAGTATTAGATACTACCTTTTGGCATTGTTTAGGTGGAACAATAGTCGGAACTACCTCTGGTATTATGTAGAGATGACCCCCCAAAGAAACAATAACAATGTGAGGTCGAGACTCATAAAAAACATGGTGTCTCCACATATATGGCTAGTCCAAGAGAACATCACGGACATCCAGTGGGGCAACATCAGATAATACCTCATCCTTGAGGGGTTGGATGTCGTATGACAATCGACACTACTAGTTGACATGAAGATCTCATCCTTTGTGAAGCCACCCGATGTTGTATGGCTGCGAGTGTGGTGTTTTTGACAATCCCAACTGTTTGACGACCTTTGCTGAGATGAGGTTCTTCTGGATTCCGCTATCAACAATAAAATGTAGCGGGGTCCCCTTCACCCACATATGTGGATGAAAAAGGCACTCCCCCTCTTCAAGATCTGTTGGTTCTTTTGGTTGAATTGTTGCAAACGCGACAATAGCAGTGGGGTCTACGTCAATGATCTGTCCTTTACCATTATTTTCAGAATCGGATTATGAATCAGGGTTCGACTCCTTGTCTCTGATCTCGAACACCAATGACTATTTTGAGCGACATTCATCGGCGTTGTGCCATGGGATTTTGTGGAAATTGCACCATTTTCCATTGTCCTTCTTTGTCTTCCCGTGACCCTTCTTTTCCTGTGGCTTGGACTAGTTTTTGGGAGACTGTTTGTTAGGGCCTTCTTTGTCATACTTTTGTTGTTGTGGATTTGCAGACCTGAACTCTTGTTTGTTCTGGTGCTTAAATTTCTGCTCGATTTTAACAGCATATCGATAAGCAGCACCAAGTGATGAGATGTCCATAAAATCCATTTCAGTTTGGATGTATATGTGTAGAGACCCAGGGTATTTAAGGACCAAATGTCGTTCAGAGTCTTTGATACCCATCTTGGTGAGAAAGGTATGGAAAGTATTGGTGAACTCTGGAACTGCTTGGCCCCTCTCTTGTTGTAGTGTGGTCCATCTCATGTATTGGTCCTCATAGTTGCCAATAGGTTAATACTGTTCCTTTACCACATCCACAAAAAAATCCCAAGTGGGCTCGACCCCATATATTCCAGACTCCTATGTGGAACTCTGCTCCCAGTAAGTTTCCCACAAAAGTTTGGCATGGGGGAGAGTCTTAAGGAGCACGAAGATGATCTTTACTCTGTTGGAAAAATTGTGAACAGAGAAATAACCTTCTAACAGATTTAACCATTTATCTAGGGCATCCACATCTATCTGACCTTCAAATATAGGAATATCAAAATTGACCTGTAACTTAAAAGGTGAGGTGCCTCCAAAGTGGCCACTTGATGAAGATGTGCCTGATGCTATCGGGAGGCATTGAAGGATGTGGGAAAAATTCTACATCATTTTTTCTCTCTGTCGCATGAGAGCTTTCTCAAGCAAAAAATTGATAGGATCGTTTGCTTTGTCGTTTTTCTTTTCTTCCTCCATGGAGGGTTTTTTGGGTGTGCGAGAGAGATTGTATTCAAGAGATACAATATCAAGACCCAACTTTCTATACTCGAACCTCATCGGGAACATGCACTGAAAAATATCAAGAGTAGCCTACTCTGATACCACTGATCCAGATTATTTTTGGCACGAAATGAGAGAGGAGATATAATAACGAAATGCACAGAGATATCACGGATATCCAATAATATAACATAAATGTATCATAGATGCAACCATAAAAATAGAGATACAGTAATACATGATTTCTATTAATGAAATAAATGTACAAAGACTGTAAAATATAGAGTGAAAGACTCACTAGAATGGTGGCAGTTTATCTCTGAAAAGAGATGTGACGGCTATTCGCATTCACAAGAATATGATTACAATGAGGCTCTTAAGGCATTTTTACAATAAACAGAAATGCCAAAATTCCTAGACATCCAAAAACCTAACCCTAGGAGATGAAGCACCAAAAGTCACGTGGGCCCCATTTGGTTAAGTTAGTGCATCAACTTCTTGGGGTCATAACTTTTGCATACGATCTATGTTTTAGGAGTATGATAGCTCGTTGGAAAGGTATCATTGAGGATATTAATTTTAGAGGATAGATAATGTCTTTGACTATAATTGAGAATCTCTATCTCGAAAAACCTTCATTTTTTCCCTCAAAATAGCCTCAAAAGTTAAAACTGCTAAAAATAGTAAATTGTCAAAATTGCCAGAAAATTGTTTTGAGCCAGTTGGAAAAGGTGGGTGGCCATTGATATCCACCTAGATTAGGGTGGCTTCCTCTATCTCTCACAATCACATTAATTTTTCCTTAAGGAGGGATTGGGGGCTGGCACAAATAACTACTCTAAACTCTTGGCCTTAAAACTACTCTTACTCTTTGCACTTGAGAAGGGATGCATAGCTCTACAAGTCTTTGGAGATTATTTAGTTATCATCAAATTGGCTAATGGGATACATAGATGCCAAATTTCTCACTTGCTTCCTTTTCTAGAGGATGTAATCTGTATCAAAAGTTTATTTGATCCAGATTATTTTCGGCACGAAATGAGAGCGGAGATATAATAAAGATATGCATAGAGATATCACGGATATCCAACAATACAATAGAAATGTATCAGAGATGAAACCATAAACACATAGATATAGTAATATATGGTTTCTATTAAAGAAATAAATGTATAAAGAATGTAAAAATACAGAGTGAAAGACTCGCTAGAATGGTGGCAGCTTATCTCTGAGAAGAGATGTGATGGCTAATCGCATTCGCAAGAAGATGATTACAATGAGGCTCTGAAGGCCTTTTTAAAATAAACATGAATGCCAAAAACCCTAGATATCCAAAAACTGAACCCTAGAATATGAAGCACCAAAAGTCATGTGGGCCCCATTTGGGTAAGTTAGTACATCAACTTCCCGAGGTCGTAACTTTTGCATGCGATCTTCGTTTTAGGTGTATGATAGCCCGTTGGAAAGGTATCATAGAGGAGATTGATTTTGGGGGCTCAATCATGCCTTCATCTATCATTGATAAGATAGATCTTTAAAAACATTCATTTTGGCCCTCAAAATAGCCACGGAAGTTAAAACTGCTAAAAATAGTAAATTGTCGAAATTGTCATAAAATTGTTTTGAGCCAATTGGAAAAGGTGGGTGGCCACCGATATCCACCTAGATAAATCCTCCCTCCTTAGGAAGCAATGTTCTCCATTGCATTGATTTCTCGGGGGAGAGGGAAAAGCGTTTATTGAATCTACATCCTGGTGAGCAGCTTGCCTTGCTAGAGACGTCGTGCTGCTCAGTTTGTGGAAGTTTGTCACGAACTTATTGAGGCTGAGAGGACGGTGTGAAAAAGGAATCTTTGCACTTTTCTACAACCTTGTTGACCTACTTATGTTGGATAAAAGGTGCTTTGGGTGAGGTTGTAGTGGTTGCAGTGTCCTTCTATTCCCCTTTTGAACAGATCGTGAAGAAGCTGAACTTTGCAGTATGAGCTATTACCTTGCGGCATTGTTTAGGTGGAACAATAGTCAGAACTACCTCTAGTATTATATAGATAAGACCCATTAGAGAAACAATGACACTGCGGGGTCAAGACTCATAAACAACATGGCATCTCCACATATATGGTTGTCCCAAGAGAACATCACAGAAATCCAGTGGGGAAGCATCACATAGTACCTCATCCTTGAAGGGTTGGATATCGTATGACAATCGACACTACTGGCTGACACGAAGATCTCATCCTTGGTGAAGCCACCCAATGTTGTATGGTTGTGGGTGTGGTGTTGTCGACAATCCCAACTGTTTGATGACCTTTGCTGAGATGAAGTTCTTATGGATTCTGCTATCAACAATAAAATGCAGTAGGTTCCCCTTCACCCACATATATGAATGAAAAAGGCGCTCCCCCTCTTCAAGATCTATTGGTTCTTCTGGTTGAATTGTTGCGGTCGTGACAATAGCAGTGGGATCTAAGTCAATGATCTGTCCTTTACAAATATTTTGAAAATTCAATCCTAAATCAGGGTTCGGCTCCTTGTCTTTGATCTCGGCCACCAATGACTGTTTTAAGCGACATTCATCGGTGTTGTGCCAGGGGCTTTTGTGGAAATCACACCATTTTCTGGTATCCTTCTTTGTCTTCCTGTGACCCTTCTTTTCCTATGGCTTAGACTGGTTTTTGGGATACTGTTTGTTAGGGATGTCTTTATCATAATTTGGTTGTTGCAGATTTGCAATCCCGAACTATTATTTGTTCTGATGCTTAAATTTCTGCTCGATCTTAACAACATATCGATAAGCAACACTGAGTGATGAGATATCTAGAAAATTCATTTTAGTTTGGATGTATCTATGTAGAGCCCCACGGTATTTCAAAACCAAATGTCGTTCGAAGTCTTTGATACCTAGTTTGGTGCGTAGGGTATGGAAGGTATTGGTGAACTCTGGAACTGCTTGGCCCCTCTCTTGCCACAACGTGGTCCATCTCATGTATTGGTCCTCATAGTTTCCAATAGAGTAATATTGTTTCTTTACCGCATCCACAAAAAAATCACAAGTGGGCTCATCCCCATATATTCCAGAACCCTCTGTGGAAATCTGCTCCCAGTAAGTTTCCCACGAATGCTTGACATGGGGGAGATCCTTAAGAAGTGTGAAGATGATCTTTTCTCTGTCGAAAAATTTGTGAACAGAGAAATAACCTTCTAACAGATTTAACTATTTATCTAGGGCATCCACATTTATCTGACCTTCAAATATAAGAATATCAAAATTGACCTGTACCTTAAAAGGTGAGGTGCCTCAAAAGTGGTTGCTTGATGAAGATGCACCTGATGTTATTGGGAGGCATTGAAGGATGTGGGAAAAATTCTCCATTATTTCATCCCTCTGTCGCGTGAGAGTTTGCTCAAGCAACAAACTGATAGGATTGTCATCTCCATCGTTTTTCTTTTCTTTCGCCATGGAGGGTTTCTTGGGCATGCGAGAGCAATTGTCTTCAAGAGAGACAATCTCGATACCCAACTTTCTATACTCGGACCTCGTCACGGACATGCACTGAAAAAAAAAATGATCAAGAACAACCTTCTCTGATACCACTGATCTGGATTATTTTCAGCACGAAATGAGAGTGGAGATATAATAAAGAAATGCATAGAGATATCGTGTATATCCAACAATATAACAGAAATGTATCAAATATGCAACCATAAACACAGAGATACAATAATACATTATTTATATTAATGAAATAAACGTACAGGGACTATAAAAATACAGAGTGAAAGGCTCGCTAGAATGGTGGCAGCTTATCTCTGAGAAGAGATGTGACGGATACTCGCATTTGCAAGAACATGATTACAATGAGGCTCTAAAGTCCTTTTTACAATAAACAGGAATACCAAAAACCTAACCCTAGGAGATGAAGCGACAAATGTCATGTGGGCCTGATTTGGGTAAGTTAGTACATCAACTTCTTGGGGTCGTAACTTTTGCATACGATCTTTGTTTTAGGCGTATGATAGCCCATTGGAAAGGTATCATCAAGCATATTCATTTTCGAGTCTCAATCATTCCTTTGGATATCATTAAGAAGATTGATCTTGAAAAACCTTCATTTTGGCCCTCAAAATAGCCCCGGAAGTTAAAACTGCTAAAAAAAGTAAATTGTCGAAATTGCCAAAAAAATGTTTTGAGCCAGTTGGAAAAGGTGGGTGGCCACCGATATCCACCTAGATCAATCCTCCCTCTATAGGAAGCAATGGTATCCATTGTGTTGAGTTCCCAGGGAAGAGAGAAAAGCGTTTGTTGAATCTGCATCTTGGTGAGCTGCTTTCCTTGTTGGAGACGTCGCGTTGCTCAGTTTGTGGAAGTTTGTCACAAACCTGTTGAGGCTAAGAGGACAGTGAAGGAATATTTGCCCTTTGATGCAACCTTGTCGACCTACTTCTCTTGGAAAGAAGGTTCTTGGGGCAAGTCTGTAGTGGTTGCAGTGTTCTTCTATTCCCCTTTTGAACAGATTGTGAAGAAGCTAAATTTTGCAGTATGAGATACTACCTTGCGGCACTGTTTAGGTGGAACAATAGTCGGAACTACCTCTGGTATTCTGTAGAGATGACCCCCTAGAGAAAAAATGACACTACGGGGTCGAGACTCATAAATAGAATGGTGTATCCACATATATGGCATGCCCAAGAGAACATTACAGACATCCAATGGGACAACATCACATAATACCTCATCCTTGAAGGGTTGGATGTTGTATGACAATCGACACTGCTAGCTCACATGAAGATCTCGTCCTTGGAGAAGCCACACGATGTTGTATCATTGCAGGTGTGGTGTTTTCGACAATCCCAACTATTTGACAACCTTTTCTGAGATGAGGTCCTTCTAGCTTCCGCTATAAACAATAAAATGCAGTGGGGTCCCCTTCACCCACATTTGTGAATGAAAAAGGCATTCCTCCTCTTCAAGATCTATTGGTTCTTCTGGTTGAATTGTTGTGGTTGTGACAATAGCAGTGGGGTCTCCATCAATGATCTTTCCTTTACCAGTATTTTCAGAAACAGATTATGAATCAGAGTTCAGATCCTTGTCTTTGATCTCGACCACCAATGACTGTTTTGAGCGACATTCATCAGTGTTTTGCTAGGGTCTTTTGTGGAAATCGCACCATTTTTTGGTGTCCTTTGTCTTCCCGTGACCCTTCTTTTCCTATGGATTGGACTAGTTTTCGAGAGACTGTTTGTTAGGGTTGTCTTTGTCATACTTTGGTTGTTGCGGATTTGCAAACCCGAACTCCCGTTTGTTCTGATGCTTAAATTTCTGCTCGATCTTAACAACATATCGATAAGCATCACCAAGTGATGAGATATCCATAAAATCCATTTCAGTTTGGATGTATCTGTGTAGAGCCCCACGGTATTTTATAACCAAATGTTGTTTGGAGTCTTTGATACCCAGTTCGGTGCGCAGGGTATGGAAGGTATTGGTGAACTCCGAAATTGCTTGGCCCCTCTCTTACTGAATTGTGGTCCATCTCATGTATCAGTCCTCATAGTTTCCAACAAGGTAATACTGTTCCTTTACTGCATCCAAAAAAAAATCCCAAGTGGGCTCGACCCCATATATTCCAGACTCCTCTGTGGAAATCTACTCATAGAAAGTTTCCCACCAATGTTTGACATGGGGGAGAGCCTTAAGGAGCATGAAGATGATATTTTCTCTGTCGAAAAAATTGTGAACAAAGAAATAACCTTCTAACAGATTTAACCATTTATCTAGGGCATATGCATCTATCTGACCTTCAAATATAGGAATAACAAAATTGACCTGTACCTTAAAAGGTGAGGTGCCTCCAAAGTGGACGCTTGATGAAGATGTGCCTGATTCTATCGGGATGCGTTGAAGGATGTGGGAAAAAATTTCCATCATTTCATCCCTCTATCGCATGAGAGCTTGCTCAAGCAATAAACAGATAGGATCAGTTGCTCCATAGTTTTTCTTTTCTTACACCATGGAGGGTTTCTTGGTCATGCAAGAGCGATTGTCTTCAAGAGAGACAAGATCGAGACACAACTTGATAAACTCGGACCTCGTCGAGGACATGCACTGAAAAAAAATGATCAAGAACAACCTGATTTGATACCACTGATCCGGATTATTTTTGGCATGAAATGAGAGTGGAGATATAATAAAGAAATGCACAGAGATATCATGGATATCCAATAATATCTCATAAATGTATCAAATATGCAACCATAAACACAGAGATATAGTAATACACGATTTCTATTAATGAAATAAATGTATAGAGACTGTAAAAATACAGAGTGAAAGACTCGGTAGAATGGTGGCAGCTTATCTCTAAGAAGAGATGTGACGGCTACTTGCATTCACAAGAAGATGATTACAATAAGGCTCTAAAGGCATTTTTACAATAAAAAGGAATGCTAAAAACCCTAGACATCCAAAAACCTAACCCTAGGAGATGAAGCGCCAAAAGTCATGTGGGCTTCGTTTGGGTAAGTTAGTACATCAACTTCCCGGGGTCGTAACTTTTGCATATGATCTCTGTTTTAGGCATATGATATCCCGTTGGAAAGGTATCATCAAGGAGATTAATTGTGGGGGATGAATAATTCCTTTGGAAATTACTGAGAATATCTATCTCAAAAAACCTTCATTTTGGCCCTCAAAATAGCCTTGGAAGTTAAAACTACTAAAAATAGTAAATTGTCGAAATTGCCAGAAAACTATTTTTAGCCAGTTGGAAAAGGTGGGTGGCCACTGATATCCACCTAGATGAATCCTCCTTCATTAGGAAGAAATGGTATCCATTGCATTGAGTGCCCGGGGGAGAGGGAAAAGCATTTGTTGAATCTGTATCTTGGTGAGTTGCTTGCCTTATTGGAGACACCACGCTGCTCAGTTTGTGGTAGTCTGTCACGAACCTTTTGAGGCTGAGAGGACGGTGAAGGAATATTTTCTCTTTGCTACAACCTTGTTGACCTACTTTTGTTGGATAGAAGGTTCTTCAGGTGAGGCTGTAGTGGTTGTAGTGTCCTTCTGTTCCCCTTTTGAACAGATTGTGAAGAAGCTAAATTTTGCAGTATGAGATACTACCTTGCGACACTATTTAGGTGGAACAATAGTCGGAACTACCTCTGGTATTCTATAGTGATGACCCCCTAGAAAAAAAATTACACTGCGGGGTAGAGACTCATAAATAGCATGGCGTCTCCACATATATGGATGGCCCAAGAGAACATCACAGACATCCAATGGGGCACCATCACATAAAAACTCATCCTTGAAGGGCTCGATATCATATGACAATCGACACTGCTATCTGACATGAAGATCTCGTCCTTGGAGAAGCTACTCGATGTCGTATCGATGCGGGTGTGGTGTCGTCAACAATCCCAACTGTTTGACGACCTCTACTGAGATGAGGTTCTTCTGGCTTGAGCTATAAACAATAAAAAGTAGTGGGGTCCCCTTCATCCACATTTGTGAATGAAAAAGGCACTCCCCCTCTTCAGGATCTGTTGGTTCTTCTGGTTGAATTGTTGTTGTCGCGACAATAGCAATGGGGTCTCTGTCAATGATTTGTCATTTACCAGTATTTTTAGAATCAGATTCTGAATCAGGGTTCATCTCCTTGTCTTTGATCTCGGCCACCAATGATTGTTTTAAGCGACATTCATCGGTGTTGTGCTAGGGGATTTTGTGGAAATCGCACCATTTTCTAGTGTCCTTCTTTGTCTTCCCATGACCCTTCTTTTCCTATGGCTTGGACTGGTTTTCGGGAGATTGTTTGTTAGGGATGTCTTTGTCATACTTTGGTTGTTGCGGATTTGTAGACCCAAACTCCCATTTTTCTGATGCTTAAATTTCTGCTCAATTTTAACATCATATCGATAAGCAGCACCGAGTGATGAGATATCCAGAAAATCCATTTCAATTTGGATGTATCTGTGTATATCCCCATGGTATTTCAAAACCAAATGTCATCTGAAGTCTTTTATACCCAGTTTGGTGCACAGGGTATGGAAGGTATTGGTTAAATCTGGAACTGATTGGCCCCTCTCTTGTCGAAGTGTGTTCCATCTCATGTACTAGTCCTCATAGTTGCCAACACGGTAATACTATTCCTTTACCGCATCCACAAAAAAATCCCAAGTGGGATCAGCCCCATATATTCCAGACTTCTCTGTGGAACTCTGCTCACAACAAGTTTCCTACCAACGTTTGACACGTGGGAGAGCCTTAAGGAGCACGAAGATGATCTTTTCTCTGTCGAAAAAATTGTGAACAAATAAATAACCTTCTAACAGATTTAACCATCTAGCTAGGGCATTTTCATCTATATGACCTTCAAATATAGGAATATCAAAATTGACCTATACCTTAAAAGGCGAGGTGCCTCCAAAGTGGACCCTTGATGAATATGTGCATGATTCTATCGAGAGGCATTGAAATATGTGGGAAAAATTCTCCATCATTTCGTCCCTCTATCGCGTGAGAGATTGCTCAACCAACAAACTGATAGGATCGTCTACTCTGACGTTTTTATTTTCTTCTGCCATGGAGGGTTTCTTGGGCATGCAAGAGTGATTGTCTTCAAGAGAGACAAGCTCAAGACCAAAATTGATAAACTCGGACCTCATTGGGGACATAAACTAAAAAAAAAAAAAAATGATCAAGAACAGCCTGCTCTGATACCACTGATCCAGATTATTTTCGGCACGAAATGAGAGTGGAGATATAATAAAGAAATGCATGGAGATATCGTGGATATCAAACAATGTCCCATAAATGTATTATAGATGCAACCATAAACACAGAGATACAGTAATACATGATTTCTATTAATGAAATAAATGTATAGAGATTGTAAAAATATAGAGTGAAAGACTCGCTAGAATGGTGGCAACCTATCTCTTAGAAGAGATGTGACGGATACTCGCATTCAAAAGAAGATGATTACAATGAGGCTATGAATGAATTTTTACAATAAACAGGAATGAAAAATACCCAAGACATTCAAAAACCTAACCCTAGGAGATGAAGCTTCAAAAGTCATGTGGGCCCCGTTTGGGTAAGTTAGTACATCAACTTCTCAGGGTCGTAACTTTTGCATACGATCTCTGTTTTAGGAGTATGATAGCCCGTTGGAAAGGTATCATAGAGGAGATTCATTTTTGGATCTCAATAATTCCTTTAGGTATCATTGAGAATCTATATCTCTAAAAACCTTCCTTTTGGCCCTCAAAATAGCCCCGGAAGTTAAAACTGCTAAAAATAGTAAATTGTCGAAATTGCCAGAAAATTGGTTTGAGCCAGTTGGAAAAGGTGGGTGGCCACTGATATCCACCTGGATCAATCCTCCCTCCTTAGGAAGAAATGGTATCCATTGCGATCAGTGCTCAGGGGAGAGGGAAAAGCGTATGTTCAATCTGCATCGTGGTGAGTTGCTTACCTTGTTGGAGACGTCGTGCTACTCAGTTTGTGGAAGTTTGTCTTGAACTTATTGAGGCTGAGAGGACGGTGTGTAGAAGAAATATTTGCTCTTTTCCGCAACCTTGTCGACCTTCTTCTATTGGATAGAATTTTATTGGGTTGAGATTGTACTAGTTGCAATGTCCTTATTTTCCCCTTTTGAACAGATTGTGAAGAAGATAAATTTTGCAATATGAGATACTACCTTGTGGCACTGTTTAGGTCGAACAATAGTCAGAACTACCTCTGGTATTCTGTAGAGATGATCCCCTAGAGAAAAAATGACAATGTGGGGTCGATAATCATAAATAGCATGGGATCTCCAACTATATGGCTCGCCCAAGAGAACATCACAGACATCCAGTGGGGCAACATCACGTAATACCTCATCCTTGAAGGGTTGGATGCCATATGACAATCGACACTACTGGCTAACAAAAAGATCTCACCCTTTGCGAAGCCACCCGATGTTGTATGGTTGCGGGTGTGGTGTTATCGACAATTCCAACTGTTTGATGACCTCTGTTAAGATGAGGTTCTTCTGGCTTCCACTATCAACAACAAAATGCAGCAGGGTCCCCATCACCCACATCTGTGAATGAAAAAGGTGCTACCCCTCTTCAAGATCTATTAGTTCTTATGTTTGGATTGTTGCAGTTGTGACAATAGCAGTGGGGTCTGCATCAATGATATGTCCTTTACAAGTATTTTCAAAATTAAATTCTGAATCAGGGTTCAGCTCCTTGTCTTTGATCTCGACCATGTAGAAATTTCAATACAAATTATGTATTTCCTGGATTCTCCTGATATAACAATTATATGCCACTTTTAAATACATAATATMTTTTAATAATATTCTTGCAGAATTTAAAACACGATCACCAATTACAATATCAAGAAGAAAGATTAATCTCACATAACATAGATGTTTTTACCGGGAAAGCAGAAAGCTAAAAACCCCACTATCATATATTATGTATATATCATGGATCATGAAACAATMTCATACAAAAMTCTAATCCAAGAGCTCTCAGTACAATATACAATCGTCTCACACTGTCATACAAAAATTGAAAAATTCATGTGTCAATTTACTGCTTCCAGACAGCCTGCCTCCTCTGTGCAATCCCTGCTAATGGAAATCCCTGCAATGAATGAATTCCTCTTGCCTAGTCTGTGCATTCATCATTGGCACATCCAATGCGTGTGTGGTTGCATGAATGCACCCACTAAAGTCACAACTGATAGTCAAACTGTCCCTTTCACCTGTTATCTCAACTGGGTCTCCACTGGATCTGACATGCATGTAGTTAACAGTGGTAAATCTTCAGTTGCATGTGAGA
>JZKD02S1851079.1:153966-166016 GCA_000966675.3 Picea glauca
AGTTACAACTAGTACAACTGAGCTTAACTCACTTAACTGAGTTAAACTACTTTACAACTCACATAACTACACATATAACTCTGTTACAACTTCGAATCACTCAGTTACAACTAATTCGATTTACATGCCCCACCAGTCAACCTTTGAACTCGAATTTCCTATAGCTAATTGATTTTCCACTTCAGTTAACTATTTCAAGTGATTATGAGATAATAGATTAATATTTATTGTCTAATTTATTTAAAGGAAAAATAAATTAGACACACATTTCTTGTTGACTTTTCAACACTCCTTCTCAACAAGAAAGGGATTATCCTTCACCCCGATCCTGTCATAACCAGCATGGTGTCTCCACATATATGTTTGGCCCAAGAGAAGATCACAGACATCCAGTGGGGAAACATCACATAATACCTCATCCTTGAAGGGTTGGATTTCGTATGACAATAACCACTGCTAGCTGACACGAAGATCTCATCCTTGGTGAAGCCACCTGATGTTGTATGGTTGCGGGTGTGGTGTTGTCGACAATCCCAACTATTTGAAAACCTCTGCTGAGATGAGGTTCTTATGGCTTACACTATCAACAATAAAATGCAACGAGGTCCCCTTCACCCACATCTGTGAATGAAAAAGGAGCTCCCCCTCTTCAGGATCTGTTGGTTCTTCTAGTTGAATTGTTGTGGTCGCGACAATAGCAGTGGGGTCTGTGTCAATGATCTGTTCTTTACCAGTATTTTCATAATCAGATTCTGAATTAGGGTTCGTCTTCTTGTCTTTGATCTCGACCGCCAATGACTGTTTTGAGTGACATTCATCGGTGTTGTGCCATGGTCTTTTGTGGAAATCGCACCATTTTTCGGTGTCCTTCTTTGTCTTCCTGTGACCCTTCTTTTCTTGTGGCTTGGACTAGTTTTTGGGAGACTGTTTGTTAGGGTTGTCTTTTTCATACTTTGGTTGTTGCGAATTTGCAGACCCAAAATCCTGTTTGTTCTGATGCTTAAATTTCTGCTCGATTTTAACAACATATCTATAAGCAGCACCGAGTGATGAGATATCCAGAAAATCCATTTCAGTTTGGATGTATCTATGTAGAGCCTCATAGTATTTCAGAACCAAATGTCGTTCAGAGTCTTTGATACTGAGTTTTTTTTGCAGGTTATGGAAGGTATTGGTGAAATCCAGAACTTCTTGGCCCCTCTTTGGCCACAGTGTGGTCCATCTCATGTATTGGTCCTCATAGTTTCCAACAGGGTAATATTGTTCCTTTACCGCATCCACAAAAAAATCCCAAGTGGGCTCAACCCCATATATTCCAGACTCATCTATGGAACTCTGCTCCAAATAAGTTTCCCACCAATGTTTGACATGGGGGAGAGCCTTAAGGAGAATGAAGATGATCTTTTCTCTATCGGAAAAATTGTGAACAGAGAAATAACCTTCTAACAGATTTAACCATTTATCTAGGGCATCTGCATCTATCTGACCTTCAAATATAGGAATATCAAAATTGACCTGTACCTTAAAAGGAGATGTGCCTCCAAAGTGGTCTCTTCATGAAGATTCACCTGATGCTATTGGGATGCGTTGAAGGATGTGGGAAGAATTCTCCATCATTTTGTCCCTCTGTCGCGTGAGAGCTTGCTCAAGCAAAAAACTGATAGGATCGTCTGCTCCGTCGTTTTTCTTTTCTTCCGCCATGGAGGGTTTCTTGGGAATGAGAGAGAAATTGTCTTAAAGAGAGACAAGCTCGAGACCCAACTTTCTATACTCGAACCTCATAGGGGACATGCACTAAAAAAAAATGATCAAGAACAACTTGCTCTGATACCACTGATCCGAATTATTTTCGAAACAAAATGAGAGCGGAGATATAATAAAGAAATGCACAGATATATCTTGGATATCCAACAATATAACAGAAATTTATCATATATGCAATCATAAACACAGAGATACAGTAATACACGATTTTTATTAATAAAATAAATGTACAAAGACTCGCTAGAATGGTGGCAGCTTATCTCTGAGAAGAGATGTGACGGCTACTTGCATTCTCAAGAAGATGATTACAATGAGGATTTGAAGGCCATTTTACAATAAATGGGAATACCAAAAACCCTAGACATCCAAAAACCTAACCCTAGGAGATGAATCACCAAAAGTCATGTGGGCCCCATTTGGGTAAGTTAGTACATCAACTTCCCGGGATCGTAACTTTTGCATACGATCTATGTTTTAGGCGTATGATAGCTCGTTGGAAAGGTATTTTCGAGGAGATTAATTTTGTGGCTCAATAATTCCTTTGGATATCATTGAGAATATATATCTCAAAAAACCTTCATTTTGGCCCTCAAAATAGCCTCAAAAGTTAAAACTGCTAAAAATAGTAAATTGTCGAAATTGCCATAAAATTGTTTTGATCCAGTTGGAAAAGGTGGGTGGCCACCGATATCCACCTAGATCAATCCTCCCTCCTTAGGAAGAAATGGTATCCCTTGCTTTGAGTGCCTGGGGGAGAGGGAAAAGTGTTTGTTGAATCTGCATCTTGGTGAGTTGCTTGCCTTGTTGGAGATGTCGCGTTGCTCAGTTTGTGGAAGTCTGTCACGAACCTGTTGAGGCTAAGAGGACGATGTGCAGAAGGAATATTTGCACTTTTCTACAACCTTGTCGACCTGCTTCTATTGGATAGAAGGTTCTTGGGGCGAGGTTGTGGTGGTTGCAGTGTCCTTATTTTCTCCTTTTGAACAGATTGTGAAGAAGATAAATTTTGCAGTATGAGATACTACCTTGTGGCACTGTTTAGGTCGAACAATAGTCGAAACTACCTCTATTATTTTGTAGAGATGATCCTCTAGATAAAAAATGACAATGTGGGGTCAAGAATCATAAATAGCATGGCGTCTCCAAATATATGGTTGGCCCAAGAGAACATCACAGACATCCAATGATGCAACATCACATGATACCTCATCCTTGAAGGGTTGGATGTCGTATGACAATCGACACTACTGGCTGACACGAAGATTTCATCCTTTGTGAAGCCACCCGATGTTGTATGGTTGTGGGTGTGGTGTTTTCAATAATCCCAACTGTTTGATGACCTCTGCTGAGATGAGGTTCTTCTGGCTTCTGTTATCAACAACAAAATGCAGCGGGGTTCTTGTCACCCACATATGTGAATGAAAAATGTGCTACCCCTCTTCAAGATCTGTTAGTTCTTATGGTTGAATTGATGTGGTCGCAAAAATAGCAGTGGGGTCTATGTCAATGATATGTCCTTTACCAGTATTTTAAAAATTAGATTCTGAATCAGGGTTCGGCTCCTTGTCTTTGATCTCGACCATGTAGAAATTTCAATACAAATTATGTATTTCCTGGATTCTCCTGATATAACAATTATATGCCACTTTTAAATACATAATATCTTTTAATAATATTCTTGAGAAATTTAAAACACGATCGCTAATTACAATATCAAGAAGAAATATTAATCACACATAACATAGATGTTTTTACCGGGAAAGCAGAAAGCTAAAAACCCCACTATCATATATTATGTATATATCATGGATCATGAAACAATCTCATACAAAACTATAATCCAAGAGCTCTTAGTACAATATACAATCATCTCACACTATCATACAAAAATTGACAAATTCATGTGTCAATTTACTGCTTCCAGACAACCTGCCTCCTCTGTGCAAGCCCTGCTAATGGAAATCCCTGCAATGAATGAATTCCTCTTGCCTAGGTTGTGCATTCCTCATTGGCACATCCAATGTGTGTGTGGTTGCATGAATGCACCCACTAAAGTCACAACTGATAGTCAAACTGTCCCTGAACTGAGTGCCATGGATCTTTGTTTCCTACTGTACCAAGAAACAGTTGTATATTTGATACTAAAGATCCCCCCTGATGTGCTCTTTCTATCCGTTGGGCTGCTCGCCCAATATGCATCCATGAAGCCATGCAACTTCACCTCATTCATCTATCTGTACCATAATCCATACTCAGATGTGCCCCTCAGGTATCTCAAGACATGTTTACTAATCTTCCAAAAGAGCTTGGTAGGCTTAACCATCGCTTGACTTAGTTGGTTAACCGCATAGAAAATGTTTGGTCTCGTGTTCACTAGATACATTAGTGAACCCACTAATTGTCGATAGACAGTAGCATCCACTACCTCTCCAGAGGTAGCATCCTCTTTCCTCCAGTTTCCTGGAAGAGGAGTATCCATGGGTTTGCAGCCCTCCATGTGAAACTTACCCAGTATCTCCCTTGCATACTTGCCTTGAGACACAAAAATTTCACCATCTTGCTGCCATATTTCCAATCCAAGGAAATAATGAAGGAGGCCCATATCCTTCATCTCGAACTCCTTTGCAAGGTCATCCTTGCATGAGTGTATCAGATGCTCATCACCAGTGAGTATTAAATCATCACCATAAAGAACAATGATTAAAATCTTACCCTCCACCACAATTTGGTATATATTTGCAGCCGCTTTACTTTTTGTGAAGCCCATTCCGGTGAAATAGTTGTCTATCCGAGTGTACCAAGCATAGGGTGCTTGCTTCAGCCCATACAACGCTCTTTTGAGTTGGCACACATGCAACTCACTGCTAAAGATCTCAAATCCTTCAAGTTTCTCTATGTACACCTCTTCCTCAATGATCCCATTGAGAAACACAGTTTTTAGATCCATTTGATCAATGCGCTAGCCCATCTACACTAAGAGTACAAAGATGGATCTTATGGAAGAGTACCTTCCAACAGGTGCAAAGGTCTCATCATAATCTATCCCCTCGATCTGTGAGAAGTCTCAGGCCACAAATCTGGCCTTGTATTTCTCCACACTCCCATCAGCAGCTTTCTTTACCTTGTAGATCCATCTCAAACCTACCACTGATTTGTCAACCAGTCTTGGGACAATCTCCCATGCACTGTTTTTGACAATGGAGTCATACTCCTCCACCATTGCATCAACCCAAGTGGGATCCTGCACTACTTCCTGAAAGGAAGATGGTTCAGTCACAACACATTTTCTCATGAGAACCATGTATCCAGTAAATCGATCAGGATACTGTCTCTGTCTGCGCTGTGAAGTAGGGGCTCCTACATTCTGTGTAGCATCTAGTCTCAATCTATTAGCTTCTGTGGTGAGATTTCTACCATTTATGATGGATGGATCTGCATGAGTGGCTTCCTCCACTCCATGAACCTCCTCATATGGATGATCCATAGCTTGAGAATCATCTTTGGGAACCAGCAGTTCCTCCTCTGCATGCAAGTCTAGCTCCCTCTCAAGCGACAACCGTATGGCTTTCCCCTCATCGAATTTTATATCTCGTCGCATAATAGTCATCTTATTGTTAGGAAAATACACAAGATAATTATGGGGTGTTTCTATGTACCCGACAAATATCCCAACTTCAGCAGTTGACCCCAGTTTCTTCCTGGCGTTCTTAGTCACATGCACATAAACAGATGGGCCAAAAATCTTAAAATGAGAAACATTAGGTTTATTACCAATGAAATCTTCTTCAGGTGTACTCATGCCAAGTACTCTATGAGGACAATGGTTTTTCACATAAACTGCAGTGTTGCATGCTTCCACCCACAAATGCATTGGTAGGCCTTGATCATGCAACATCGATCATGTTTCACCCATGATCATTCTATTCTTCCTCTCTGCGGCCCCATTTTGTTGTGAGTTATGAGGCGCTACGAGTTCTCCTCGAATTCCTTCTTTGCTGCAGAAGTCTTTGAATTCATTAGAGATGTATTCTCCACCATTATCACTCCTCAAAGCCTTTACTTGCTTCCCCGACTCTTTCTCCACCAATGCTTTAAACTCATAGAACTTTGAGAATGTTTGATCCTTCTTCTGCATGAAGAAGATCCATCATTTACGATAAAATTCATCAACAAAAATAACATAATACTTATGTTTTGTTGTTGAAGCAACTGAGAATGGTCCACACACATCTGTGTGAACTCTCTCCAGGATCATTGAAGCACAGTTCTCCTTTTCATGAAAGGTGGAATTTAAATACTTCCCCATGGTGCAACCATTGCACTAATCTAACTGAGCAAGTGTTCCCATTGGAAGTCCAGTAGATATTTGTTGCACGATTTTCAAGGCTCCATGATGACGATGGCCCAATCGCCTGTGCCATAATTCTCCCTCATCCCAGCTCACAAATTTTTCTGCCTTACCCATCATGGCAACATAGCCATCTACCTCCATCTTGTAGAGATTCTTAACTCAAATCCCTATATTCTTGACTTGACCCATTTTTTTATGTCGCAGGAATGATTTTCCATCGCTGAAAACAATGTCATAGCCTCTGTCCTCCAACATTGCGACTAAGACCAAGTTTTTCTTCAGACCTGGAACATGCATAACATATTTCAATTGAAATGGTTTACTTGACTCCCTCTAAAAGGTAATGGTACCAATGTCAGTTGCACTGTATCGTCCATCGTTGCCCATCTCTATATGCATTTTGAGATCATTCTCCTCCAAGTCACTGAAAATATCCTTATCTCCCGTCATGCGGAAGGAAGTGCCACTATCCAAATACCACACCGATCCCAATGCACCTGATGCCATGCATGTGATAAAGGATAATTCAAGTTCAAATTTCAAGGCAAGGGCCTCACCAGCTGTAGCTCCAACATCCTTCTTGTTCTTCCTCTTCTGCAGACAGTTAGTAGCAAGATGCCCATGTTCGTGACAATAAAAAACCTTCACTTTGGACAAATCCAGCTTCTTGACTTTAGACTCAAATTTTGAATGGAATTTCTTCCCCTTCCCTTTCCTTGCTTTGGAATCCAAAGAACAATCCTATTCATCATCTTTATTTGATGAAGAGCCATCTCTGGTGTTCCACCTGAACTCCTCCTGCACTAAATCCGACCATAGTCGTTCCTAATTTGGCAATTTTTCTTTTCCATTGACAGAGTCTTGATAACTGTGCCAATTTTTGGGAAGTCCTAGGAGATCCAAGCTCACCAAATCATCATTAGAGACTATTATTCCCACACTCCCAAGCTCATCCTGACATTGGACAAACTTCATGAGATATTTTGGAATGAAGTCACCCTTCTCCATCTTGATCTTCCTGAGTTTATATTTGAGCGTCAATTTCCTATGGTCACTGTTGTTTTGGAATAGATCTGTCAAAGCCTTCCGCATTTCATATGGTGTCTATTTCCCATGGAGGTTTGAGACAATGTGGTCTCATACTCCCTCCAACAAGATCCTCCTCACCTTTGCCACTTTCTTTTTTCATGCATCAAGATTTGCAGCATCTGGCTTAGGAACATCTTTGTCAATGAAATCCTTCAAGCCATTGTCTTCGAGTACTTCCTCCATCCTGTCCTTCCAAGAAATGTAGTTCAATCTACCCTCGAGTGCATACTCTAACCTCAATCCATTGAAATCCATTTCGATCAGTTGTAGTGCCAAGAAATTTTTTCTGCAAATTCGAATTCTATCCAGTCACAAACTTAGCTTCTGCAATCTTCCAAGCTTTGATACCATGTAGAAATTTCAATACAAATTATGTATTTCCTGGATTCTCCTGATATAAAAATTATATGCCACTGTTAAATACAGAATCTCTTCTAATAATATTCTTTCGGAATTTAAAACATGATCGCCAATTGCAATATCAAGAAGAAAGATTAATCACACATAACACAGATGTTTTTACCAGGAAAGCATAAATCTAAAAATTCCACTATAATATATTATGGATCATGAAACAATCTCATAAAAAACTCTAATCCAATATATCTCGGTAAAATATACAATTGTCTACCACTGTCATACAAAAATTGACAAATTCATGTGTCAATTTATTGCTTCCAGACAGTCTGCCTCCTTTGTGCAATCCCTGCTAATGGAAATCCCTGCAATGAATAAATTCTTCTTGCCTAGGCTGTGTATTCCTCATTGGCACATCCAATGTGTGTGTGGTTGCATGAATGCACCCACTAAAGTCACAACTGATAGTCAAACTGTCCCTTTCACATGTTATCTCAACTAGCTCTCCACTGGATCTGACATGCATGTAGTTAATAATGGTAAATCTTCAGTTGCATGTGAGACCACTGATTGTGAATTAATTTAATTCACTAATCTCTCACTAGTGTAAGTTTAGTTACAACTAGTACAACTGAGATTAACTCACTTAATTGATTTAAACTAATTTACAACTCACATAACTACACATATAACTATGTTACAACTTCGATCACTTAGTTACAACTAATTCGACTTGCATGTCCCACCAGTCAACCTTTGAACTCGAATTTCCTATAGCTAACTGATTTTCCACTTCAGTTCACTATTTCAAGTGATTATGAGATAATAAATTAATATTTATTGTCTAATTTATTTAAGGGAAAAATAAATTAGACACACATTTCTTGTTGACTTTTCAATAGACCACCAATGACTGTTTTGAGCGACATTCATCGGTGTTGTGCCCAGGGATTTTGTGGAAATCACACCATTTTCTGGTGTCCTTCTTTGTCTTCTAGTGACCTTTCTTTTCATGTGGCTTGCACTGGTTTTTGGGATACTGTTTGTTAGGGTTGTCTTTGTCATAATTTGGTTGTTGCAGATTTGCAGACCTGAACTCTCATTTGTTCTGATGCTTAAATTTCTGCTTGATTTTAACAGCATATCGATAAGCAGCACCGAGTGATGAGATATCCAAAAAATCCATTTCAGTTTGGATGTATCTGTGTAGAGCCCCACAGTATTTCAGAACCAAATGTTGTTCGGAGTCTTTGTTACCCAGTTTTGTACGCAAGGTATGGAAGGTATTGGTGAAATCTAGAACTCCTTGGCCCCTCTCTTGTCGCAGTGTAGTCCATCTCATGTAGTGGTCCTCATAGTTTCCAACAGGGTAATATTGTTCCTTTATCGCATCCACAAAAAATCCCCAAGTGGGATCGGCCCCATATATTCCAGACTCCTCTGTGGAACTTTGCTCCCAGTAAGTTTCCCACCAATGTTTGACATGGGGGAGAGCCTTAAGGAGTGCGAAGAATATATTTTCTCTGTTAGAAAAATTGTGAACAAAGAAATAACCTTCTAACAGATTTAACCATTTTCTAGGGCATCCGCATCTATTTCACCTTCAAATATACGAATATCAAAATTGACCTGTACCTTAAAAGCGAGGTACCTTCAAAGTGTTCGCTTGATGAAGATGTGCCTAATACTATCGGGAGGCGTGGAAGGATGTGGGAAAATTCTCCATCGTTTCGTCCCTCTGTCACATGAGAGCTTGCTCAAGAAACAAGCTGATAGGATCATCTGCTCCATCATTTTTCTTTTCTTCCACCATGGAGGGTTTCTTGGGTGTGTGAGAGCGATTTTCTTCAAGAGAGACAAACTTGAGAACCAACTTGCTATACTCGGACCTCGTCGAGGACATGCGCTGAAAAAAAAATGATCAAGAACAGCATACTATGATACCACTGATCCGGATTATATTCGGCACGAAATGAGAGTGGAGATATAATAAAGAAATGCACAAAGATATCGCGGATATCCAACAATATAACAAAAATGTATCAGAGATGCAACCATAAACATAGAGATACAGTAATACATGATTTCTATAAATGAAATAAATGTACAAAGACTGTAAAAATACAGAGTGAAAGACTCAATAGAAGAGTGGCAGCTTATCTCTAAGAAGAGATGTGACGACTACTCGCATTCGCAAGAAGATGATTACAATGAGGCTTTGAAAGCCTTTTTACAATAAATAGGAATTCCAAAAACCATAGACATCCAAAAACCTAACCCTAGGATATGAAGCACCAAAAATCATGTGGGCATCGTTTGGGTAAGTTAGTACATCAACTTCCAGGGGTCGTAACATTTGCATCCGATCTTCGTTTTAGGTGTATGATAGCCCGTTTGAAAGGTATCTTCGATGAGATTCATTTTCACAGCTCAATCATGCCTTTGGAAATCACCAATAATATTGATATTGAAAAACCTTCACTTTGGCCCTCAAAATAGCCCCGGAAGTTAAAACTGCTAAAAATAGTAAATTGTCGAAATTGCTAGAAAATTGTTTTGAGCCAGTTGAAAAAGGTGGGTGGCCACCGATAACCACCTGGATCAATCCTCCCTCCTTAGGAAGAAATGTTCTCTATTGAATTGAGTGCCCGGGGAAGAGGGAAAAGCATTTCTTGAATCTGCATCTTGGTGAGTTGCTTGCCTTGTTGGAGATGTCACGCTACTCAGTTTGTGGAAGTCTGTCGCGAACCTGTTGAGGCTGAGAGGACAGTTTGTAGAAGGAATCTTCACACTTTTTTGCAACCTTTTTGACCTGCTTTTGTTGGATAGAACGTGCTTGGGTCGAGGCTGTAGTGGTTGCAGTGTCCTTCTGTTCCCCTTTTGAACAAATCGTGAAGAAGCTGAATTTTGCAGTATGAGATACTACCTTGTGGCACTGTTTAGGTGGAGCAATAGTCGAAACTACCTCTAGTATTATGTATAGATGACCCCCTAGAGAAACAATGACATTGTGGGGTCGAGAATCATAAACAGCATGGCGTCTCCACATATATGGTTGGTCCAAGAGAACATCACAAACATCCAGTGGGGAAACATCACATAATACATCATCCTTGAAGGGCTGGATGTCGTATGACAATCGGCACTGTTGGCTGACATGAAGATCTCGTCCTTCGTGAAGCCACCCGATGTTGTATGGTTGTGGGTTTGGTGTTGTCAACAATCCCAATTGTTTTAATACCTCTGCTGAGATGAGGTTATGTTGGCTTCTGTTATCAACAATAAAATGCAGCGGGGTCCCCTTCACCCACATATGTGAATGAAAAAGGCGCTCCCCCTCTTCAGGATCTGTTGGTTCTTCTGGCTGAATTGTTGCAGTCATGACAATAGCAGTGGGGTCTGCTTCAATGATCTATCATTTACCAGTATTTTCAAAATCAGATTATGAATCAGGGTTTGGCTCCTTGTCTTTGATCTCGGCCACTAATGACTATTTTGAGCGACATTCATCGGTGTTGTGCCAGGGGCTTTGGTGGAAATCACACCATTTTCCGGTGTTCTTCTTTGTCTTCCCGTGACCCTTCTTTTCATGTGGCTTGGACTAGTTTCCAAGAGACTATTTCTTAGGGTTGTCTTTGTCATACATTGGTTGTTGCGGATTTGCAGACCCAAACTCTAGTTTGTTCTAATGCTTAATTTTCTGCTAGATTTTAACAGCATATCGATAAGCAGCACCGAGTGATGAGATATCCAGAAAATCCATTTCATTTTGGATGTATATGTGTAGAGCTCCACAGTATTTCAGAACCAAATGTCCTTTGGAGTCTTTGATACCCATTTTGGTGTGCAGGGTATGGAAGGTATTGGTGAACTTTGGAACTGCTTGGACCCTCTCTTACCGCAATGTGGTCCATCTCATCTACTGGTCCTCGTAGTTGCCAATAGGGTAATATTGTTCCTTTACCACATCCACAAAAAATTCCCAAGTTGGCTCGACCCCATATATCCAGACTCCTTTGTGGAACTCTACTCCCAGTAAGTTTCCCACCAATGTTTGACATGGGGGAGAGCCTTAAGGAGTGTGAAGATGACCTTTTCTCTATCGAAACAATTGTGAACAGAGAACTAACCTTCTAACAGATTTAACCATTTATCTAGGGCATCCGCATATATCTGACCCTCAAATATAGGAATATCAAAATTGACTTGTACCTTAAAAGGTGAGGTGCCTCCAAAGTGGTCTCTTGATGAAGATGGTCCTGATGCTATTGGGAGGCATTGAAGGATGTGGGAAAAATTCTCCATCATTTCGTCCCTCTGTCACGTGAGAGCTTGCTCAAGCAAGAAACGGATAGGATAGTATGCTCCATCGTTTTTCTTTTATTCCACCATGGAGGGTTTCTTGGGCGTATGAGAATGATTGTCTTCAAGAGAGACAAGCTCAAGACCCAACTTTCTATACTTGGACCTCGTCAGGGACATGCACTGA
>JZKD02S1851079.1:197917-210884 GCA_000966675.3 Picea glauca
GGAAAAACACTTAAAAGAGAACTCTCTCAGTTCCTTTTTCGTAAAGTAGTCTGATGAGACTGAAAAAGAGATAAACTATCGCTCGACAGATGTTTTCTTCAAATACTTTAATGAGCGTGAAAAGAACAAGATCCCTCGGCAATCTTTTCATGTTTAGAGAATCTGAAAAGAACTTAAAGATGACTCCAGTGTTGTCCTTTTTCGTAATGTTAGTCTCGCAAGGCCGAAAAAGAGATAAATTATCACTCAAAATATACCCTTTCAAACCTTTTAATGAGTGGGAAAGGAAGCAAGATCACTCATCAATCTTTTCATGTTTAGAGAGTCTAAAAAGAGCTTAAAGGAGACTCCAGGGGGTTCCTTTTTCGTGTATCCATACAGGTCCGAAAAAAGAGATAAAAGTCTACCTGGATGCATTCTCATATATTTACAAGCACGAGAAAGAACAAAGACTAATCTCGGTATGCCCCCAGCATGAAATCTAGTGTCTTAACTCCAGAAGGATCATCAAAGGCTAGAGACATGCCCTCCAAGCTTCAATTCATTCACCGGCTCTAAGGTCGTCACCAATTTCTCTAGTAGATGAGAAAAAGGAGAAGGGTGGATGAAAAGAAGGTTCAAGAGATGTGATTGTTTCATTTTTTAACGAGCTTGACACAGGAAAAGAACTATGCTCAAAGCCTTTATTTCATTTTTTAATGAGCTTACCACAGAAAAGAGAAACTATGCTCGTGTCCTCTCTTTCATTTTTTAATGAGCTTGCCACAGAGAAGAGAAACTATGCTCATGATTGCTTCTTGATCATGGCTTCCAAGAGGATAATTCTCTGGAAGGATACCATGTCAAGGGACAAAACTTAGTCATGGCTTCCAAGAGATCTTCGTTGGATGGAAGATAATCACTCGGGAAGGAACACATGTCAAGGGTCGTGATAGGAGTAAGGAGATCAGGCTCCAATAACCCTACCAAAGAAATCACCATGTCCACTACCGAATCCAAATCGTCGGAAGTTGAAATCATGGGAGATGATGAAAAATCAACACCAGGAGGGGAGATAGATTGTATATCTGCCCGAATTTCTTCCCGAGGGGGAAGAAAAGAGGATCGATGACGGTTATTATCCCGAGGTAACTTGTCAATGCAAAACATTTCCAGAATAGATTCATCAAAAGGAAAAATTGGGGAAATGTAGTCGATCGCAGACAACAAGGAACTCAATCATGATTGCATCGAGAAAACGTCGGGCACCAATAGATGTTGGTCATCTGACGAGGGAGAAGCGGATTGGGTAGAAACATATGACGTTTCGGCTGGACTAAGTGGCACGGTGTCACCTAGTGCATCGAATTCCAACGGATGAGGTACAATCCAAGGGTCAGATGATTCCAAAGATTGATAAGCCGTAGTCGAAATCATATCGACGGTGGCAATATGATGAGTAGTCGGTGGAAGTGGTGTAGGGAAGGTACCCATGAGGCTAGAATCTTTTAGTAAGCCAACACCAATGCTTTCATACGTGATCTTGTGGTCTCCCAAGAAAGGAATATTGTTGGTAGCAGGAATGCGAGCATCGGTCATGCAGAAATCCAACTGATCAACAGTGACAATTTTGCCCTGATGAGGAAATTGGACACATCGGAAAACTGACGAGGCAACGGCAGTCATAGCATAAAACCAACTTCTTCCAATTAACAAATTGTAATCAAGGGGAGCATCGACCACCTCGACATCAACAGTAACAGTTTTTCCACCTAATTGGATGGGCAGGGACTGTAAAAGCCCATGGGGATGAAAACCTCGCCCGTCGAAGGCACGTAACATCGTTGGGGATTTGTTGAGTGTTGGTGATTTTAAACCTTTCCAACACGCCAAAGACATGACACAAGTCGAGGTTCCCTCATCCAGAATAGTTTGGTGGATTTATTGATTGTGAACAACAACATCAACTTGGAAAGCAAGTTGGTGGGAGAGTCAAGACGCATAATTGTTCAGGTTAAACATGATCTGATTGGACGACTCAGGATCAATAGCACCAAGAGTGGTCAAGAGCGGTCTACATTGACTAGGGCAGTGATGTAGAACTTCTAACGCGTACATAGCACACGATGCTTGAGCCAAATATTCAACAATGTTGTAGTTCTAGGTGGCACGTGAACTAGGATTAAAGATAGCTTTGTGGATAGTGCTCTTAGGAGGGTGTAAGATAGAGTTAGACGTGGGTTTCTCAATCTGGAGTGGTCCAAACGGAGGATTAACCAATGGAAGACTGACGGAGGATGATGATGGAACCGGTAAAGTACCAATATCGTTAGTGTCTTTTCCTTTGTCAAGGTTACCTGGTGTGTCATATGTCTTAGAGAGAGTGGTCAAATTGATCCCATTAAACATATAAATATGTGCACTCGACGAGGCCTCATCAGGAGAATCACTAGAACTGCCCCTAATAGAGGGGGTTTGAGCAACCATGGATTGTTGTTGTGGAAAAGGTTGAGTAAGCACAGCGGGTTGTGACTTCCCTTGGAAAATTTTGGCCACTTCATTGCAAAGTGGACAATCCCGAGTGTAGTGATCGTCACCACAAATGATACACGGTAATTTCAATTTCCATTGTGGTTGCTTTTCGGTAGCAGGTGTTTGATTTTTGGGTTGTTCATTATTATTTTTTGATTTATTCTTTGTCTTCTTCTTACCTCCGGATTGTTGTGAAGGGGCAGATTGAACTGCATTCACCTTAGAGATCTGAGTTTGGGGGGAGGTAGAGGAGGGTGTAGTCGATCTAGAAAAATATTGAGTTTTGACGAAACCGATAACACCATCCTCGTGAGATGAGGATGATGGCTTAGAAGGATCGGTATTAGCTCGAGCAGCATTCGAAAGCAAATCATACAAAGTACCAGATTGGGAATAAACCAAGTCTAAGTACTGAGCCTGAACGATGGCTTGTTCCTCTGTGACCGCACCACCCATAGCGACATCGCGAGCGATCAGGGGTAACAGTGATTAAGTAAACCATTATGCCAATAGTATGTCAGGAATGACTGCCTTGATCATCCTTCGTCGTCGCCTCCACTCATGAATATGGTCAGAGATATGCACAGAGTTAGTTTGACGAAGGGAGGTCAAGAGTTCAGTACCTATCTCRTAGCGAATAAGCAGTTGAAACTGCGTGAGGAAAGACATGGCAAGGGAATTGAAATCATGAAAATAAGCACGTGGTAGTTCAATATACCACTTTGTTGTTGAACCGATAAGTGTTCACTGGAAAAGATGCAAACGTATAGAATCATCCATGAGGGAGTTTGATGAACACCACAAATGGAAAGTCATCACATGGTTGTTCATATCTTCGCCAAGGTTTCTGTCAAATTTTGGAATATCAGAAGGAAGTTTAGCTAGAATGACTAGCCAAACTGGTGAATGATAAATAGGATCATTAGTTAACCGAGACAAGTCTAGGAGATCCAGAGTCGCAAGGAAAGGTAGTTGTCGGTTAATTTGCGAATGATATTGGTGCAGCATAGGAACACCAGTAGGACCATAGACTGGGTTAGGTGGATAGTTGTAACCAGTAGGTCCTCCTACATATGGTTGTTGTTGGCCTGGATAAGAAGGATTCGATGGTGCATGAGAAACATTGGCATAACCCGCTGGGTTCTGAATATTATAGGTTGGGTGATTTATTTGCCCATGAGGAGGATAAACATTTTGGCCTTGAGAATGGTAAGGAGTAGATCCTAGAGGCGGATACACATGAGTCCCATGAGAAGGATAAGACTGTGGTCCTAGAGAACTCCAGGTGGTATTTTGGATGCCGCCCAGATAAGATTGTCCGTAAGATGTTCTGGAAGGGATAGGATTAGATACTCCTCCTAGTGGGTTATTATACAAGTTCCCCCCAACATGGGGTTGGGTAAAAATGCCTCCTAAAGATACTCCCCAAGATTTTGAATGGTTTCCAGCAAACGAGGGTTGCCCCCCTACCAGTGGGGGATTTACGACCGGAGTGTGACTGGCAAACAGAGGTTTCCCTCCAGGGGGAGCATGAATAGTGGGTTGTCCCCTGAGAGGGGTAGGCCTGCCATGGAAAGGTAGTCCTCCATGAGGGAAAGGTTCGTTGGATGGTGGTTTCCCTCTAGCCAGTTGTGTTTGGCCAGCAGAGGTATGCATTCTCGGGTGAGAAGATGTCCCAGCAGGATCATGTGGAACATGTGGAGCTATAGAGTAAAATCTTGTAGAAACGAGGGTAGAGATTGAAGTGCTTTGGGGATGAGTAGAGGTGATGAGTCCAACATTAGGATGGACTTGTGATGGTGTAGCAGTAGGGTGAATAACCTAATCGACTGGGTGATTCATGGTTTGACTAGATGGTCTTGTTTCACTAGGAGGGTCATGAGGTTGAAAGTGTTGTCGAAAGGATTCGAAATTTTCATAGAGATCGCATCCCGATGAAGTCCTCCATACAGAATGAGAAGCTGTGGGATTGGTCTCTACTACGGTGCTAGGATGAACAGGAGTCCTATACTCATCACCAAAGATTAGTTATGTGGATCCCATATATGTTTCGGTAAAGATCCTCTCCGGTAATCATGGGATCTCTTCGTCTATGACGTTCCCAAGGGAGTCTAAACGAACCAAAACTGGTTCAAGAGGGGTTACCGACACAGATGTAGTGGGATTTTCAACCGTGACCAAAGCGGTTTCTGAGTTATCTAACAGAGAAGCAATAGCACTTCTAGCATCAGATTGATTTTCTACCTCTCTACGGTAGTTTTCTTCTGGAGGGTTAGGAGGTAAGGGTTGATAGACTTCCGGAGGCATCCCTTGCATCCTATGTGATCGGGGAAGACATTTTATCGTCTACGGGCTCAATTGTGGAGAGTAACAGAACACACTGAAAATATAGGGCCAACTAACAAAAAGAAACAACATGCGCTAATAAAATCTAGGAATCAACCAAGCAGACAAAACGTCTCTTGATGATCATACTAGTTGGTGATGAAATCCAACGTCGCGTGATCAAGTTGAGAAGGGGCTAGGATATGGTGGAACAGTTACAATGGCGACCTGCTTAACGGACTTTCACCTTGGTGCAAGATTCCACGCAGTAATTGTGGATTTACCCTCCAAGGAGCTCGAGTGAGTTTGACCAATGTCTGTTCCAGGTACAGTGAGACTTCCCTTCACCGTCACCTTGTTTAAGTACCTAAAGATTATGGCAACTAAAGACACCAATTCGCAGTGAGTCCCTGGGCAAGTACAATAGACAGTCCGATCCAAAATGTATGGGCAGGATAACAAGTCTGAAATCAACCTGAGAGGATCCCACACATAATCATGGGTATACCTCCAAGTGACCCCCAATATACGATCCGACCACTACAAACAGTTGAACGATGGAGGGATAATCTTTGTAATTCACCGGAATGCGACCTCGTGCGTAACCCCTGTGTGAGAGGGGGATCCTAGAAAACCAATACAACAATTGGATTTGACTCTCCCTAGCTCAGGATGCTAATGTTTGTTTTGAAAAACTTTGGAGAGTTGTACTCACAGCCTAATCCAAAGTGCTAACCCTAGTCTACTGTTGGTGGAAGATCCTAAAAACAAAAATGTTCTAGATAATTTTTAATTAGCGTTCGTTTTACAGTTGTTCTTTACTCAAAGGGTGCACGAAATTGAAACTGATGGAATGAGGACTCAATTCCCAAAAGGATGCATGAAATATGATAAGAAATCGTTTATTTTCAATGATCGCCTATTTAAGAGAAAGAGAAAGAGTCATTTTCACTTTCAAACACTAATATGAAATGTCCTCAATCAATTGGTTCTCAATCGAATCCAATGCAATGCTAAAAAAAATTCAAAAATGCCTTCTACTATGCAAACCAATCACTAAAATGTATCTTTTTTTCGTTTTTATGCAAATGATGATTAATTCAATGCAAAGATTTCTCCTGCTAACTACTCTTTCAGATCAAGAAGATTTGGACAAGTATGATCAGATTTCACACACACAACACACACCCTCTTGCTGTGATTGAAACAAGAAGCAAACAGAAAACAAAAGATAACAAAGCAAAATCAAACAATTCACACGAAAGAGATATATTCAACAACAATGACCTCAAAAAAAAACAAATGAGAAGATTCGTAGACTTATGATGTCCTTCACCAAAGTTTCTGCTCAGTCAGACAAGAGAGAAAAAGGCAGTGGATCGATTCCAAGTTCTCAACAGGAGCAAAGACTCAAAATAAGATAGAAAGTCACCAAATATGAACAAAAAAACACCTACTTCTCAGAAAGCAAAGGGTCAAATGTCATTAGGAATATGTAATGAAGCATCAAGAAGCTGGACAAAGGCAAAAACATAGACTGAGTTGCAAAAAACACAATTCTGGAAGGTAATTTTACAAAAAAGAGGTTGGTGTTCTGGTGTAAGGGCCACCAGAGTGTTATAAAGCTCTGTCTTAGACCTTTAGGGAGTGTTGGCGCTGGGCTAACATAGGCACAGGGGTGCCAGGCTCAAAAACTCAGAAAAATGTCAAAAAAAAACAAAAGCTCAGTCAATTTTTTGCCAATCAAGATGCATGTGATGGATTGAGGATTGAATCAGCAAGTGCAATCATATATAGGGGGTGAACAAGGCCTATATAAAACAAAGGGTAAGACAAGGTCTATGAGGAAAAACCAAAACCAAAAGTTTCGATTCGATTCCCCAGTGGAGTCGCCAATTTCTGTTGAAGCAAAATCTTCCTACGCGCAGGTAGATCTCCTCAAAGAGCTAGACTCTTAACTCTAAGACAGAAAGTGCTTATCATGGTCACTGACTTCCTTTTAGGTCTACACAAACTAAAGCATGAATAGGAAGGAGGAAATATGTACCTTTTACCGATGTTTGTCCCTGCACGCTCCGAGTTGAACTCCAATCTTGAGCTCCTCGATAAGCCCTGTAGACAAGCAAAGTACAACCACTTCCTATCCTATCGAGATTAGTTCAAAGCAGACCTATCTACTTAGAGACAAATTCATGTAATAACAAACACAAATTAGAAAGAAACAGGCCAAGCATATTACATTAATGAGGACAAAACGTTACTTACAGCCATAGATGGAATGTAGCAGTTTCATCAAGTTCTCCTTGCCTAACCCTTGCTCAAAATCTCTACGATCGAAATGACGATAGCTTCGTTGATTAGCCTCCACTTCACTGTGTGTTTCCTATGAGATCATAGGTTTCATGCTTCTCATCCCTTCTCCAAATATCACTTATGAGATCATAAGTTTGGTATGATTCTCTATCCAGCTCCCCCTTTCACCATGAGAAAGCCTGCTTATATAGCCTTGGAGAGGCCCAACTACTTGAGATATCCTTGGAGTAGGTTGAGGATTTTCCTCCTTGAGTTAGGGATCTTCCCTATGATCATGGCTGGACTAGGGATTCGAATCCAACTACCTTCCAAGATTGAAAAGATCTTTCCCCCATTCTTCTCAACAAACCAACCACTGCCTAGAATAGGTAGTGCTCCCTCAAAAGGAGTGTCGGAGCGTTATAGCGCTCTCTAGCAAGGTTTAGGGGGTGCCAGCACTCCCAAAAGTAGTAGTGCTCCTCCAAAATGGTAGAGGTAGTGTTATAACTCTCCCATATAGTGTATAGGGGAGCGCCAGCACTCCTGAGAGAGGTATAGGGGAGCGCTCTCCTCCAAAAACTCAGTTTTTTGGGTTCTTTCAGATGGAAAGAGGTTCATAAGCCCAGTTAACCATTCCTCCTTTTCTAAATCAAGTGTTTGATGTGTGTCAAGTGTCCTTCTCATGTTGTTATAGGCATGACATATGCATCATGGCAATATGCTTTCCTTGACACTTGCAACACTTGTGAAGAAAATGCGACACTTACGACACTTGTAATGATGACACTTGTGACACTATCAAAGTGAGAAATTTCGATGTGTAACACCCACCAATGTTTGACATGGGGGAGAGACTTAAGAAGCACAAAGATGATATTTTCTCTGTCGGAAAAATTGTGAATAGAGAAATAACCTTCTGATAGATTTAACCATTTATCTATGGCATCTACATCTATCTAACCTTCAAATATAGGAATATCAAAATTGACCTGTACCTTAAAAGGCGAGATGCCTCCAAAGTGGTTTTTTGATGAAGATGCACCTGATGCTATCAAGAGGTGTTGAAGGATGTGGGAAAAATTCTCCATCATTTCGTACCTCTGTCACGTGAGATCTTGCTCAAGTAACAAACTGATAGGATCGTTTGCTCTTTCATTTTTCTTTTCTTCCACCATTGAGGGTTTATTGGGTAGGTGAGAGAGATTGTCTTCAAGAGAGACAAGCTTGAGACCCAACTTTCTATACTCGGACCTCATCAAGGACATGCATTGAAAAAAAAAAACGATCAAGAACAACCTGCTCTGATACCACTGATCCAGATTATTTTCGACATGAAATGAGAGCGGAGATATAATAAAGAAATGCACAGAGATATCACAAGTATCCAACAATATAATATAAATGTATCAGATATGCAACCATAAACACATAGATACAGTAATACATGATTTCTATTAATGAACTAAATGTACAACGACTGTAAAAATACAGAGTCAAAGACTCGCTAGAATGGTGGCAGCTTATCTCTGAGAAGAGATGTGACGGTTACTTGCATTCACAAGAAGATGATTACAATGAGGCTCTGAAGGCCTTTTTACAATAAATAAGAATGCAAAAAACCCTATACATCCAAAAACCTAACCCCAGGGGATGAAGCGCCAAAATTCATGTGGGCCCCATTTGGGTAAGTTAGTACATCAACTTCCTGGGGTCGTAACTTTTGCATATGATCTTTGTTTTAGGAGTATGATAGCCTGTTGGAAAGGTATCGTCGAGGAAATTCATTTTGGGGACTCAATCATTCCTTCATCTATCATTGAGAATATCTATCTTTAAAAACCCTCATTTTGTTCCTCAAAATAGCCCCGAAAGTTAAAACTGCTAAAAATAGTAAATTGTCGAATTCCCAGAAAACTGTTTTGAGCCAGTTGGAAAAGGTGGGTGGCCACCAATATCCACTTGGATCAATCCTCCCTCCTTAGGAAGCAATGATCTCCATTGCATTGAGTGCTCAAGGGAGAGGAAAAAGTGTTTGTTGAATCTGCATCTTGGTGAGTTGCTTTCCTTGTTAGAGACGTCACGTTGCTCAGTTTGTGAAATTTTGTCGCGAACCTGTTGAGGCTGAGAGGACGGTGTGCAGAAGTAATATTTGTGCTTTGTTGCAACCTTGTCGACCTACTTCTGTTGGATAGAAGGTGCTTGGAGTGAGGATGTAGTGGTTTCAATGTCCTTCTGTTCCCCTTTTGAATAGATTGTGAAGAAGTTGAATTTTGCGGTATGAGATACTACCTTGCGACATTGTTTAGGTGGAACAATAGTCGGAACTACCTCTGGTATTCTGTAGAGATGACCCCCTAGAGAAATAATGACATTGCGAGGTCGAGACTCATAAACAGCATGGCGTCTCCACATATATGGTTGGCCCAAGAGAACATCACAGACATCCAGTGGGGCAACATCACATAATACCTCATCCTTGAAGGGATGGATGTTGAATGACAATTGACACTGTTGGTTGACACGAAGATCTCTTCCTTGGCAAAGTCACCAATGTTGTATGGTTGCAGGGGTGGTGTTTTCGACAATCCAAATTGTTTAACAACCTTTGCTGAGATGAGGTTCTTCTGGCTTCCGCTATCAACAATAAAATGTAGTGGGGTCCCCTTAACCCCCACATCTGTGAGTGAAAAAGGAGCTCTCCCTCTTCAGGATCTATTGGTTCTTCTGGTTGAATTGTTGTGGTCGTGACAATAGTAGTGGGGTCTGCTTCAATGATCTATCCTTACCAGTATTTTCAGAATCAAATTCTGAATCAGGGTTCGACTCATTGTCTTTGATCTTGGCCACCAATGACTATTTTGAGCGACATTCATCAGTGTTGTGCCGGGGGATTTTGTGTAAATCGCACCATTTTCCGATGTCCTTCTTTGTCTTCTCGTGACTCTTCTTTTCCTGTGGCTTGTACTGGTTTTCAGGAGACTGTTTGTTAGGGTTGTCTTTGTCATACTTTGGTTGTTTCGGATTTGCAGACCCGAACTCCCGTTTGTTCTGATGCTTAAATTTCTGCTCGATTTTAACAGCATATCGATAAGCAGCATCGAGTGATGAGATATCCAGAAAATCCATTTCAGTTTGGATGTATCTGTGTAGAGCCCCATGGTATTTCAGAACCAAATGTCATTCGGAGTCTTTGATACCCTGTTTGATGCGTAGTGTATGGAAGGCATTGGTGAACTTCGAAACTGCTTGGCCCCTCTCTTGTTGCAGTGTGTTCCATCTCATGTACTGGTCCTCATATTTGCCAACAGGGTAATATTGTTCCTTTACCGCATCCACAAAAAAATCCCAAGTGGGCTCGGCCCCATATATTCCAGACTCCTCTATGGAACTTTGCTCCCAGTAAKTTTCCCACCAATGTTTGACATGGTGGAGAGCCTTAAGGAGCGCGAAGAAGATCTTTTCTCTGTCGAAAAATTTTTGAACAGAGAAATAACCTTCTAACAGATTTAACCATTTATCTAGGGCATCCACATCTATCTGACCTTCAAATATAGGAATATCAAAATTGACCTGTACCTTAAAAGGAGAGGTGCATCCAAAGTGGTTGCTTGATGAAGATGTGCCTGATGCTATCAGGATGCGTTGAAGGATGTGGGAAAAATTCTCCATCATTTCATACCTCTGTCGCGTGAGAGTTTTCTCAAGCAACAAACTGATAGGACCATCTTCTCTGTTGTTTTTCTTTTCTTCCGCCATGGAGGGTTTCTTGGGAATGTGAGAGCGATTGTCTTCAAGAGAGACAAGCTCAAGACCCAACTTGCTATACTTGGACCTCGTCGGGAACATGCACTGGAAAAAAAACCGATCAAGAACAGCCTGCTCTGATACCACTGATCCGGATTATTTTTGGCATGAAATGAGAGCGTAGATATAATAAAGAAATGCATAGAGATATCGCGTATATCCAACAATATAACAGAAATGTATTAGATATGCAACCATAAACACAGAGATACAGTAATACACAATTTCTATTAATGAAATAAATGTACAGAGACTGTAAAAATATAGAGTGAAAGACTCGCTGGAATGGTGGCAGCTTATCTCTGAGAAAAGATGTGACAGCTACTCGCATTCACAAGAAGATGATTACAATGAGGCTCTAAAGGCCTTTTTACAATAAACAGGAATTCTAAAAACCCTAGACATCCAAAAACCTAACCCTAGGAGATGAAGCGCCAAAAGTCATGTGGGCCCAGTTTGGGTAAGTTAGTACATCAACTTCCCCGGGTTGTAACTTTTGCATACGATCTTCGTTTTAGGTGTATGATAGCCCATTGGAAAGGTATCGTCGAGGAGATTCATTTTGGGGGATTAATCACACATTTGGATATCATTGAGAAGCTAAATCTCGAAAAACTTTCATTTTGGCCCTCAAAATAGCCCCGGAAGTTAAAACTGCTAAAAATAGTAAATTGTCGAAATTGCCAGAAAACTATTTTGAGCCAATTGGAAAAGGTGGGTGGCCACCAATATCCACCTGGATCATTATTTGGCAAGATCTCTTTTTCTCATATTTACAGGGAAAGGAATCAAATGACAGACAGACTTTCCAAGGAAGCCACACAGTTAGACTTTGGTCTATGGCATGTTACCGAGGACACTTTCGATGGATCACAAAGATACTACCATCAACCCTTCCATGAAAGACGGGATAATTGACTATGGGATCTTGAATACCTCTCATGAGAGGAGCCCCTATATTTTGTTGGGATTTTATTACTTTTTTTATCTATGGAAGGAATGTATATGAATATGGAACCATTTTAGAAGACTACTAAAATTTTGGGAACAAAAATGATTAACATAAATTGTAAATGATGTATGTATAAGCATCTATGGGAGACAAACAACTTTTCTTTTTTGCTGGAAAATATTCACAGTTAAGTATTAACTGGTTCATATCTATGTATGTAATTTTGTTACACCATAATGAAATTATGTTCTTTTCTGAGGAAAAAAAATATGTATTGGCCTTATACATCTTTTAAGTTTTTTAATATTTTTGTCTACTTTGGTCGAAACAAATAACGATTCATTTTTTTTTGTTACAGTATGTTCTACCGCTACCTCTCCCAAACGACTTTGACAACAACGTCAAACAAGTTATATATGATCATGGCAAATACATGAGGTAAGTAGTTTTGATTTATATGAAAAATGTTCTTTCAATTTGTTGTTGTACTTAATGACATGTGTTTTACTTGTAATGTAAGATATTATATTATGGTATGTTGAAACATGTTATTTTATTGTGTCATGATCTCATGTAGATGGTTGTCATTGAAAGAAATCCATGAAGATGATATAAAGTATTGGAAGAGATAAATTCCTCGGCTAATGTGTGAAATGAAAAAGTATATACCTCCAACATTTTTCAATGCACAAGAACACTACCTCATACACCAAGTTGAGGAGATTGAAATTTTTGGACCTGTACAGACAAGATCAATGTGGATGGTGTTGTGGGGTATTCTACCCTACAGACTAATAAGCTAGGGCTCTAAACTTATACGCAGATCATGACCCTTAAGATTTAACTTTTAACCTTCTACCCAAAATCTCAACCCCTTTTCTCAGGCAAACACGGGAAGAATGAACTAACCTTTTTTTAACGATGATTGAAGTAGATCCTCCGTTGAGCCTTTTATTTCCTCGTTGTTTCTGCCCCTTCCACAAAGCTTCCTGCAATCAAGGTAAGACTACACATGCATGCTACTGATCTACTAGGGGGTTAGAAATAAAACATAAATCAAACAACATAGATGAGATTCATGAA
>JZKD02S1851079.1:255956-285627 GCA_000966675.3 Picea glauca
TTCCCTTGTCGGGACTTTCCCAATAGCTCTGATCTCCTCCACGCGTCCCTCCAAATGGACGGTCCAGATCCTTATCGGGGTTTCGGGACTTTCCATGTCCTGGTTCCTTCGACCTTAGGAATGTCGATTTCCCGATTTTCCGACTCTCATCAGATCTTTGACACTTGTCCCTCTGAACGGATGGCTCAGATTATGTCGGGGTTTTCATCTGGGACTTCCCCGTCCTCTTGTCCTTGAAATTTTGATTTCCCGATGCGCCAAACGCCGATGGCGCTTGATCTTCGCCACGTGTCCTCTGCCAACGGACGGTCCAGATCCTTGTCGGGATTTCGAGACTTTTGATGTTCCATTTCCTTCGACCTTAGAAATTCTGATTCCCCGATTTCCCGACTCTCACCAGAATCCTGGCACCTGTCCTCCACTAGCTTCAACTGTGGCCCACATAACTCCCCTGTCGGGAATTTGCGTATCGCGATTCCCAACTGCAAGGGTTTCTTTCCTTCGAAATCCCCAATGCTCCGAATTCCGACTCCTCGGAATCCCTTGACACGTGTCTCACTGATGGATAGCTCTGATCTTGCCGGGATATCGCGGATCGTGATTCCAAGCGGCAAGATTTCTTCACTTTCAGAATTCCCAATAGCTTCAATATCCCGATGACTTTTTTAGGGACTCTCCTCTGTTCACTAGGGCTTAACCCCGGTGTAACTCCTGCCAAATCTAACGGTTAACAGAAGTTCAGCTACTGATCCAACGGTTTACCAGCCTTTCGAGCTTGGACTCTGATGTGGCCGTAACCTCCTCGCACCTCAGTGAGATCCAACAGTTCTGATGCCACTTTGTGCACTCTTCCACAACTTTATGGATGGGGAAATCAGCGGTCTGGATGTTCTCATGGAACATGGGGATCTACGACCCTATATTCTTCACTACCCATGAAGACACAGGAAAATCAGGTGGTAAGGCCTTTAACGTCCTACCTTCTCCTGCTAATCTAACGGTCGTAGGGAAACTGTGGATTTCTCGACGAATTCTCATCCGTCGATTCGATATTCCTCTCTTAAGCTGCCATCTCATGTTTTTAAGAGGATCGTTCCTCCTCGTACAATGTTATTAAGACTTGCACCTTCAAGTTCCTATTCTAGGTTCCGGGTAAACCTTTCCAAGGAGGAAATCTCTACAAGAGATCTATTCCGGGGCTTTCCGGTAGATGGGTGAAGGGAAACGACTTTCCGAGAACGGGCTGGAAGCCTAACTTAATTCAACCTATAATTAGATTCATTTATCAACTTAAATCATGCATGGATTCCTCTGTTATAAGAATATGTCTATAAATTCTTATCAAAACACTGCACAGACATTCTTACACTGAAATCGTTCACAATTTCACAGGTCTATGAGCATATACATATATGTATCATTCTATGAATTTCAAGAGGCAATATGTAAACAAAACACTTATCAGAAGTGACTTCAGAAATGGGTGCAACTGCTGAGAGGGGTGCCCGTTTCCACCCAACCGTAGGTTCAGTGACTCCCAATGGATTTACCACTAGCCACCCCTGAGATGAGACCACGATGCTCTGAGACTGTGTCTCTCTGTCTGCCAGTGACCAGGAGAGAAGGTTGCAATCCTTCCTCTCTGCTATCACTCACTCTACGTGGTGCCAGAGTTCCCCTCGCGTCTTCCCCCTTCCATTGCTTTTTCCATATGCCTTATCCTCTCTTGAGGTTGCGTGTGGCACGATTACCCTCGCGCCGATCAGGCCTGACGGCTCTACGGATGGGCGGTTCACCAGCCTGCGAGACATTAAATTTGGGGGCCAGCGAGCTGCTTTTGGTTCTCTGGGCCGGTGGAGTCCAAATACGGTATTCATTCAGGGTGGAAGTTAACGCCACCTTTTCAGGTGCCTTCCACCGCCATCGTGGTCTCTTTTCTGCACATCCCCTCTCAGCAGTCCTGCAATAAATTCAAAATGTTATTCACACTTATTGACCTCTTCCTGAAGGTCCATTTACATCACATATTCATACTTATGAGTTTTCCATAGTCCTTGGCCAGTCCATTTATATTTACAAACTGGGGGAAACAGGGTGTTACACTTTCCCTCTAAGTTTTGGCCTAAACTTTCTCCTTTTCTCCATTTGGCTCTGGTCCAAATGCCTCCTCGTGTACCACCCATACATCCACTTTTGTTTTTGGCTTCTGGTCCTGCCATGGCTCTGCAGTCACCATATTGTAGTGTCCCTTATTCTCTTACCATTTGGCTAATAGTTCTAAGAAATCCTGTGACATTGTCTACATTGTGGCAATATCCATAGAGTGTGCACAGCTTGGTAGAGAATCGTGACAAGTGGCCTACTTTGTCATAGTTGAAGTAGGTAGGTGGCCTTCCTTTTCCACCATCATATCCTCTTCCTCTTCCATATCCTCCACATTGGCCTTCTTGATAGCCTCCTCTGTCAAAGCCTCTGTTGTCTCCACCCTTTTGTTCTTCTTGGACGCGAAAGGCGTTTGCATTGTGTTTCTGCATTAGTTGTAGTGACCGGAATTTATTCACATCATGTCCCATAGACTTTAAAAACTCACAGAACGGGGTGTGTGTGGTATTTTTATATTTTTTCAGTGTTGGGAAATGGGGAGGTATATGTCCCCATTGTCGACAAATTTCACACCATTTAGTCTGCGGTTCCATTGGAAACGGGTTCAACGCACCCGTCGCCATGTAACTTCCAAGCGTAGACACTTGTTTCTATGATGAAATTCTATGAAGCATGTGGTACATCATATGTTCTCGTGCACCACCTTATCTTTTGCAACATCTTGTAGTTGCATGGTAAGGTTTGTGATTTGATATTGTACATGTGCTAGCCTTGCTGATGTTTCACCACCTCCTAGTGTATATTCTATGTGCATTGCAATTTCAACAGCCTTTTCCTGGGTCGTCACCTTCTGTTGGGTGAGGGGGACTCAAATGTTTGGTAGGAATCCAACAATAAACCACTCTATGTGTTGTGCATCTTGGAGTTAAAATGTCAATCTATCCAAAAAAGTATTGAAGCATTGGTCATAATCCCAAATGGTTTCTCTGGCTAGTTGCTTGGTCTCTTTTACTTAAATGATGCACTCTTATTCTGAATTAGGATTCTAAATATCCCTAAGTACATCTCTCTTTATCTTCATCTGGGACCTTGCTTGTCCCATCAACTTAGTATCCTTATACTCCATGTACCACGTCAGAGCTCTGTCTCTAAAGGTGGTCTCTAGTTGTGCAATCTTGGATGCCTCGTTCGTGACTCTCTCCACAGACCAAATATCTTTAGACGTAAACTAATGTTGCTCTGTATTGTCTCTTCCCATCCCATGAAATGCAGGAAGCCTCAAAGTTGATTCTTGGTTCACCATACTCGATCTAGTACTATGTCATCATGACTGGCCATTAATTGTTGTTGATACTGATGCTCTTCCTTGTGAATTGATAACTTCAACTTCTTCCTCACTCGTATATTCTCCTTCTCTTTCTTCTAATATCTCTTCTTCTACTTCTCTCACCTCTACACTATCTTTGGCTCTTTCTTCTTGATGAAAAATGCACAAAGGGGGTGGTTGAAAGAGGGGGTTCCTCCATACTCTTTCATCTTTCTCGGTGAGGGATCTAGAACAACTTCCTATCTCTAGCCATCCAAGACCGTTGACAATAGCTAAGGAATATACCCCTTCTCTTAGGGATCCATATTTGTCTTCTCCTGCTTCAGTGCCACTTCTTTACACTCCATATTCCTATGATGTGACTGCACCTATTAATAGCCAAGGGGGTCAGATCTCATCTTCTTCATCCATACTCCCACTACTTTCGATATATTCTCTTGATACTCTACTCTTAACATCATGTCTCTTTGATGGCCTATATTCTTCTACACTTCTATCTAGCATAGAACTATCTCCCACACACCCTTCTTGTGTGATTTATTTTATCTTCATCTAGGATATAACTACTCATTTTTCACCCCTTTTTTTCTTCTCTTTGCTTCTCCACTCGACTTACCTCCTTAGCTCATCCCTTCTTGCATATCTCTCAGCTCTTCTGAATCCATTCTCTTCTCACCTCCTCTCATATTCTTCTAGATATCTTCCGTTGGATCCTTTCTTTGTTTCATCTTCTCTTTTCCCTCCTTCTTTCCATCCCCCCCGCCCCCCATCGCGTGGGAAGGTTTACTCTCCCATCCTATCGTACTCCATGCACATTATCCCCTTTTCTACGAATGACATCTTAATCAAAGAGGAATTTCTTCCAATAATATCCTTCTTGGTTCGACTATAAATTTTCTTCCAGCAGTGTTGAAGGATTCGTTCCACTCAACAGAAAACTCAACAATATACCCTTCCTTATGTTAGGTTAAACTTAAATCAGTGAAAGAGACAAAGTTTTTAGGTCAACAATGGTGGTTTCGTGCACATGGTATCGGTGGCCTTTGGTTTTAGAGCCCATGAATTGCATGTTATTAAAGCCTTTAAAAGGCTATTGATACTCCATTGTAATGTGCCAAGAGGTGCTCAGTGAAGGCTCACTTGGTTGGGGCTAGAGGTTGGTCGTCTTGGTTGGGTTTGGTCAAGGAACCGATAGATCTATTAGTTGTTTTTTCCCAGTTTGCGTTTTCCAGGATAACATATTTTTGTTGTTATGTTTTGGTTTATTTTTATCTCTCTCGCATTTGTTATTTTCCTTTCATGTGGTATTAGAGAAAGGTTAACCTGGACTCTCTAGCGAGACTAGTTTGATAAAGGAAATACTAAGGAGATGAGTGTTGGTCTGCTGATTTTATTTTCACCAATGCATGGGCGACATTAAGATGAGCAACGGTAGGGTAGGAGGATGGAGGCATAAGTGTCGGGATAGAAACAATGGAAATAATTATTAATTATTATAATGGAGTTGAAATTTTAATGTAAATGGGAATATGACTGTAATTCCTAGTTAGGCATGATGCATACCCCTAGTGACTTACCGGTAAAGTCTAGACGTAGACCTAGGTGATAGGGGAGAGCATATGGGATTCCTAAATACCCTAGTTATAAAATTTTAGGGGGATAGGGCTTGGAAGTGAGGGGTGCATACTCACTTGGCAAGTTTGGCCTAATTTGGTCATGGGAAACCCCAAGTCAAGTTTAAAGGAGAGAATATTAGGTTAAAATTGACTTGGTGAAAGAGTCAAAGTTGTTGGGTCAACAATGGTGGTTTCGGGCACATGGTATTGGTGACCCATGGTTTTAAAGCCCATGGATTTCATGTTATGAAAGCCTTTAAAATGTTGTTGATAATCAATTGTAATGTGCCAAGAGGTGAACAGTGAAGGCTCACTTGGTTGGGGCTAGGAGGTTGGCCAGCTTGGCCAGGTTTGGTCAAGGAATTAATAGATCTATTAGTTAGTTTTTTCTCGGTTTGGGTTTTCCAGGATAAAATCTTGTTGTTGTTATGTTCGGGGTTATTTTTTGTGTCTCTCACATTTTTTATTTTTCTTTCACCTTAACTCGGTCGAACTAGAAGTCGACGACTCTAGCCCACTTATTTGTTGGTTTCAAGAGCAGTAGACAACAAATAATAACACGCATAAATGATCCATAAGAACAACAATATACATAAAAAGATCACATTTTCATTAATATACAAAATAATGATACATCTCTCTCACACTAATACATTCATGAGATCTCATAATAAAACATTGAGGTTCTCATAATGATATGTCTAATATAGCATAACAATCCCCACAATATCTCCATGAACATATCCTCAAATCTCTAATCCATCCCTAACTTCACTCATTGTCCTCATCTTCCATCATACATAGACTTCTATAGAAAGTCTACTTTCATTAATAATAATTCCATCATATAATATCACAAGTATGCATTATTTCTTCATACTCCCCCTTAATGAATACTTGTGAATCAAACTGGATATTTGAGTTGTCTTCATCTTCAGTCTTTTGTACGCTACAACATCTTTAGTCTTATGCATCTTCTCTGCATCATCCTCAGTCTTCTTCATCTGCATCTATTGTCGTTGTCTTCATGTTGCATCCTCAATCTACTTCTTGTACTTGTACCTATATTCCCCCTGCATCATTTTCAATCATCATCTTGGGTATGCTTTGGCTTACCCGAATGTCCTGGGTTTTGGTGGATTACCCTCAATCATTACATTTCTCATGTAGTTTCGGCTCACTACAAACCAATATATCAAGTGTTTTCCGGCTAATCACAAACCTTCAGCATACAAATTATAAGGGTACACTAGCCTCTTCATGGCTTACATCCTTAGTTTACTCAGGCATATATAACATATTGTTACTTTAACCTTTACAAGTGGTTTTTGGATCACCACGAACCAATACAAAAAATATTTGACTCAAAGAAGTGACTCAATAAACTGGCAACTCTTTTTTAAACATGTTTAACTGACTTTTGGAGGACCAACTAACTCATGAACTTTATATGGGAGATATTGTTGTACATTTGAATACTTAACCCTGTAAAATCCTTTCAACATAAACACAACATTTTATCAATCAGGGACATCTATCCAGCCACACTGGATCTGTATATGAGGCTTTGAAATTTCTTTGTCCCAACACTTTTGATGATCATGATTTTTAAGACCACAAATACTACATGGATATAAATTCCAACATTTTTCTTTGATATGCCCATTTCTTCCACACTGACTGCAACAATCTTTTTGATTCTTCTCTTGATTGGATGTTGTGGCTACTACTCTTAGTTCATTGCTTTTGTTGCTACTTTTACATGATTCATTTGTTGTTGATGATTTTTCTTTTACAAATTTGATAGTTGCATTGGTAGTTTGACTTTCATATCCAAGGCCTTCATTTCTTGGTTTTACACATACTTGTATGGGCTTTTGAATACCTTGACCATTCTTACCTAAACCTTTGCCATCATAGCCCATTTTATTCAAAAGTTTTGAACCTATTCCCTTTGTGTGTTTTTCAAAGCAACCTATTTTATCATCATCAGTAAGAGATTAATCTTTATCATCAGGATCATCATTTGAATCATCATCATTTTGAGTCTCAAAACAAGAGAGACATGTGTACACTATTACTATCAACCAAATCACAAAAACTATTAATCAGGTCACTTGCATCACAGGTTGCATCACACTTCACTTGTTCTTGTTGTAGTTGTTTTAATTCCTTTGCGAGTGCTGACGATACATTCTCCTTTTTCATTAATTCTTATTGTAGTGATTCAATCAATTTGTCCTTTTGATCTTCAATTTTAAAAATATCATCAACAAATTTATCTAGTGATGTCAATTTTTCTTCTAGTGTGTCTATGCGTTGTGTAGCAAAACCAAAAAAAATCATGGTATAGTTCATTATCCCGTGTTCTAAATTTTGCAACTTTGCCAATCATGGATTGATTTTGCTTTCTTAATCTGTCTATTTCTTGTAATGCATCTTCAAGGTCTTGTTGTAATAACTAAATTTCTTGATTAGTTGTTTGAAGTCTTGTTCCTCATTTTCCCATGTTTAAAAAATGATTATTCACGCTCGCTTGCGTGTAATCATGCTTTCTTGTCAAAGAATGAACACAATAAATTGGGTGCCGAGTTCAACCGATCATGCACCCATTTTTCAAAATACAGTGACTATGAGAGTGTTAATACCACCGAGCATGCACCCAAAAAATTTGAACACCTCAAACTTTGTCCACAAATACAATCGCAATACAAAGAACCCATGCAATTACAAATTGTGACTTCAACTTGACTTAACCTTCACCTTTTCACATCAATAACTTGACAAAAACTAACTTTCAATCCCACACCTATCTTATCGTGATTGTCTTGGACTCATAAATCAATCTCTCAATCTTTAACCCTACTTGGACTCTTTACATAAACTCAACCTTCAACTTTAATTGCACTCTTCACAAAAATTGAGTATGACTTGCTCTCACTTTTTAAATTGAAAGACTAAAACCTTTACAAACCCAATACAATTCTACTCACCCTTCTTCACTTTTTTTTTTTTTTTTTTTTACTTAAAATAATATAAAATTACAATATAACTTTATATCATTTCAACTTCTATATATTTTCTTTGTACTTAAGACTTTCATGTAACTTTGTAGGAATTCTCTTTTTACTTAAGACTTTCATATAACTTTGTAGGAATTCCAACTTTCTAAGGACTCTAACACTATGTATTATTAATTCATCACTCCTTTTTTAACAACTCCACTCATGATGTGATGTAATTAATAAAGAACATGATCTCCACTTTTAATAAAAACAATTTTCCAGATAAATTTTATACCTTTGTGTTGGAGTATGGCATGAAGCTCCAAGTTTCTTTAAGCTTTGACTTCAAACCTCTTTGTGATGGCAAGTTACTCTGGCAGCTCAATACCAGGCTCCTCCTGGCTTTGTTTTAAACATTGTCTCGGCTTCACACATTCGCTTGCGGACAAATCAACAGACCTTGAGCGGGAACCTGAAAATGATATAGATGTATATTTTGCTCCTCACTCGTCTTCACATCTCCAGATCTCGCTCTCACAATACTTCTTCAATTCCGACTATAAGATCGTAATAATTCGAGCATGAGCAGTGGATCATGGCTCGACACTGATCTACGATCCTGGCAAATTTAGGCGACGTGCTCAAATCCTGTGATTGTACGTGCAACATACTCCAATCTCGAGCCCTCGACTCTTCGTGGGAAAGGTCCCTGAACAACGACATTCATACGATCCTTTGATATGACAACATTATGGCAGCAGAGTTTCTCCACGATTTTCAACTACAGTAATCACTGGATTTCAATAAAAACATACATATATTCTCACACTCTTCTCATATGGAGCCAAGAAGGCCTTAGCTCTGATACCAAATGACATAAAAATATCACATTTTCATTAATATAAAAAATAATGATACATCTCTCTCACACTAATACATACATTTGTGAGACCTCATAATATAGTATTGAGGTTCTCATAACAAGATGTTCAATATAGCATAACAATCTCCACAATATCTCCATGAATATCTCCACAAATCTCTAATCCATCCCTAACTTCACTCATTGTCTTCATCTTCCATCATATGTAGACTTCTAGAGAAAGTTTACTTTCATTAAAAATAATTTCATCATATAATACCCACAGATCTTATCCTATTGACCGTATTCTGGTCCCACACCAGTTATTCTTGGTCTTTCCATGCAGAGTTAATCTTTGTCTACCTCTTGATCTACTCATGCAATAAAAAAGGAAACTCAACAAAGAAAATTTCATGTATATTTGTATAGATGTACCTTTGTTTCCAGCATTTGAGGTTGATATGTAGGTTCTTGGTCTCTCGTCGCACAAACTCATCCTCCTTCTCAAATAGCTTGTATTGTATCTCTTCTCTGGAAGGTTTCCACCTCATTCTCTTCCTTCAATATGTACAAAAACTCCAGGTGCTTGCAACAAAACCATTTGTTGGCTTGACTAGGAGGGTTATAGACCCAGAGTTTGATAGGATTTACCAACAAAACCCCATAGGCGTCATCATATTCAATCTTCAATAACTGAAGAAGGTCTCAATTGAGATGGCATGAGAATCAAAAGGACCATCGATCTTGTGTAGGATGTGAGGGAGTAAAACATACAGGAAACCTTTGTCAACTAATCATGCATTCATTCATAGCTAATACAAGATTACAATGAAAAATAATGTAAATAGACAAACATTCAAACCGTAACTCACTAGATGCAGAGATAAAGGTGCTTAGGTCTCATTCATTAACTCAAAGACATTCAAATAGATTCTCATGCATAGAGGTTCGACTCAGCACAATCCACGATCATTTTCATTTCATGGGTGAAGTTTTCTTTGTGGTTGGATGTGCTTATTTTCACTGGAGCTCTGGTCCTTTACCTACACATGTAGTTGTGCGCTCCTAGTTCTTCTTTGTTCAAGTTTCCAAAATATCTACTTATTCCTCTAGCTTGGGCCGCACTGACTCTGACCATCGTGCAATAACATTCTGAATGTCCTGCTCTATGATGCAAAATGGGAGGACTTTGGAAGTTTTGTGCTGGTCTACATACGAGATGATGAAAACATTATGACAATCAACTTCAAACAAAATGTAATCATTGTACCTATCAAATAGAGTGCAAGGGATTCAGAAAAATTCAACAGTCTCCTAGATCATCTCGGTGTACCATAACAAGAATATTATGTTTTTCTCGCATTGAACGTCCTTATCTGCATTATATTATAACTCATTGAATTTAGGTGAGGAGAAGGATGGAGTGAATGGTGTCTTATACTCTCAGCCTAGTGGTGGCTTCCACACTATCATCACAAACAGGAGTAGAACCAAACTGTAATGGAACTCCTTTTCGTAGTCTTGCATGTCCACACAGTCCTGTATGAACTCGTTCATCAAATATCTAGGCCAACACATTTTGATTCCCTGAACACATCTTATTATTTCCAGGATTAACCCCAATGGGAACTCATCCTTCCGACACTTTCGCAACAACTTGTAGGCAATTATTTGTGTGGAAAATTGAACATGGTAATCGTTGATAGCTGAAATGACCGCTCCTCTTGTCCCTCTTGTTAGCACTCAAAAGTGCACCATAAAAATTTTAAAGTACTTCATCAAATTGGTGCTAGATTTTCATTTTCCCCAGGTTTTTAGCCAATTGTCATAACTTCCATAGTTCTCGCTGAGTCTTGACGAGTTCCCATTTCATCACTTTTGCCTATAAATCCAGTAATCCCTAGCCTATGATCTGCATTCAAAGTGACAAAAAATTTATCAATGTTCCTTATTGTCATATTCTTCAGATCTTGAGTTTTCAATATTTTTTAACAAAAGAATAAAATTAGTTTTTTATTTTTTGTTATTAAATATTATTTTATAAAAGTTAGATAAAAAGAGAAAAGTCTTTAAATTAAAAGGTGGTGTGTGCTCATGTGTTAACCATCTATCCTAATTCAAGTCTACCACCTATTTACAAACCCATATTGCATGTTGAACCATCTAATACCCAACACAAAGGCGAAAATCCTGAAACGTGTTTCCAACAAACGTTTTAAAAGAAAGCTCCAGATGCCAAGTGTTGAAACTAAGCCGAGATGCCATACTTTGTCCAAGATTTGGTGATCAGGTATTTGACAGCATGCATTCCATGTCCCTTATCTCCTTCTCTCTCCCAGCAACAGGAAGAAATGCAGGTGTTCAGTGAAGTTTTCAGGCACTACCAAATCTGCAGAATGACGCTACCAAATCTGCAGAGTTGTAGAATGGTGCTACCAAATCTGCAGAATGGCACTACCAAATCTACAGAGGGGCGCTACAGAATTGTGCATGCTCTTTATACATGATCAACGCTACAGAAATTTGCTACTTAGTGCGCTACACAATGGTGCTACAAACTGGCACCTGGAATCAAGGGATTCGTATTCATCGCTCTTTTGGGTGGTTGATGATGTGGAGAAGAGAGGGTATCATAGGTGGCAGCATGGTGACAACATTTAACCACTAGAGGACACTTGGCCATGGAGAGGGATGTGCATCAAAGGAATACTATGTCTGTTAGATATTGTTGGATTGGTTGTCTACACAACTTGTTGGCATGGGGGAAGACCCAGGGTTCAATGCTTCAACAACGCACCAACAAACCCTAACTACCGGCCCTTTCAGCAACACCTGTGAAGCAGATGAAGTCTCACCTGAGGTAGAGGCAGGGGGGGTTACATTCATTAGTATTTAACTCTTATTCACATCGCAGGTAAAACCCTAATTACAAAGCAATGCATTATTCAACAAGATCTAACACATTCAAGCACTTAGCGCATAGAAATAGATCAGATCTAGCATTCATTCACATTACTAAGCACTAAGATACTATATCATATGCATCTAACATACATAAAGATAACAACACTAAGCATAAATCACATCAATCACACAAAACAACCATAACACAGGATATACATGGTTCACCCCCAGCGTGGAGCTACGTCCACCAACTCTTCTTCTTCTTTATTATCTTTTGTCAATATCCTACATGCACATAGCCTCAAAAGCAACTCTGCATAGGACAGGAGATCTGTGCGCACCTCACCAAATCCTCCTTCCCCGAGCTTGGCATAGCACCAAGCCTTTCTTGCAATTACTTGCACTTATCTCTGCAAGTTCTCAACACATGGTATGCACAGAGCCAACTCAATCACATAGATCCAACTACTTACATTGCTTGCACTTAGCACAACATCACTTAGCACCGCATATCTCTCCCTTACTTACATCTGCTAGCTTTCTATTTATACTTTACAAAATGGGCCTAATCATGGGTAAGACCCATGGGCCGACATCCCAAACCCGTTACATAAACCCTAAACCCAAAAAGTGCGCAAAAGGTAGCAAGATCCCGCGATATCCACTTCACCTGGCGCTCCGTCTTTGACCATCCTGTCGAAGTCCCAAAATTGGTCAAACATGACCAGCGTTTCCACAAAACCTGGTCAAGGGCCAACCGGCCCCCAACACTCACCTATGACTCATCCTGAATCATTCTGATCTGGGTAACTCTGCCTCGAAGGCCTCAAGATTGGCTTGAGATGCTTCAAACTGTTGTTTCGCTAGAGCCTCCTTCTCGGCGAACTCCTGAATGACCTTCTCGGTGACAGGTCCTTCCAATCATTGTTCAACTGAGGTGACCACTTGTTCTAGTTGTGCACCTTGTCCTTCAATATCCTCAAAAAGTGTGCAAGCTTCATCCTACACTGGTTGGAGTCTCTGGGTCACTTCCATGACTTTACTCTGGATGGCATGGACCTGTTGCTGAACCATGCATTGTTCCTGGGACCTTTTCATTCTCTCGACCACTGATAGTGGCTTCAACTATGCTTGCAATGTAGTTTCTTGTTGCTTCGCCTCCTGGAGCTGTGACTCCAATGTCCTGAGTTCTAGATCCTCTACAAGTCGTTTATAAGTATGTGCGCTTCGAATATTGAGTTTCTTGGATTCCAAGGCCAATGCCTTGATTCTCTCAATTGTGCTCCGGGCAATTTACTCTCTCTAATCTCTCACTTCCTGCGGAGTGCTTGGCACGGCTTGTAATTCTAGTTCTGCAATTCGTGCTTGGAGCTATTGTATGGCTTCAGTGAGCTTCCCCACCTAGATTTCAGTGGTTTATTCTTCCCTCTATTCTAATCCCATCACAAAGAGAAGTGATATGGTGACTTCTTCTTTAACTCCCATCTACTCCGCGAGCAGATTTTATTTCTCCTTCTAGATCTGCGCTCTATCCTCTGCAAAATTCGCTTGGAGGTCATATTTTTCTTGCTGTGTAACCCGTCGTTTCTCTATGGATTCCTCTTTTGCTTGTTTCAAGGCCTATGTGTTATGTTCCTTTTCCTCCTGAACATGACGAAGGTGAGATTTTGTCGAGTTTGCTAATCTTTGTAGCTGGGCAGGCTCATCTCCCAATTCTTCTCCTTCTGATAGCAGTGGCGTAGTAGACACTGCGTGGCTCGAATAGAGAGCTTGTTGTACTCTTTTAAGCTCTACTTCAATCCTGTAGAACATTGTCTCTTGTTTGGATTTTCTTCTCTGTAAGATATCCTCCGAGGTGTCTGACACAACGGCAATGATAAGGTCGATGTCATCCACCATTGGCATAGTCTGAAATGGTGGTTTATTGGCTTTTGACTTCTTCCGCGATGTAGGTTTCTTTGCAGAACCCTTTCTTTTCTTGGATGCCTCTGTCTCTTCGAGGGGATATTTAGGTGGTGTTACTTCTCCCTTCTACTTCTTTTCTTCTTCCCCTTCATCCTATTCTTTGTCTACTTTGTCACCTCTTCCCCCTTCAGGTGAATCTTATGCATTCTCTTCTGATGTGTTGTGTATTTTCTCTACCTCTTCTTTCTTTTTCTTCTTCCTGCTGCTGGGTGCATCGTATTCTTCGTAGGTGACTACAGGACTTTCGATGAGGTCGGGGTCGGACAGTTTTGTCTGTTCAACTGGCACTAGGAATTCTTTAGGCCACTCCTTGGTGATTTCCTCCATGTCTTCCTCAATGAGTTTATAATAACTCTGCAAATCCTTCTTGTGTTTGTCTCTACGCATAGTGATATATATAAAATGCCTATCTGCACAAAACTTTGCAAATGGCCTTAACCGATGCAGTGTTTTCAGCGTCATGCGAGGGAAGGATTCAATGGCCCTCTTCAGGTGAAAATAGTAGGTGCGGAACACCACGTTTGACTGCCATTGCTTCGCCATGTCGCTTGAGTACCATAGCATAGTAAACTTCACAGCTAGTGGTTTGGACGAATCAATTTCAGGGAAGGTCGCTCCTTGCGGCATCTTCCAAGCAATGAAGGCGATGAGAATCAGCAACCAACTGAAATGAAACTCATAGCCCTAATCCTGAGCTTCGCGACAGTCTTGCTCTAACTGGTTGACGAGGTAGCTCGCCCAGTTCATTTGCAGTCCTTCAACACATTTTCCTGTGAGGTCAACGACGAACCCCGTGACCTGCGTTGGCCTATTCTTTTTGACGATCTTACCAGCGATCAACTGGAAAGCTAGGTGCACTGCATTGTTCTGGATGGAGGCTACCTTGTAGCCCCGCTTCCCCTTCTCCACATCGCCATAGGTGTATTTGATTGTTTGTGCCAAGGCATGATCTGCAGCCTTTCCTGGGTAAAATTCTTGTGGGTCTGGTCCTTGCATGCTTAATCCGGTGATCCGGTGGATCAGCACCTGATCTACTGTGATACGCATGTCCAACCATAGGTAACCACCATGGAAGCATGACAGCAGGAGCTTAATGCACATGTTAACCTCTTGATGTCTTCCAAAGTGTGGTAACTTCATCACATTGAGGATCGTGGACCTCGTGATGTCCATGGTCCATGGTTGGGGGATTATCTTCTACTTCTTCCCCGTTGTCTTGTTTAAATACTTGTGAGGTGCAAGCATGTCATAGTTCTTGCGATCTCCCAAGTTATAGTCTTGTATCTTCAATGTCAGAATCCTTTCCAGATGTGGTTTCACTACGCATATCCCCTTCGAGAGGTACGCAGTGATCAATGTGTAGTCGAAGTCCCTCGGGACGTTGTCACGACTCACCGCGCCAGCCAAAGGTGGGATGTAGTCGGGTAGGATTGATGGGATTAGCTTCACATTCGCCAAGTCATCACGATGCTTGGTTCATTTCTCTATCGCAGTTCGGGAGGGCCCATATCGACATCCAGTCGATGGGGATGCTTGCACTCCTCTTGTCGACGAAGCTTGTACGCCTGCAAATATCACCTTCTCAACCATGAGGTCTATTAGGATCTCTTTGAAAGACTTTTCTACTGTGCTAATGTCATCCGACATGCACGCTCAAGATAAGATATCTCAAGTCGGTGAACAAGTAATGAAGGTAATAGAATGGGTGGCAAGGTCTTAATAAGCACAACGTGGTAAAAGTCAGCTCTTTATGGGTTCCAATAATCATTGTTTGCAAAAGTGTCTACAATAAGACGTTCGATGGGTTAAATAGATAACATCGTAATGGATCCCTTCAACGGGTAGGAACGCCTCAATCAATGCAATTCCATCAGTTATGGCGTGGTCCCAATGGTCCAATGGCGATGACTTCGGGAATAATTGTGTTTCTATCCATTCTGGAGCGTCGGTCTAACGGTCAGGATGCCTCCAACGATCATATTGTTGTGTCGTGGCGAAGTGCCAATCTACGTTGTTTTGATATCCCGACGAGGTTCAAATTCTGCAATATTTCCTTCTGCGAAGTCCTCTCTGGAACCTCTTGCAATTTTTCTAACTTAGCTTTCTTCTTGCTTAGATTTCTGTCCTTTTTTCCTATCATCTGAGTTACTGGGTTCCTCTTTCCATTCTGATTCTTGTGTGTACTCTACATAGTAACTTCGCACTGGTGAGATTCTTTCATAGGGTTCGAGGGTAATACTTATTCCCGTTCTGGAGTAGGTGTTCTACTTTCCTGTATGGATAGGTTCTTCAAGTCTTCCTGCGCTCTTTCAACTTCGACAACCCGGTATCTAGCCCTAATTTGCTTCGACTTGTCCTCATTTTATTATATTAAGCGTGTTATTCTCTTAGCCATGAAATCCCTTAATTCTTGCTTTTTATGTTCTAGAGCTTCCTCTTCTTCTTTCCTTCAGATCTGATCTTTCTCAACCCAGGTCTTTCCTAGCAAAAGAGCAAAGGGGTCAATGTTGTCAACAAACTTAATGACCTCGACTTATTCTTTTGTCGATGCTCCATGAGCAATCATAGGTACATGGGAAAGTCTTCCACGTAGGGTTATCATCTTTCCTTTAAACAATCATATCCCTCCCAGTGAAGGAACCATAGCAAGCTTTCCTAAGATTTCCCAAGTACTTTTTGCCATGATATTCACCTATGTTTTTGCATCCAATACACAGTCTATGTCGAAGTCTCTTATTCTTGTTTCTCTGCACTCTTTCTATTTTAAGATCTCTGATAACCTAGTGTCTCTGTGATCATTCAGAGTTTCTTTCATCTGCAATAATATAGCCTCTTATTCTTTCTAGTTTTTTAGCATATTCTTAGTCTTTTGGCCTTCCTCAAGGTTTTCTTGTCTCATATTCATCTTTTCAACTTTATCAATAATTCTAGGGCAATCCAAAACTTCATGTCCAGTAGCTTTACAACAAAGGGAAATAGGACCTCTACCAGGGAATTCCTTAGCAAGATGTCCCGGTCTTCTATAACTATAACAAAGAGTCAATCCTATCTTTCTCTTGAATGATCCCCTACCTTTCCTGTACTACACACTGGGATCACAATGATGGGCCTGCAACAAATTCTTTCTAGGATCCTGCATCCATTTGTTAGTCCAACAATTATGTCTATGCATAGGGATAACATATCTTTCAGTAGTTCTATCAGATCTATTCATATCATATATTATTTCTTCTAATTGTGCCCTAGTTTTCAGACTAGGAACAAATCTATTAAACATACCTAGATCCATTCTTTCGAAACAAAAGTTTACACTTATCTTACCTTTATTAGAGCACAAAGCTTTAAGATCTTACCTCTTTTCTTCAGATCGGAATTCTCTTCTTAGCAAAGAGCTTCACAAATCAAGTAGAGTATTGTGCACTAGGGCAACAGATCTACACATAGAGCTTTATCTTTTCTCCAATTCCCACCAATCACAGTTTCAGATCCCAGCAATGGAACCATTTTTTGGCACAGGGGCAGACCCAGGGTTCAACGCTTCAATAGCACACCAACAAAACCCTAACTACCGACCCTTTAGACAACACCTGTGAAGCAGATGAAGTCTCGCCCAAGGTAGAGGCAGGGTGCATTGCAAGACTCAAGTGTCTACAACCTAGCTGGGACACAGATTTGTGATTACAATACTTAACAGAGCACTTAACAGTTAACATTCATCAATATTTAACTCTTATTCACATCGCAGGTAAAACCCTAATTACAGAGCAACGCAGTATTCAACAAGATCTAACACATTCAAGCACTTAGCGCATAGAAACAGATCAGATCTAGCATTCATTCACATTACTAAGCACTAAGATACTATCTCATATGCATCTAACATACATAAACATAACAACACTAAGCATAAATCACATCAATCACACAAAGCAACCATAACACAGGATATACGTGGTTCACCCCCAGTGTGGGGCTATGTCCACCAACTCTTCTTCTTCTTTATTATCTTTTGTCAATCTCCTTACATGCACAAAGCCTCAAAACTAACTCCGCATAGGATAGGAGATCTACGTGCACCTCGCCAGATCCTCCTTCCCCGAGCTTGGCACGACACATAGCCTTTCTTACAATTACTTGCACTCAACTCTGCAAGTTCTCAACACATGGTATGCACAGAGCCAACTCAATCACATAGATCCAACTACTTACATTGCTTGCACTTAGCTCAACATCACTTCGCACCGCATATCTCTCCCTTAGTTACATCACCTAGCTTTCTATTTATACTTTACAAAATGGGCCTAAGCATGGGTAAGACCCATGGGCTGACATCCCACACCCGTTACATAAACCCTAAACCCAAAAAGTGCACAAAATGTGGCGATATTCCATGATCTCCGCTTTGACTAGCGCTCCATCTTCAACCAGCCTGTCGAAGTCCCAAAATTGGTCAAACATTACTAGCGTTTCCACAAAACCTGGTCAAGGGCCAACACGACTCCTTTTTCGTAGTAGTTTTTTAATAGTTGTTAGCCCATGTGTTCAATTGATAGTTGTTGTTGGAGAATCTGGTGTGAGGAAGGGCCAGCTCGCACCTCTAGCTGTTTCCTTTCCTTTTTGTTATAAATCCATGCTCCAAATGAGAAAGGATGTTCGAATGGATTGAGAGACTCATACTTTAGACTCTGTATTTTTACAGAAAGGTCTTCTATTTTATGTATCAGACTTAAGATTATCTGGATAATAAATATCAGTTCTTTTACTACCACTTTGTTGTCTTTCTAATTTTGATTACAGTCCAGTGAAGGATTCATTTGACTTCTTTATAAATTGTTGCAATAGAGGATTTGTTGTAATGTTGTTTACAGATATGTCAGAATTCATCTCTTTGACTATAAGAAGATATTATTTCAGAGAGTTTTGCTTTATATGTTTGTCATACTGCCTGATGTAGCTGATAGACATTTCATTTTTATTCTTATTAAGTCTTCCACCTACCTGACATTTTTCTAAAACCCTGATCAAAGTTATTTAGAGCCTTATTTGTTGATGCAAATTATATGAAGTAAGTTGTAATTGACACTATTTTTCTTGAATTTTCATCCATTTGCTATCATATCATAAAACTTATCTTTATCTTTATGGGTATTGGGCCTATCCTCTTGCAGTTAGAGGGTGATTCTCAATGCTAACATAAATGGCATCGTTCCCAGGGAACGGATGTGAGTAGATTGAAGAGTTCTCTAGGAAGAACGACATAGATCCATCTCTTGAAGGTAGACAAGAGAGGGATACATAAAATTGATTGTAATTATCTACCTGGAAACTCCACAATGAAAGACTCCACTAGGGAGGATCCTATTGACAGAAAGATGACCAGGTATCTATTTATGAGCCTTCTTCATGAGTTGTTATTGTTTTTTATAAACTCATTTTTACTTTTCCCTTCACGTATTAAAATGATCATCTTGTGTTTTGTATATTCGGATGTTCATCAATCTTCTTTTATATATCCATCCTTGGAAGAAGAAGACCTTCCTTCTGCCTATGTTGTAGATGTTGATTTGATACCTTCACCTCAGCATATTCATAAGGATGAACTTTGTATTGAAATCCCTCCTAAAATTGATCAGCCTTGTAACCTTGAGAGTGATGAAGTTGATTCAAAGCCTTCAGAGATCTCATTACCTTATGTTGTTACTGTTGAACCTTGCCATCAGCTTGTTAAACCTCATATCTAGCCCACTAGTTTTCAAACTAGAATCAAAGACGAGATGTTCAAACCTTTAAGGCTGCCATATTTCCTTCATCCTTATCCTCTTTATTTCCTTGGGTATCTTCCTCGGTTCTCTGGAGAAGATCATGTTACAACTGAGAGGCATTTGGAGGCCTTTGAGAACTTTGTTGATCAATTTGAGATAGTTCATGATGATGTTACCATGAGGTTGTTCTCCAAATCCTTGTCTGGAGATGTTGTTGTGTGGTTTAAGGGTTTGGCAGCCGATTCCATTGGTTATTGCATCAGATTGTGCAATGAATTTTTAAAGTATTGGGGTGAGAACAAGTCCCTTGATTTGTACCTCGCTGATTTTTATGCTTTGAGTAGAGGAGAGGAAGAAGCTATGTTCGTCTTTAAAAGAAGGTTCTACAACATTTATCATGACATGCCCTTGGAGATCTAGCCTACAAAGATTGATGCCATGGTGTTCTATGTTATGGCTCAGTATCCAGAACGTGTCCTTCTCCTAAGAGAAAGAAAGTATTCATCCTTAAGAAGCTTATTTGAATATGCTCAAGAAGTTGAGGAGAACATATGTGCTTCCAGGAGGATCCAAGATAAGGTTTTCTTTGAAAATATGCATGCATATGAGCAAGAAGACAGTGAGTATGAATCATATTTGGAACAACAGCAAGGATGTAAGTATGATTCACATTCAGAATCAGATTCTTCAACACTTGCATATTTTTCTATGGACAAGGATGCATGTCTAGTCTATGATCAGTTTTCAAAGCATGTTGAACATATCATAGTTGATGATTGCATAGATAGCTATATGTTCTTGGATGATCATAATTATTAGTGTAATTTAAACCCTGTTGTACCACTATCTTGTGATCATCATGTCAAAAACAAAGAGATTGAAATTGTTAATGATCGATATCTGATCTCAAGGGAACCAAAAGGTTGTTTGCTTTCAAGCAAAGAGGAATGTATGTATGAGCAGTTGTATTTTCTTAATCAGCAAGTTTCCAATCATGGTCTCAAGGATCCAATTGCATCTTATATGGAGTCATATGTTTCAAATTGTCTGAAAATTCCAGTTTTCATTATTCCACGGGTATTCATGGGTAAACATGTTTCTCTGAAAGGATTTCTATCTCTATTTTCAGACCTCTGTTATTCTCTATTGATCAGTGATATGGATGGGATACTTTCAGTCATGAAGTTGCTTGAATGGTTACTGTGGAAATTTGCCTTTAATTAAGCAAGTTGTCGATCTGGTTAGGGTAGGGAAGAATAGGTAATAAGTTCACTTCCTGAGCATTTATTTCCTTCAGTTTCTAGCGAGTCTTTCAGTTTCTTGAATAAGTGGCAGTTTTTGACAGTGTTTAGAGGTTGGTTGCACGGTTGACTCCATAGCCCATGGATAAGGTGACTACTGCTAGGTTCTTGGAAGCCTCACAGAGAGGCCTCCATCCTAGTTGGAGCCAGTGTTAGCACTCAGAAGTGCACCATAAATGTTTTAAAGTACTTCATCAAATTGGTGCTAGATTTGCCTTTTCCCCAGGTTTTTAGCCAGTTGTCATAACTTCCATAGTTCTCGTTGAGTCTTGACAAGTTCCCATTTCATCCCTTTTGCCTAGAAATCTAGTAATACCTAGCCTATGATAGGCATTCAAAGTGACAAAACTTTTATCAATGTTCCTTATTGTCATATTATTAAGATCTTGAGTTTTCAATATTTTTTAACAGAAGAATAAAATTAGTTTTTTTTATTTTTTGTTATTAAATATTATTTTATAAAAGTTAGATAAAAAGAGAAAAGTCTTTAAATTAAAAGGTGGTGTGTGCTCATGTGTTAACCATCTATCCTAAGTCAAGTCTACAACCTATTTACAAACCCATCTTGCATGTCAAACCATCTAATACCCAACACAAAGGCGAAATCTTGAAACGTGTTTCCAACAATCATTTTAAAAGAAAGCTCCAAATGCCAAGTGTTGAAACTAAGCCGAGATGCCATACTTTGTCCAAGGTTTGGTGACCAAGTATTTGACAACATTCATTCCATGTCCCCGATCTCCCTCTCTCACCCAGCAATAGGAAGAAACACAGGTGTTTGGTGAAGTTTTCAGGCGCTACCAAATCTGCAGAATGGCGCTTCCAAATCTGCAGAGCTACAGAATGGCGCTACCAAATCTTCATATCTACAGAATGGCGCTAGCAAATATGCAGATGGGCACTAAGGATTTGTGTACACTCTTTATACAGGATCGACGCTACAAAAATTCGCTACTCAGCGCGCTACTGAATGGTGCTACAAACTGGCACCTGGAATCAAGGGATTCATATTCATCACTCTTTTGGGTGGATGATGATCTGGAGAAGAGCGAGGATCATAGGTGGCAGCATGGTGACAACATTTAACCACTTGATGACACTTGGCCATGGAGAGGGATGTGCATCAAAGGAAGACCATGTCCGTTAGATTTTGTTGGATTGGTTGCCTACATGACTCCTTTTTTGTAGCAGTTTGTTAATAACTGTTAGCACATGTGTTCAATTGATAGTTGTTGTTGGAGAATCCGATGTGAGGAAGGGCCAACTCACACCTCTAGTTGTTTCCTTTCCTTTTTGTTATAAATCCATGCTCCAAATGAGAAAGGATGTTCAAATGGATTGAGAGACTCATACTTTAGACTGTGTATTTTTACAGAAAGACCTTCTATTTTATGTATCAGACTTAAGATTATCTGGATAATAAAGATCATTTATTTTACTACCACTTTGTTGTCTTTCTAATTTTGATTACATTCCAGTGAAGGATTCATTTGACTTCTTTATAGCTTGTTGCAATAGAGGATTTGTTGTAATGTTGTTTACAGATATGTCAGAATTCATCTCTTTGACTATAAGAAGATCTTATTTCAGAGAGTTCTACTTTATATGTTTGTCATAATGCTTGATGTAGCTGATAGACATTTCATTTTTCTTCTTATTAAGTCTTCCACCTACCCATCATTTTTCTAAAACCTTGATCAAATTTATTCAGAGCCTTATTTGTTGATGCAAATTATATGAAGTAAGTTGTAATTGACACTATTTTTCTTGAGTTTTCATCCATTTTCTATCATATCATAAAACTTATTTTTATATTTATGGGTATTGGGCTTATCCTCTTGTAGTCAGAGGGTGATTCTCAGTGCTAACACCTCTATGGTTACCATATTTATGGTATACCTCTACATGCCTAGCATCTCATGCCACCACAACATCAATAGGATCCTACCTCGTTCTAGGAAGGCCCAAGACTTGATGCAGTGTTTCCATGTTGATTGGGTATGTACGGTCCAACCAAAGGAATCCCCCATGTAATATGTTGATCAAGAAGCAAAGACATGAATTGATTTTTAGGATACGTCGAAAGTGGGGGACATCCAATAGTGTCATGATCCCAGATTTGTAGATGGGCTTGGCCCATTTCTTAGGTACTACCTTCTCTTTTCACTCCAACCCTTCATTGATTTCTGCGTAAGCTTCAAACTGTATTTTAGGGAACTGCGCCTCATTATGTATGTTGTAGTCCTAAAAATTCAGGCTAGGAACCATTCCCAAGATGGGTTCTCGAACATGCACTTCGTTGGGGATTTATGCCATTGGAATTTGGGATTCCTTCACTTCCTTTTCATTGGGTTGTTCCTTGGGATTACTAGATGTAACCATTGCTCTATTGAACGCATAGCTCAATTGAACTTTTTTCACTACCAAACTCTTTGTGATACTAATCCTTGCTCTGAATCACCTTCTTAAACCTAATCTGTAAGGAGTGAACTTGTTGAACAATCAACATAGGGGATGTAGCTCAATTTGCACTACTCTCATCTCTTTGGTAGAAATGAATAGGTAATGGTGCAATGGTAACCTTAAATACATGTGCAAGTCATTTCCCTCCATTATGTTCTCTCTCCTAGCAGTTCAATCCAATCCATGCCTGTCGTTAATGCTGCCATAACTATTTGCATTGACCATGCAATTGTGACCTGGCATATCCCTAACTGCCTACCTTTCTACTGTTGTGTTATCCCATGTGCCCTATCTCATCCAATTGTTTTGTTTGTTGGTCTTTATTTTTGGGATTTAAACCTCAAAATTCATCGAATCTTCTAAGTCTTCTTGGGTATGAACTGTTTTGTCCCGCCTATTAACTAGATATATCCAATCCAAATAATCATGAAGCACTTATAACTACCTCTACTCTTACCTAAATCTTATTACATCCTAACACTGCGAAATATTTTGAATTTGTGGTGCCTCTGACCCCTATGGACCATAATACACCTTCAACTAACTGCCATATACCAATCCTCTGAGGGGTTGACCATCGAGCGTCGCCAACTTCTCTACACTATCCTCGTTGATATAAACCATCCTAAAGGGTCCTAACCACTAAATTTGAAGCTTATAAATGTGCTTCAGAATCTTGTTTTCTTAGAGTAATACCAACAATCCTGATTGTAGATTCTTGTGCTGAATGTTATGATCGTGTCAGGGCTTCTATCGTTGTTTCTCAACTATCTGGTTGTATCCCACAATCAATCGGTCCTCTTATAATTCCAACAACTCATCCAACCGTCATTGCAATTATTGGTAATCTAACATATGTGTCGCAATTGCAATCCTGAGGCTTGGTATCACAAATGATAATGGCATCACCACTTCCTTCCCATAGACTAATTTGAAGGGAGCATGTTTGGTCAATCTCTTGAAGGCCATCCTGTATGAACACAATATTATATTGTTGTTACATGTTGGTCCCAATCATCACGATGTACATTACACACCTTAGTCAGTGCATGCTCTAGTATCGTATTCAATGCTTCTATGGTATCATTGGCCTGTGGATGATACAACATGTTATTCTCATGATGGATCATAAATTATTGATTCAACGAGAATATGTTTGCATTCAAGAAATGTGTGGCATGATCGCTCATCAATATCTTTGGGAATCCAAATTTGGTGATTACATTTTCAAAAATGAATCGTGTGGCAATCTCCATAGTACAATCCTTAATCGGTGCAGCTTCTACCCATCGAGTCAAATATTTTGTTGCAGTGATGATATATTGTGCCTCTGTTCAGTGCATCGGGGAATTGATTAACCCAACAAATCCAATCACCCACTTTTCGAATGGCTATAGAATGGTGATCGGAAAGAATGGTGGTTCATCCTGTCTCAATGTCTTCCTGATATGGTAGAAAATGTCACAGTGTTTGCAATAATCCTTAACTTCTTCAAACAATGACGACCATTACAACCCAACGCTCAACACTTTTTTCTTGGTTTCCTTCGCCACGTTATGTCCATCGGAAATAGATTTGAATACCTCATATATTACCATTTTTTGATCCTGCTCCAATATGCATCAATGTATAGTTTGTATAATTGTATTGCAATCAACTAGTACTTAGAGCTTCGGGTCACTAGTTGTCGACGTTGTGCCTGTGTATAGTCCTTTGATTCCTTACTTGTTGTAAGATATGTTGCAATTCCTGGGAATTGATCTGGCATTGATTCAACCCTAAATATTTGTGTGTTAGGCAGCTCGTCATCCAGACTACCTCCAGCATCCCCTAATTCTAGTCTCGAGAGATGATCGGATCCAACATTGTGTTTGTCAGGTTTGACCACTAGTTCAAATTCAAATTCCTGGAAGAGTAAAAACCATCAACATATCCTCCCCCCCAACATTGTCTTGTTCACCAAATATTTTAGTGTTAAATGATCTGTGAAGAATGTAAAGGAATTTTTGAGTGAGTAGTGCCTAAAATTCTGCAAGGCATAGATCATTTTTAGTCCTTCGCACTATGTGGTTGTATAGTTCCTTTCTAAATCTAACAAATTTCTACTGGAAAAATAGATCGGATGATCAATGCTACCTTTTGTTGGTTGTGCAAGTGTTGCACCAAGTACAATGGATTATGCATCAATGCGTACATGGAAGATATTGATCTAGTCTGGAAATATGAGGATCGGTGCAATAACTAGTTTCTCCTTAATCCTATCCAACGCCTCTTGGAATTCATGCGTCTAGAAATAATTAGTTTCCTTGCATAGTAGTTTCTCCAATGACACAATTTTTTGCATAGTTCTAAATGAACCTTCTGCAGTACCCCATATGACCCAAGGTTGCACGCAACCATTTGACAGAGGTTGGGGCCAACATATCTACAATAATCGCAATATATGTCTGATCCACTAAGAAGCCTTCCTTGCACACGACATGCCCCAATAGAGTCCCAAAAGGTGTGTAGAAGAGGCACTTGTTAATATTTAAGAATATATATAACCACCTGCATCTATATAGCATCAACCGCAATTCCTATATATGCTCTTTGAGCAATATTAACACTGTCCAATCATCTAAGTATACCTCAAAAAAATTGTGCATGAATTATTTAAACATCGTGATGACAATTCTAGAGAACATCGCAGTTTCATTGTTTAGGCCAAATGGCATCACGATGTATGCAAACGAGCCCCACTCCATTGCAATTTTTTTCTTGTCCCTATCTTCCTCCATGATGCAAACTTGGTGGTAGCTTAGAAATCCATCTGTGAATGAGTAAGCTTTGTGCCCACCCACATTTTCCAAGACTTAATCTGTAAATGGGGTAGAGAATGGATCGTTCATGCAAGTTGCATTTAATCTTCACAAATATACACAAATCCTTATATCACCCATTTTCTTTGGTTGTACTACCATTGAGCTAATCCATTCTAATTCTTCCATAGGCATGATGGTACCTACATCTAGTATGTGATCCAATTCCTTATGCAGATTTTCTTTATGTTTTGGGTTCAGCTGATATTTTCACTTCTTGATGGGTTTGGCATTTGGTTTTAGTTGAATCTTCATCTCCCCTATGGATCATGCAATACCCTTCATCTTGAAAAAAACTCTTCGGAAATAGTTCTTCATATTCTCTTAGCAAGTCCACTTCTTGTGTCACTATTTCTTGGTCCCATTAATCACCAATTACCCATCTTAGGTGCTTCCTCTGTGCCTATGTTATGTTTTCTCATCCTTAGTAGTTGTGTATAATTTGGCACAGTACTACTAGAGTACTTTCCCTGGATTGCAAGCTTTCCCTATGTTTCTTTGATATATACCTTCTGAGTGTCCTCTTCTTGTGCATCATTGTTGTCTACCTTCCAGTGGTATATCGATTGATTCAACTTTACCATTGACTTATGGTAGGTGAAAAATACCTTATGTGTGAGGTCTCTGAGTTGTGATTTGAAGATAAAATTATTTATCCTCAATAGAATATCCCTTTGTGCAGGGACCCCTGACATAAACTTGAATGTTGTGAAAAATTGTTGGCTCATTTTTCCCCAGCCCCTGGTTTTCCTCCTATATATACCAGTTTTTCGGAACCATATCCATGGTGTGAAAAAACCTATGGACCCATTGCACTCTAGGAATCTTCTTAGTCATCCAGCGTTTCTTGTAGACCCAAATGTGTTCTTGGTCATCCTCAATACCCTTGTACCTTCTTATCAACTTAAAGTTGTTCGGGAGTTGGAACCTTATTATGTTGCATTCTAATACTTGAGCCTAGTCTTGCAAGTCTATGATTTTCCCACCAATGTGCAGGTGTTCCCTTCACTACTGCATCCATGGCATGAATCATTTAGTTCTTAGGCACATTGTCCTCAATCTATGTTATAAAGGCATCTACATGGCCTATCCCATCAAAGTGTGGTAGGTCGTGCAACTCTGATGCAATCCAACACATTGCTTTAGTGATCTATGCGCATCTCCTAGTCGATACTTCATACATATTATTTTTCCATTGATTTAGTGCATCCTCTGAATTAATGTCATATGAGCATATTTTTATCCAGTTCATCTTGCCATCGACTATCTAGTTCATGTAATCCTCCTTGCGCCTTGTGATGTTATAGATGTTCTCAGTAATCAAGCTTTGCACATCCTTGTTCACTAGTTCACTATATCTATTACCCTCATTCAGATCTAGTGGAGAAATTATGTGTATGGTGTCCATAACAAATGACATATGCCTCTATTTCAAATTCAAGACAACATTTTTATCAAACACCCAATCAATTCCAAGCAAGTTGTAAAATTGGTTGTCATTGATGTCAACCATAGAAGAATGCCTGAAAGTGATGGGTTAAATTGAAGGATCCTCCAAATTGGTCCCCTCATGGTGTAGCTTTAAGCATGGCCCTCACGGGAAGATGCTTTGAAGAAGCCTACAATAAATCCCTAGACGTCAAGCAAAGGAGCCTAGAGGTATGGTCAAGAAGCCCTGGAAACAATGAAGGGAAGCCTCAGAAGCAAGGATAAGTTACCCCTTGTTCGCCCTTGGGTATGGCAGCAAGCGAAGATCAAGGAAGAAAATTTCAAACCCGAACTACGTGGGAGACACAGTGACTGTTATTGGGTCGAAGCGAGCAAAAGAGCAGAAAAGACGGAGCGAAGTAAGAGAAAGCAAGTCGTTGGATGAGGAGATCGAGGATGACAGATCAACAAGGAAGATGGATCGAGGACAACTCAGTAAGCAGAAAAAGCCATCGTTGGATGCTTTGGAGCACCGCACGAGAAGGACGAAAAGACAAGCTTGCGAAGCCCTGAAAATATGGGTCAAGTTGACCTAGGGTTTTAGACACCTAGGGTTTTGGTATCTAGGGTTTTGACACTTAGTTTTCGACCTAAGGCTATCGGTGAGATATTGTAATGTATAAATAAGAACCTGGATGAGGAAAGGGGGTTCGTTCTAGTCTTGTCATCGATATTGTTGTTGTTATTACTATTGTGAGAGACTATTGTTGTGTGAGAGAGAAGTGCTAAGTGTGAGAGCCTTATGGTATTGTAAGATCTCCAGCTAGGTGTGGAGATCAGTCTTGTAGTTGAGTGCGCGGGAAGGGGAGAGATAGAGAGAAGATCTGCTAACTAAGAGCGCAGAAAAGAACTGTATGCTCCATCTTAATGTATCATAAAGCACAGTTTTGTGGATGTAGCCCTAGAGAGAGGGTGAACCACATATATATTGTGTCGTATGTGTGATTGATTCTCTGTTCTCTATCATTGGATATATTGTTATTGCATTGTTGTGTTAGATCTGATAGATAGTTGTGTGGAGTATATCTAGATTGATAAGTGATATATGAATGTTGTATTGTTCTTATATTAGATCCACTTGATATTCCTCTGGTTGTAGACATCTCTGTCCTGCAGCCCCCCCATAACTGCTTTGGGTGAGACTGCATCTACTTCGCAGGTGTTGCTGAAAGGGCCAGTAGTTAGGGATTTTTGGTGCGCTCTTGGAGCCGAACCCTTGTGTTCCTCTGTGCCAACAAATGGTTATGTTTCCAGGACAAGAATCTTCTTGAGGGAATGTCAAGGTGGTTTCCATCAAAGACAGAGATTCAAAGTGGATAGAGAATCAAGAGAAGGACTTCATTGTAGCCCAAAACAAGAACCTTAATCTTAATACTGAGGATTGGCTAGGAAGATATATCTTTACCAATATACACGAGATCTTCTTTGAAGGAATCCATCAGGAGTTATATGAGTGGTTAGCTAGGTTAGCAGATACACAGTTTGAGATCAGATCTAGATCTCATGTAGTTTGGACGTCGGCGTTGATCCAGAAGATCAAGAGAGTCGATAACATCGTGTCTAGAGTCGTAGATCACCGGTTCGATAGCACCATTGGAGGTTACATCACCAAGTTCATTGTTGACAGAGTAGAGTCGTATAGCCAAGCCGAGAGATACTTTTTCAAGGGACCCAGAGGAAAATTTTTACATTTTCTGAAGTTGAGAATCAAGATTCTCTTGCATGAGAAGAACATCTTGAAGATACAGTAGATTGGTTGGATCTGAAAAAGCTAATGTTCAATAATTCGGACAGCGAAAGTGACACAAAAGTTGGACATACGCGCAGTGGAAGAGCATTCAGATAATTTCCTCTTGCGAACTTGTTTAAGGTGAACTACGGGGATGAGGGTTTCTATAGTTGATCCAGGTGGATATTGGTGGCCACCCACCTTTTCCGACTGGCTCAAAACAGTTTTCTGGCAATTTTGGCAATTTACTATTTTTAGCAGGTTTTAACTTCCGAGGCCATTTTG
>JZKD02S1851079.1:290229-324425 GCA_000966675.3 Picea glauca
GCCACCCACCTTTTCCGACTGGCTCAAAATAGTTTTCTGGCAATTTTGGCAATTTACTATTTTTAGCAGGTTTTAACTTCCGTGGCCATTTTGAGGGCCTAAATGAAGGTTTTTTGAGATCGAGGTTCTCAATGATAGCCAAAGGCATGATTGAGGCCCCAAAATTAATCTCCTCGACGATACCTTTCCAACGAGCTATCACACGCCTAAAACAGAGATCGTATGTAAAAGTTACGACCCCGGGAAGTTGATGTACTAACTTACCCAAACGGGTCCCACATGACTTTTGGCGCTTCATCTCCTAGGGTTAGGTTTTTGGATGTTTATGACTTTTGGCATTCTCTTCTATTGTAAAAATGCCTCTAGAGCCTCATTGTAATCATCTTCTGACGGATGCGAGTAGCAGCCACATCTCTTCTCAGAGATAAGCTACCAGCGCCCTAGCTAGTTTATTTCCATTCTGTCTGTAAGCATATTTCAGTCATTTGTGATTAATGAAATAAAGTCTTATTTCCGCTGCATCTCTGCATTTATGTGTATTTCTGTATTTCATTGTGTTCCTACATAAATCCGGATCAACAGTGGAGAAGAGGCAGACTACGGATGAAGAACAATCAGAACCCACTAGGACAGAAGAAGGAAACACTGAAAAACCTCGCCAGGACGAGCCAGAAACTTTAGGAACTATGCAGACTGTTGAAGTAAGTACTATTAATCCTCCTGTTGTCTCAGCAGCACTTAGTAATCAGAATAGTCAAAACCACCAGAGTCCTCAGAGTATTGTTACTAGCAGTTCAGCATACACTCAGACAGGAAACCTAGGCATCTCCATGGCAGATGAGATGAGCCTCCCTATCTTTAGGGGAGATGGATCTGAAGATCCTGATCAACACTGGTTTCTGTGCGAATCCGTATGGAATATTAAAAATGTCAATGAAGAAGATGTTAAAACAACCCAGTTTAGAACTACTCTAAGAGATTGCGCACTGAGTTGGTACATGAAGCTTGTCCAAGGACTTGCATAGCCTCAGCCACTGAATGAGATTAATAATGTGTTGATTGCAAAGTTCAAGAAACCCAAATCAGAATCACAATGTATTACAGAGCTAAAAGAGATCAAGCAGAAGGTCATCGAGCCTGTCTGGGAATTTGATCAGGGATTCAAGACCTTAACAGGCTGATTAACTTTTAAGATCCCAGATGAGAAGAACAAAAAATGGTTCATCGTTGCTCTCTTACCACACATCAGAGTTCCTCTGATGCAACAAAAGATTTCTTTGTAGTCTGAGGTGTTGGAGATCACCATGAAGCTAGAATCAGCCCCTATAGGAGAATCCAGTTCAGGTATGAGCCAAATCTTGATTTAGGTAACTAGTTTGTCTTTACAGGTTGAGGATATGAAGAAATACAAGGGAAAAGACAAAAGAGAAGACATATGGTGTGTCAGATGCAGATCAGAAGGCCATGACAAGGAGCATTGTCCCCTATTTCATGAATACTTGGCCTCTGGAGCATCGACCCCATTGAAGCAAGTCAACCTACCCTAAAGCGAGGTATGCAGAAATAGGCATCACCCAGGTGAGTGTTATTACATGCAGAAGTATCTTAAGACACCCACAAATTTGTATTGCACGTTTTGTAAGTCTGTGGGGCATGATGATCGAGATTGTAGGGCTTACAATCTCATGCATGAAAGGTCGAGGGACATATACAAAATTCAAGGCAAATTACAGCAAGAAGGAAACACTACGCAGTATAACTCTACAGGAAGAGGAAACTTCAATCCTCGTGGTGGATTCAGAGGACAAGGACGAGGAGGAGGTATGGTTTGAGGTCGAGGACAGATCATCTGTTACAGCTGTGTGCAACCAAGACACTTAGCAAGGGACTGTCAAAACCCTTGCACGACTTGCAGCTACTGCAACTCATTCGACCATGCCATAGAAGATCATCCTGTGTTTCTAGCTAAGTTATAAGAAAGACGAGGACCTCAGCAAAACCCGCAAGTGCAATTGATATATGTTGAACCTCACGGAGAATACCCTAGAGTCACTTTCATCACTCGAGGAGGCGTTGTTACAAGAGAATATAGAGCGACCCAAAGAAAGACTACATAAGACTCAAGAGTCAGGAAAGCTACAGAGAAGACTCAAACGTTTGATGCAAAGAAAGAAAAACAAATATTTGAGGAGGCAAGAAAATAATTCAGAGGAGACCAAGTGTCTTCATCAAAGACACGGCAAGAAGTAAAATAATATGGAATGCCTCAGGCATTTGATCAATCTGCTTCACCAAAAGAAGAAAAAGAGGTAATCAAGCTCATGGAATTTTTATATACTTGTGTTAAGTTGATTCAGGATAAAAGTGGTGTACAAGAGCTACAAGATTTAATTAGAGAGTATGAGCTAGGAAAGATAGACCCCTTACTAAGTAGGGAAGTACACCAAGTCTCTAAAAGGAGAAGGACAAATAAGGAACTACACTTGAATGCTCAAATAGGAGAGTATGATATAGACTATGTGGTCCTCAACCTAGGGTCGTAGGTCAATGTCATGACGAAGAAAACATGGGCACTGATGGGAAAGCCTAAGCTGATCTATTCCTCTATCAGGATTAGGATGGCTAACCAGCAAGTTGTAAGCCCCTTTGGAAGATTGGAACATGTCCCTATGGACATCAACGGAGTAAGAACGTTTGCAGATTTTGAGGTAATTGAAATTGTTGATGACAGTTGCCCTTACCCTGCACTGTTAGGAATTGATTAGGCCTTCAATAATTCCATTGTGGTTGATTTAAAGAAAAGATGTATGACATTTGGAAGAGATGGCCTTAGGGTCATTGCACCTTTAGATCCAGATGAAGTTCAGTGATACACAGAGCCCATCAGAGAAGAAGACCGCGCATATGAACTGGAAAACATATACAAGCTAATAGCCAGACAACAGGATTACATTAATCCTACGACCGATGGGAAACTAAGCTGGCGAAGTGATAGCGCATGTTCATCAGATTCAAAAAAATCATTGGAGAATTGATAGAACCAAATGTACGAAGTATCCACAAGGAGATGTGTTAGATTAACCAGAGAAGTTCATTGGATCGGCACAACAGTAAGTAACTTACCCATATTTGATGGTCTAAATCCTTTAGAAACCTTCCTATCATACTTTGAAGCAAGTGTACCAACATAATAGAGACTGTTGGCAATGGATGAGGGCCGAGACCTTGAAATCCACACCAGCAAGATGGTGGGGGACACACAAAAGTAATATTACAGACTGGGTACAATGCCAAACTTTGATGACAGCACGGTTCTCAACACAAGTAGAAGGTTGTGAATTGAGGTACAAAGGTCAAAGTTGTTCGAATGACCATGTGCGGCGCTACGAAGAATCCTGGAGAAATATCCCTCAGGAGCAATGGGTGCACAAATTCATTAACACGTTGGACACAACACCTATCAACTGGTACCTTCAAGCGGAGCTACACCTCATCACTGAAGATTGGGAAGGTATGATTTAGAATTTTTTAACCACCTTTTTATTTGAAAGTCAATATCCTTCAGTAGACCAAGCGTTACAGATTGTAAGACAGAAAGTATTTGAGGAGGCATCTAGCTTCCCTCTAGAACAAGAAGAGGACGAATGGACTGCACCTTTCTAGAAACTGCAAGGCTACTACAACATCAATGTCGATGAAGATGATGATCCTAGGAAGGTGAACATCGCATAGACAAAAGGCCAAAGAGATGTGGAAGGTCTAGGAGTTGAGCTACCATTCATTGGACAGCCGATCAAGATCAAGAAAGTCAATATTGGGACAGAGGAGACACCGAAGCTTGCCAATGTGGGAGATTATTGGGATGTTGCTACCATTGACAAGATTACAGAGTTGTTGCACGAATATCAGGACTTGTTTCCAACCAATTTCACTGATATGAAGGGCATTAAAGGGCCTATGGGAGAGATGAAAATCCTTTTAAAACTAGATGCAAAACCAGTCAAACAAAGACCCTACAGGTTGAACCCTAAGTATAAGGAGAAAGTGAAGATTGAGCTCGACAGATTGCTAGATTATAGAACCTGTCGAAGAGTCAGAATGGATAAGCCCTATGGTGGTGCAAGACAAGAAGACGGGAGAAATCTGAATCTGCATAGATCTCATGAAGTTGAACGATGCATGTCTGCATGACCCCTTCCCTACGCCATTCACTAACGAAGTATTGGATAATGTGGGAGGCCAGGAGGTATATTCTTTTACAGATGGATTTTCAGGATACCATCAGATCCGGATTACCAAGGAAGATCACCATAAAACCACGTTTGCAACAAAATGGGGGTCATATCAGTATATAGTGATGCCATTTGGATTGAAGAATGCCCCAGCCATCTTTTCCAGGGTGGTGGTCGAAGCATTCAAAGAGTTTATGCATAAATTTCTAGAAGCATACTTTGATGATTGGACTGTGTTTAGTTTGTTGAAGAATAATATTGAATGTCTAAGGATAATGTTAGACAAATGCATACAGTGCCAAATTGCCTTAAATCTGAAGAATTGCATCTTCTTCTCACCATTTGGAGTGTTGTTAGGACATATTGTATGCAAGCAAGGATTGTTTGTAGACCCCTCTAAAATTTCCATCATAGTTGATTTACCGCCTCCTACTTCAGTCAAACAGTTGCACACTGCGCTGGGACATACAGGATATTACAGAAAGTTCATTAAAGGATATGCCCAGATTACAGCACCTATGGAGAAACTTCTGAAGAAAGACTGTCAATTTCACTGAACAGAAGAGTGCCAACAGAGCTTCGACACGTTGAAAAAGAAAATGGTCATTGTGACTATTCTAGTTTTTCCAGATTGGAGAAAAGAATTTCATGTACATGTCGATGCATCTTCCATTGCATTGGGAGTTGTGTTAGCACAACCGGGAACAAGAGACATCGACCACCCATTATCCTTTGCTAGCAGGAAGCTATCCACAGCTAAGATTAATTACACCACCACTGAACGAGAAGGGTTAGCTATGGTGTATGTGCTGCAGAAGTTCCGCCACTACTTGTTGGGAGGACACTTTAAAATGTTTACTGATCATTCCATGTTGAAATACCTAGTCAACAAGCCAGTGTTGGGGGAAAGAATATGCAAATGGCTTCTGCTATTTCAGGAGTATGATTTTGAGATTACGGTTAAACCAGGAAGAATGAACAAAGGTCCTGACCACTTGTCAAAGTTGGAACATGGAAAAGAGGCCACTAATTTGGAGGACACACTGCCAGATGCACAACTTCTAGCCATTAGAAATATTGATGATCATTTCACAGAAATAGTCCAGTTCCTGTTAACAGGAATGGCACCTAGTGAGTATACCATCACCCAGAAGAAACAGTTGGTAGTGCGCACTGCAGATTTTTCACTTATAGCTAGATAGCTATGCAAGATGGGACCTGATGAGATATTGAGAAGGTGTGTTATGGAGGAAGAACGCCCAATGATCCTCGACGAAGCTCATGAAGGCATTGTAGGAGGACACTAGGCAGGGAAAGCAACAACGCAGGAGGTTCTTAGAGCTGGAATTTGGTGGCCTACCTTACACAGAGATGCTAAATATTATTACTGAGCCTGAGATGTATGCCAGCAAGTTGGGAAACCGCTGAGAAGAGATGAAATTCCCCTAGAACTGCAGTTGACCCTACAAGCATTCAAGAAATGGGGCATTGACTTTGTGGGACCTATCAACCCACCAGGGAAGCGCATAGGAGCAAGGTACATCATCACTGCGACTGAATACTTGACCAGATGGGCCAAAGCAAGAGCATTTAAGGACTGTAGTGCAACTACAACTGTGCGCTTCATATTTGATGACATCATAACCAGGTTTGGATACCTGAAGATCCTTATGAGTGATCAAGGCACACATTTCATCAATAAGACAGTTGAATCCTTGACTGAGGAATTTGCATTACATCATCAGAAGAGAACACCTTACCATCCACAAGAAAATGGAACAGTTGAAGCATTCAACAAAATCTTGGAAATAACACTGACGAAGATTTTCAGTGTGAACAAGGATGACTGGGATTTAAGAGTACCTATAGTACTCTGGGCCTATAGAACCACTTGCAAAAAGCTGACCATGCAGACCCCTTTTAAGTTGGTCTATGGTCTTGAAACTATTGTCGCAATGGAATACTTGGTACCAAGCTTAAGAATTGTTTCTTTTACAAGCATGGATAACACTAGCATTTTTCAAGAGAGGCTTGCGCAGTTGGCTGAGCTAGAAGAAGACAGATTCATTGCAGGATTCCATTAGCAAGTACAGAAGGAAAGAGAGAAGGCCTACCATGACAGGCACATCAAGAAGAAGGCATTCAAGCAAGGTGATTTGGTATTGGTGTATGACAACAAGTTTATCAAACATCCAGGAAAGTTCAAAACGCATTGGCTTAGGCCATATGAGGTTGTCTATGTTACAGAAGGAGGAGCTTCACAGTTGAAGACCTTGAATGGAGAATGGAAGGAAGGGTTGGTGAACGGGAGCCATTTGAAATTGTATTATGACAACCAAATGCCTCGCAGCTCTCAATAAAAGCATGACGAAAAGGGTCTAGGTACCAGGTGCAATTGAAACTGGGTACCAGACACAGAAAATACAGTCTGCACAGGGAAGGAGTAGAGGCATAAAATAGAGAGCAAAGGTTGCACTGCGCAGTCTGAAGTCGAAGTAAACAGAAGGATCATATATGAAGTGCCTCGGGACGATTCATAGGTGAGTGTTGGGGCCTATTGGCCCTTGAGTATGGAAGCAAGCAAAGATCAAGGAAGAAAAGGTCAAACGCGAACTGCGTAGGAGACACAGTGACTGTTATTGGGTCAAAGCGAGCAAAAGAGTAGAAAATACGGAGTGAAGTAAGAGAAAAAAAGTCGTTGGACAACGATATCGAGGATGATAGATCAACAAGGAAGATGGATCGAGGACAACTCAGTAAGAGGAAAAATCCATCATTGTATGCTTTGGAGCACCACGCGAGAAGGAAAGAAAGATAGGTTGGCGAAGCCCTGAAAATACGGGTCAAGTTGACCTAGGGTTTTAGACACCTAGGGTTTTGGTATCTAGGGTTTTGACACTTAGGTTTCAACCTAAGGTTGTCAGTGAGCTATTGTGATGTATAAATAAGAACCTAGATGAGGAAAGGGGGTTCGTTCTAGTCTTGTCATTGCTATTATTGTTGTTATTACTGTTGTGTGAGAGAGAAGTGCTAAGTGTGAGAGCCTTCTGGTATTGTAAGATCTCCAGCTGGGTGCGGAGATCAGTCCTGTAGCTCGGTGCGCAGGAAGGGGAGAGATAGAGAGAAGATATGCTAGCTAAGAGCGCAGATAAGAACTATATGCTTCATCATAATATATCATAAAGCACAATTATGTGGACGTAGCCCTAGAGAGAGGGTAAACCACGTATATCTTGTGTCGTATGTGTGATCGATGCTCTGTTCTCTATCATTTGATATATTGTTATTGCATTGTTGTGTTAGATTTGATAGATAGTTGTGCGAAGTAGATATAGACTGATAAGTGATATATGAATGTTGTATTTTCTTATATTAGATCCACTTGATATTCCCCTGGGTGTAGACATCTTTGTCCTGCAGCCCCCCCATAACTTCTTTGGGTGAGACTACATCTGCTTCGCAGGTGTTGCCGAAAGGGCCAGTAGTTAGGGCTTGTTGGTGCACTCTTGGAGCCAAACCCTGGGTTTGCCCCTGTGCCAACACCCCTAAAATCGGATCCAAAAGGATAGAAATAAAATTGCAAGTGTAAAGTTGGATCAAATTGAAATAAATATTAAAAATATTATTAAAGTAGCAATATTCAAGTCGACCCCATTTGAATTAATTGTTTGGGTCAAGTCATCCCTAAAAAGAGGGTTAAATATTGTATATATAAGGTGCTTAGGAGCTCATTTGTTACATGAAATCAACTGATTTTCTTTATGAGGTAAATAAGGAGATCTAGGGTGAGTTATCTGAGTCAGCAAGGTCGAGTTTCAAAGGCAAAACTGAGACCTGTTTTTAAGCAAAATGACTAGTTAGAGGCATGTTTTGATGCAGTTATAGATTTGTTTGAAGCAAAATACAAGTCAAAATGTTATAAGAATAAAATGACTCAGCGAAGGTGAAGAAGACAACATATGAAGGCTACATACCAAGGGTGATACGATCAATGTTTCAACTATCAGGGCAAGGGGTTTCACCTTGCAAAAGTGAAGTGTAATCTGGTAAATCTTGTGAGTTTTGTAAAAACATTTTATTGTAATTGGAATCTTTGAAATTGGGGTGGTTGGGTGGTACACGGGAAGATTGGTGTCTTCAATTTGCAGGTTGGTTCCTGAGAAGTGTGAGTTGTTTCTCACAAGGGGTTTGGTGCCTCCTTCTAGTTGGTGCTATAAAATTCAGAGGGTTGGTGTTGGAGAATCTTGGAAGTTGGTACTTCTGGTGGATGTAATATTCTGATATATTAAAAAGTGTTCTATGGTTTTCTCCCATTTGGGTTTCCACGTAAAATCCTTGTGCACTATGTATATTTGGTTGTTTTTTATTTTTAATGAAGTTATAAGTAGAAAAAGTGATTAATTGTTGACATTGATTCACCCCCACCTCTCAGTATCCTTGAATATACCAACAGGATATGGGTCGGAATCATCCATAATTTCTATCACTTCAAAATCTGCTTTGGTATTGACCCCATTGATTTTAAATTCAACCTTCTCCAACCTGCCAATGGGGTAAATCCTATACTGTTTTGTGAGCCTGAGTTGAATGGGAGACCACACTAACTTAGGTTTTTTGGAAGATTAGTTTTCATTGACATCAACCATGGAAAAACGTATGCAGAAGAATGTGCAAGAGGAAAGAAAATCTCAAGAGAAATATCATTGTAGAAATCACGCAAAAGCCAGAGCGCAATGCAGACAAAGATCCTTTGTAAAGGATCGTGGAATTGTGACTGTTAGATCAGAAGTTAGATAAGCAATATTTGTCATATCTAATTGAGAAATTGATAGATTGTTAGTCGTTGATCGAAGCCAAGCAAGATATAGAAATATTTGGCACTCCAGAACTTCGCCACTTCGACGATTAATGGAGACAGGGCATAGGCATGAAATCCCGAAGTCGTGAAACCTAAAAATCCCACCAACCCTTGGATTGAGGGAATAATTTGGGAGTAATGTGAGTCATTAGATCAGGACTGGAAGGATAATGTAAGTTTCATGACTCCAAAACTTCGCCACTTCGACGATTATTGGAGCCTACCAAAAGTTTTGAAGCATTGAAGCCACGAACTGCAAAGACGAAATCATAAAATCGCGTAGGCCGTCAAATTTGGAGTGGAGAAATTTTTACCGTTTTTTTGGTTGATGACGTGTCTTATGCCACATGGTAGGGGTGCCATATGGGGACAAGTGTCACATAAATTTAGTGCCTTTTGGACCCCAACATGTCCATTTCTGAGCGACGTGTAGCACACATACCATGGGTCCATGTCACCATAGGTGACATCAGCTTGCCATGTCATCTCTGTAATTATGGCCTCTAGGAATGTCCAGCTTCTTCTACCAGTAAAAGTGTCGAAGGCCGGAGTAGCGAAATCACGTGGGTCGTTGATCTAAGACCCATCGGGATTTCTCATTACTATCAGATCAAGTAGTGGAAGGATAGGGTAAACACTTTGGCAGGTATAACTCCAGCGAAGTTGAACAACTTAAGAGTTGTAATATTCCGGAGTCCCGGAGTGATGAAGTCCCAAAATAAATAAGGACCATCCATCTCAACACCTAATTAAATCGTGATCGTTGATTTCGTTGAAGCCTCCATATGAGCCAAGTTCATCCAATCAATGGGAGATTAAATCTCAATCATCTGATCTACTAGTAGAGGTAATATAAGTACTTCGATGAAGTGTACTTCAGTAAGTATTACTCCAAAAGAATGCAAGAATGTTGAAATCAGTAGGACCTGATTCCAGCACCGGTCTCATGATAAGGTAAAAGGGGTTGATTAGAATCACGAAGGGTATAGAAGTAAACAAGCCCACGAACATTTTCGAACAAGGTCACATGTAGAAGAATAAAGAGAAATGTGTTAAAGGAATGTTGCTTAGGGTGGATAAGCCTGTGGTTTCGAGCCCGCAGTCATAAGGAAAGTGGATTGATGGAAGCGCCTGTGCAGAATTTGAATTATGTACTAGTTTAAAGGGCCTGTGGAATAATTTGACAAATATTTTCACACAACCATTCCATTTCCACTACAAGATTTTGTTTACACATGAAGGGATAAAATAAAAAGGATTTGACATCTTTAAGTTAAATAAACTATTATCGGCATTATTGTTAAAATTAAATGACGAGGTGCAATGGATCATTTTCAAAAGATGCAATGGTTCAAATTCATACCTATTTGGAATACTATATAAACAAAAAAGTGTAATGGAAGAAAGTCGTCTCTGTGGTCTACATCATAATATCAAAAGCAAGTGCAGAGTCTCAAGAAGAAATACAAAGATACTTATGAAGTGAGGGTGGAGCAAGGAAGGATTAATATCCTTTGCTAAATAAAGTTTAAAGATAAGGAGTAAGTGCTTCCTGCGTTGGTGCCTTAAAACAAGGGAGTTGGTGCTTCCTGGGATTGGTGCCCTAAAACAAGGGAGTTGGTGCTTCCTAGGGTTGGTGCCCTAAAACAAGGGAGTTGGTGCTTCCTAGGGTTGGAGCCCTAAAACAAAGGGGGAGTTGGTGCTTCTTAGGGTTGGTGCCCTGAACAAGAGGATTTTTATCTCCTAGAGTTGGTGCTCTAAATCAATCTTCATATAAAACTTGTAATTTGTAATTTAAGTTTATATTTATTGATGTTATTTAATGAAGTTTATTGATGATCAATAAAGTTAATAAATAATTATTTAACAATTGTTAAAAGGTATCAATATTGATTCACCCATCCCCTCTCAGTATTAAACTATTTTCCAACAATTGGTGTCATAGCAATGCCTTCAACCCAGTCTAATAACCGGAAGGCAGATTCTACATAATTATATGGATCAATAAGAAGGAATGTCTTACACCAGAGCACCTTTGTTCAAAAGGAATGATTATGCACTTTGGAGTGTGAGGATGAAAGGTTATATAATGTCCCTAGGTTGTGATATATGGAAATCTCTAGAAGATGGGTTCACTGTACCTGCTACTACTCCCACGGACACAACCAGAACGAATCTTTGTAATTACAATGCAAGAGAATCCAATGCCATCCTAGGAGGATTAGTCAATCCTATATTTGTGAAAGTGATGCATTTTAATTTAGCAAAAGAAATCTGGGACAAACTAAAGGTCATATATGAAGGAGATAGCAAAGTCAAAAAGTTCAAACTACAAACCTACATAACACAATTTGAAAACCTGAAAATGAAAGAAAAAGAGAACATAGAAGAATATCTTCGGATAGTAGATGAAGTGGTCAACTCAATCAGAGCATTAGGAGAAGAACTCAAAAATCAACCCATTATCCAAAATATCTTGAGATTATTACCCATGAGATATGATGCCAAGATTTATACTCTTGAAGACAGACTAGACCTTGATAATCTCACAATGGATGAATTACATGGGATCCTCACAACGTATGAGATGAAAACGGGGCAAGAAAGACTATCAAAAGGAGAAACGGCCTTCAAAGCATCTAAAGAAAAGAATAAACAAGAGTAGGTGTCTAATGAATATCATTCAAAGATATTTGATGAAGAAATGGCTAACTTCATGAAGAAACTCAAGAAAGGAACTGGTAGACACAAGGGAAAGTTCCCTCTAATATGCTTTAACTATGGAAAGATTGGACGTTTTTCTTCCAAATGTCCCTATCCAAAACAATAATAAAGTGATGATGAAATAATTTTCAAAGAACAGAAGAAGAGACAAACCAAAGACAAAAAGGAGGTCTACAAAAAGAAGAAGATATTTTACACTGAAGAGAGCAACAATTCATATGAAGAAAGTGAAGAAGAAGAGGAATCTAAGCACCTATTTATGGGTATAAAAATAAAAATAATCACACTAAAAATACCTTTCATATTGAAGAGGAAAACTCTAAGGTTGAAGGAGAATTAGATCTTGGAGCAGAGCTGATCAATTCCCTGGATGAACTCGGAAAGTATAAAAGGAAGAACAAGTTGTTAAGAGGACAACTGCTAGAATTTGAACAAGAACAACAAAGAAGAGAGAATGAAGTTTCAAAAACCATAAAAGAATCAGAGAAAAACATCATTGACTTGAAAACTCGGCTTTAAGAAGTCAAAATAAATAAATAAATCTTCGGTGAACAATTCAAGGAAAAACAACAAATTTGTAAGAAGCTAGAGGATGAAATTAGTTAGTTGAAAGGAGAACTAGAAAGAGAAAATCACTAGTTAAAGTTTGAGAACAGTTCAAAGATTTTGAATAATATCCTTAAAATTCAAATATCACCAAATGATAAAGAAAGATTGGGATATGATGAAAATTCAACCTTTACTGCATAGAAAACTAATAAAACGTCAATCAGCTATGCAGATGCTCTTAGAAATCCGTTAAAAAGAGAAGATAACAAGATGAAGATGGCACCATTGAATATTGTTTTTAATAAGAAAGCACCTCATCCAAAAGGAAAAATAAATACAACAATCAAAAGGAAAATGAAATACAGTGATCAGAAGGACTCCTCCTAATAGATATCAACATATCTTCCTTGGATATTTTTATTCATGCAACAACTTTGGATACAAAGCAGTACATTATAAAACATATAGAAATTACAAACCAAGAAATGTCCAAAGATATAAGAACAACAAGAATAATGTAGAGAAAAAAAATCATAATTCATTCTCTCCTCTACAAGAGTACAATGTTGAATTCCACAAGTGTAACAACTAGGCCGTAAAACCAGTGAATGTAGATTACCAATGCAATCCTTGAAGATAAGCAATTCTAAAAAACAGGATAATAAGATATGGGAAGAAAATCATATAGAAGAAAAAGGAAAAGAATGTAAAGTGGCCCTATATGCAAAGAACAAAAAATGTCAATGGTATATTGATAGTGGATGCTCAAAACATATGACAAGAGATAAAAGGAAAATTTATCACTCTAACAAAGAAGGATAAAGGTAAAATCACTTTTGGAGATAATGTATATGCCAAAATACTAGGAAAAGGCATAGTTTATTTGGGAAACAAGAAAAATAAAGCAAAAAAAACACTACTAGTGGAAAATTTAAAACCTAATCTACTCGGTGTAAGCCAAACCTGTGATCAAGGACATATACTCATTTTTTACTCCCAAAAATGTGAAATAAGAGAAGAAGGATCAAGAAAATTAGTTGTTATTGCACCAAGAACCTCAAGTAATGTCTATATATTAGATATTGAAGAAGAAGAAGAATGTCATATGAGTCAAGTAGATGAAAGATGGCTATGGCAGAGAAGGATAGGACACTCAGGATTTGATAACCTAATCAAATCTAGTAAAAAGGGAGTTGTAAAAGACATGCCAAAAATCATCAAGCCCTCGGGTCATGTTTGCAAACACTGTCAATTAGGGAAGCAAACAAGAGTCAGATTCAAGACAAAAGAACATTCTACATCAAAACCCTTGGAGATTGTTCACATTGATCTCTGTGGGCCCTCTAGGACTAGAAGCATACAAGGGGAACACTACTTCATGTTGATCATTGATGACTACATGAGGATGACCTGGGTATATTTTCTCAAAGAAAAATCGGAGGCCTCTGAAAATTTTAAAGCATTCAAGAATTATGTAGAGAATGAAACAGATCTCAAAATCAAATGTTTAAGATCAGACAATAAAGGGGAATTTACCTCTAAAGAATTCAATAAGTTTTGTGAAAATCATGGAATAAAGAGACAATTCTCAGCTCCAAGAACTCCTCAACATAATGGAGTTGTTGAGAGGAAAAATAGAATCGTTCAATGAATCCAAGCTCCTGGACAAATTTTGGAAAGATGCAATCTCGAGTGAGACTACGTTGTGCACTCTGTGCGCGATGTACTACTTTGTGCATGGTGTAGTCGGATCTAATTAAGAAATTTCAGGTATAACCAGAGCCATCAGATCAAATTGATATATCGCCAGTCGTTGATCGAAGCCAAGCAGGAGATAGAAATCTTAGGGACTCCGGAATTTCGCCACTTTGGTGATTATTGAAGACAAGGAAGAGGCATGAAATCCCAAAGATGTGAAACCTCAAAATCCCACCAACCATTAGATCGAGGGAATAATTTGGGAGTAATGTGAGTTGTTAGATCAAGAGTGGGAGGATAGCGTAAGTTTTGGGACTCTGAAACTTCGCCACTTCGACGATTACTGGAGACTAGGAAAAGTTGCAAAGTGTCGAAGCCACAAAGTGCAGAGCCGAAGTCGCAAAATCATGCAGGGAGTCAGATCTGGAGCGGAGGAATGCGGACCGTCCATTTGGTTGATGATGTGTCTTATGCCAGGTGGTAGGGGTGCCATATGGGGACACGTGTCACGTGAATTCAGTGCCTTTTGGACACCTACATGTTCATTTCTGAGTGACATGTGACACACATACCATGGGTCCACATCACCATAGGTGACATCAACATGTCATGTCATCTCTGGGATTATGGCCTCCTGGAATGTCCAACTTCTTCTACCAGCAAAAGTGTCGAAGCTCGAAGTAGAGAAATCATGTGGGTCGTTGATCAAAGACCCACCTAGATTTCCCATGACCGTCAGATGAAGTAGTGGAAGGATAGGGTAAGCACTTTTGCAGGTATAACTCTGGGGGAGTTGAACAACTTGAGAGTTGTAATATCCTGGAGTCCCAAAGTGTTTAAGTCCCGAAATAAATTGATCCAAAAAGGATCCAGAGGAGACTAAGGATAACTCAGAATTCGCATAAGCAACTCAGGAAGCTCAGAATGGCCTCAGTAGACAAAAAAAGGGAAAAAATGCAAAGTCCTCAAACTCAGTGAAATTGGCATCATTGCGAAGAGCGCGTTGCAAGATTTCCAATGGCATAAATGGCTCGTCAAGCAGAGTTACAGATCAAAAGATATTCGTGGTCAATTTTTTATTCAACATATCCCAGTCAGCAGGGATGAGTCAACATCCGTACTTCTGATGTCAACATCAGTATGGATGACATCATCATCTGTACAGTATACATGGAACATGCAAGGGGCGACACATGTCATGCTGACGTTAGCATGATGTCAACATGGTGACATGGCAGCACCAGAGGCTGCCACGCATCACTAATTTTTGGAATTTTTGGTCAATTTCATGGACCAATGAGAAGGTGCCACATGGCATTATGTACAACCACATGGTAGACCGTACAACCACCTGTCAGATGACGTGGCAAGTTGATGGAGTAGGAATGGTGACATGGCGCTAATGGTATAGGAATGGTGACATGGCCCTATGGGAGGCCGCCACATGGCCCAGCCATGGGCTGCCATGTGGCAACAGGAAAACACCTAATGAGGGCCAGCAACAGAAAAACCAAAAACAATATTAGCGGGGTTGGTTGGCGCCAACCCCCAAATCTGCCACTATTATCACAAATCCTACCATATTCAGACTGGCCAAACCATAATCCGCCAAATATATTGTAGCTTCCAAAGTTAGGGGAAGAAATTTCCACGGTTCAAAACAATCAAACCATAGGGAGGAGGCCTGTGGGTTTGACCTCGGGACCTCCCCCAATACTAGTGCCTTAATACTTTCACCAACCGTTGCATCAAACAGTCGAGGTTGGTAAATATGCCCCCTTTTTAATTTAAAAAGAGGTTCCGCCAAGGCACGGGGGGGAGACCAGGGTGCATGACAGGTCGTACCAAGGCACGAAAAATGATGCAAAGGACAGTCATTAATGCAGGCACAGAAACCGAGATGAAATTTATCAAGGGCCTAGAAGTGCCAGACTCAGATCGAGGCATGGAGATAGTCATTTTTGCGTAATTCGACGCCACGAATACATTGGTGTTGTCTATTTTCTAATCTGAGCAAATCTTATGAGTCTAAACTCCAAAATGAGGTATACTTATGCATTTTTCCGAATTCTTTTGCTGAGTTAATAAAAAGGCCTACCCATTTGAGAGCAAGACCTAGAGACGTAGTCCATCGGGGACGAAGTCCATTATCAAGTTTTTGTGTTCATATACAATGCTTAAGTCTCTTCATTATAGATTTATTCCTTCTTTATGGTGCATTTCAATTTATGTTCATTTAATACAATTCTTTTATAAGTCACATCTATGAAAAGATCATGGATTATGTTGGTATCAGAGCAGTCATATTTGACTTGAATTGTTGAGAGTGAATACTTACTAGGGCCAAGCATAAGCAGGGTGAAGGAACTCTTAATACTTTCAATTCTGAGATTGCCCGTGCATCCTGAAGGAAGAAAATGGATGAAGAAGACAAGCATGATGAACAAGAGAAAAACTTCCATATGGTCTTTCATCGCATGTCATAAATGGTCAAGCGAATGTATGGAGACTACGAGAAGAGGATGAAGAAGAAAGGGAAGAAAAAGGAAGAACAAGAAGATGATAATGCTTCAGTGAAACAAGGGGCTGGGGGAGACCCTCCTGAGCCTCCATCTTCACCATCAAGTTCTAGCTCTTCTTCCTTTGAGCATTCTCATCATTCTCATGATTCTAGCCATAAAATTTCTTTTAAGAAACCATTGTTAAAGCTTGATGTAAAATTTTATTTACCTATGTTTAATGGAGATGTTGATCCTGAAAATCTAGATAATTGGATCCAATAGGTTGAAGTATATTTATGTTTTCAACAGATTGATGAAGAGGAAGTTAAAGTGCAATTGGATTCTCTTCGGTTGGAAGGAACTGCTCTCGTATGGTGGGAGAGAAAACTTCGGGATAGAAGTAAGTGTGGTAATCTTATTCCCTCATGGTCAGAATTTAAATCAGAGATAAGGAAGCAATTTTATCCATTACATTATTTACATAAAGCAATGATGGAATGGCAAACTTTAAGACAAAGTAAAGGTCAAATTGTACAAAGTTTCACTGAAGAATTTAGGAAGAAAGCTCTTGCATTAAACATTCATTTGGATTCTTATGAAGCTTTAATGAAGTATATTGGTGCACCTCACAACTATATTCATCATAATTTACTATCGTTTAACCCCACCAGTCTTAACAAAGTTTGTGTGCAAGTCACTCACCTTGAGAATGGGGGAAAGCATGTTCAAGAAGATCCCACAAAGAAACCTTCCAATCTCCCACATAAGCAGTTTAAAAGGAAGGACAAAAAGACCGCCACTGTAAAGAGAGAAGAAGGGAATCCATCTTGCACTCATTGCAAGAAGAATGGTCACGTTGATGAACATTATTGGAAACTACATCTAGAGAAGAGACTGAAACAGTTCGGTGGAAAGGGGAAGAAGACAAAGACCATTGCTACAGTGCAACAAGATCTTGGTTCTGATTCAGGAGACGAAGAAAATATCACAGCGGTTGGAGTACAATGTAAATATTCCCTTCATGCTAGTACAAATTCCAATAATGAATCTCATGATGATGAAAGAAAGAGGAATGAATTATTTCACATGAGAGTTGTATCTAAGCACACTAAGATAGATACATTGTTTGACCCAGGTTCCCAAGTAAATTTGATATCTGAAGCACTTGTCAAAAAGATGGGTCTTGAAACTAAACCACATACAAAGCCTTGTCCTCTTGGTTGGGTATGTGATAAAGAAAAAATTAATGTCACCAAGCAATGTAGGGTCATATTTTCTATTGCTTCAAAGTTGATTGATGAAGTGGATTTGGATGTTGTATCACTTGATATGTGGCATAGTGTTGGGGAGTCCTTATATTTATGATAGAAAAGCAATCTTCTTTCATCATGAGAACAAATATCACCTTACCAAAGGGGGAGTGGAATATATTGTTAGAGCCCACAACATGAGGGTAAACACAACACTTGTTAGTGTAGGACGAATGAAGCGACTCGTAAACACTAATAAGAGATATGTACTCATGGTCGTAAGGGAAAAGGATGTCGTAACATCCGACGCTTTCCAAGGATGTGATCATTCTCATAAGAAATAATTAATTGATATTGTTTCTAAGTATGATGATATTTTCCAGGAACCAAATGGATTACCTCCTAAAAGGGAAATCCAACATGAAATACATCTTCAGCAGGATTCTCCTCTTCCTAATGTGGGCATGTACAGGATGCCAGTTGTAGATATGGCAAAGATCAAAAAGCAGGTACAAGGTATATTGGATCCAGGGGTCATCAAGACCAGCTCATCTCCTTGTGGTTCTTCGATCGTGATGGTGCCAAAGAAGGATGGCACATGGCGAATGTGTGTCGATTACTAAGCCCTAAAAAAAATCATGGTGAAAAATATATACCCTCTTCCTCGTATAGATTATTTACTTGATCAATTAAAGAATGTTTTTTATTTCACTAAGTTGGATTTGCATAGTGGATACCATCAGATCAGGGTTGCAGAACAGGATGCATGGAAAACTACCTTTAAAACCAAACAGGGATTGTTTGAGTGGCTTTGTAATTCTCTAGCAACCTTCATGTGTGTGATGAATGATGTATTGAGGCCATTTATAGATGATTTTGTGATTGTATATTTAGACGACATTCTTATATTTAGTGGGACTTGGGATGAACAGGTAAGGCATGTAAAGAAATTATTGGATACTTTGCAGAGGGAAAAGTTGTATGTAAAATTGTCCAAATGTGAATTTGGTAAGACTACACTTGTGTACTTAGGTCATATTGTAGGAGGAGGACAATTGAAAATTTATCCTTCCAAGATTGATGTAATTGTAAATTGGCCTGAGCCCATAAGTGTAACCATAATATGAAGCTTCTTAGGTGCAGTCCAGTACTGGAGGAGATTCATTTCCAACATATCTTTTATAGCAGCTCCTTTTCATGCCTTAACCAGTGTGAAGAACACTTTTCAGTGGGGAGGAAAGCAACAAAAAACTTTCGATACTTTGAAGGAAAAGATTAGTATTGCACCAATATTAGCACTGTCGAATATCCAACATACTTTCGAGATCAAGACATATGCCAGGGGGTACATCATGGGTGCAGTATTGATGCAATATCGTAAGCCTATCTGTTACCACTCTGAAACTTTTAACCAAGATATTGTTAAATATCCTACGTATGATAAAGAGTTGTATGCATTAGTTCAAAGCGTAAATAAATGGAAGCACTACTTGTTAGGGAAGGAAACAATCATACATACAGATCATCAACCCTTAAAGTATCTCCTGCACAAACCATGTTGCAACAATCTCGACGTCACAGATGGATGGGTTTTCTTCAACAATTTCATTTGGTAATCAAATACAAAGAGGGTACGAGTAACAAGGTAGTTGATATGCTTTCTAGACCTCCTATTGCTACTTCTATTATTTTGAAGAATGCTTCTTTATATCATGATAGCTATGTGGAACAATATGTCATTGATGAATATTTTAAAGAAGTATTTGAGAAGCTAACCCATGGTGCACAAGTAGAGAACTATTGTCTGCAGGGAAAACTACTCTACCATCTTGGAAAGCTATGTATTCCTACAAGTGAACGAGTCCATGTAATATGACAATCTCACACTTCTCTTATGTCTGGGAATTTTGGGGTAGGAAAAACTATGGCTCATCTGTAGAGGTTTTGTTACTGGCCTTAGATGAAAGAAATTGTAACTAAATATGTAAAGGGGTGTGTGATGACTATATGTAAATGGGTCATGACTATTTGTAGGTTGTAGTGGATAGGTTCAACAATATGTGTATCTTAATGCCATGTAAAACCCATATCATTGTTGAGAAGACTGCTAATCTCTTATTTCAGTATGTTTGGGTTCACATTGGGTTACCCACATCCATTATCTCAGATTGAGATACTCGATTCCTTGGGGATTTTTGGACAAGATTGTGGAGAATGATGGACACCAAGTTGAATATGAGCATTGTTTTACATCCATATATTGACGGATATACATAGGTTGTTAACCGAACATTGGTACTTTTGCTTCGAGGCTACTGCAGCAAGCATTCCAAGTTATGGGATGAACAGATACCCTATGTACATCATGATTACAATCAAGCCTTACATTCCTCCACTCAGTATTCACCTTTTGAAACATGTTTTAGGTATTTTCCTAAGGCCTCTTTGGACTTGGTGTATGGGAGAGATGTTGATTCAAATGAAGAAATAAATGAAGACATGGACCGCAAGTTCATTCAAAGGATCCAACAAGTACACCAAGCAGTCAGGGAACAGTTGTAGAAAAGTCAATCACAGTATAAATCTCGGCATGACAAACACAAGGTTGATCATCAGTTCCAGATTGGAGACCAGGTATGGATTCACATCAGTAAGGAGAGATTGAAGGGTGAAAGCAAGAAACTAAATCCCATTTGTTATGGACCCTTCACTATTTTGGAGAAAAGTGGTACCAATGTTTTTCGTCTAGATCTTCCACCTTATATGCAGATCTACTTAGTTCTAAATGTGGAAAACTTGAAACTTTTTTAGCCTCCCATGATCATGGATCGGGTTGAGGGATTTTCAATACCATTCGTTGACGATTTTTCTCTTGAGTACTTGGATGAGTTGAAGGAAGATATCATCTTGGACAGAAGGACGAGGACTTCACGTAGGGGTGATGTTGATTATCTTCGAGTGGGATTAAACAACACACATCAAAGCAAGGCAAAGTGGATTGAGAAGGAAAAGGTGAGGGAACTCTTCCCTCACTTATGTGTTGATTGATGAAAGATTTGGGGGGTCCAAAAAACTCTCAGTGGGAAGGCGTGATCCAAAAAGGATCCAAAGGAGACTAAGGATAATTCAGAATTCACAGAAGCAACTCAGGAAGCTCAAAATGGCCTCAGTTGATCTGGATTTTATGAGCAGAATGAAATGACTACATATTATTACCAAATGCTTAACACAGAATAACAGAGATACAGTAAAACTGGTTTTCTATTCAATAAGGAAATAAGTTGAAACTGTAAAATGCAGCGGAAAACAAGGTTGTTGGAATGGTGGCGGCTTATCTCTGAGAAGAGATGTGACGGTTGTGCTCATTCGCAAGAAGATGATTACCATGAGGCTCTCAAGGCCTTTTTACAATAAACAGGAGTTTCAAAAACCCTAAACATCCAAAAACCTAACCCTAGGAGATGAAGCGCCAAAAGTCATGTGGGCTCTGTTTGGGTAAGTCAGTACATCAACTTCCCGGGGTCATAACTTTTGCATACGATCTTCATTTTAGGCGTATGATAGCCCATTGGAAAGATATATCCGAGGAATACAACAGTTGCACAAAATTTCTTAATGTGATTATACAATTGCAGCATACCCCAAAAAAACGTCGTTTAGGGCCTCAAAACGGCTACGGAAGTTCAAGACCCAAAAAACTGCTAAAAATAGTAAATTATCAAAATTGCTAGAAAGTTGTTTTGAGCCAGCTAGAAAAGGTGGGTGGCCACCGATGTCCACCTAAATCAATCCTCCATCCTTAGGAAGCAATGGTCTCCATTGCGTTGAGTTCCCCCATCATATGAGGAAATTTCTGTTGAATTTGGCCTCGGGTGAGCCACTTGCCTTGGTGCAGGAGTTGCCATGCTTTGACGACTCGATAAAGTTGGATCCTTTGTTGTCGAGTGCCCTTGATCTGTGTGTCCATAATCTAATCACTGGATGCCTATTGTATGCAGTCATGGTTGAGATCTGTTGGTGTCAGTTGTTCTGCTACATCCGAGGTGTCCAATAATGGTGGGAAATAAGGCCGAAGGAGGTCCACGTTGAACACTGGGTGCAGGCCAAGGAAAGGAGGATTGTTGAGTGCAAAAGCATTATCCCCCACAGCCTTGGTGATGGTGTACAGCCCATATCGGAGTGGGCGAAGCTTCCAATGGGGTCCTGTAAGGCGTTCTTTCTGAAAGTGCAACCAAACTTTATTGCCCACCTGAAACTTATGTGGAACCCGATGTTGATCGTGGTGCTACTTGTACTTGTCATTAGACTTCTGTAGGATATCCTGAACCTGTTGGTGGATGTGTTGGATCCTCTCAATGAATCGGGTGGCTTTGTCAGCCTCAGTTAGAGTAGGAGAGGATTCAGTTGAGGTGACTGCAAGGGGAAGTGCAACATCTATGGGACCCAATGGTTGGAATCCCAACCCCACCTGAAAGGGGCTGTGGCCGGTTGAGCTATGCAGTGCTCGGTTGTAGCTATGTTGGACATAGGGAAGACTCTCATCCCATGTGCGAGGGTGCTTGGAATTATACATGTGCACGATATGCACAATCATTTGATTTACGACCTCGGTTTGCCCATCTGTCTCAAGGTGGAAGGTCGTGGATTTTGTGAGTTTGGTGTCTAGCAGTGACTAGAGGCTCGACCAAAATGTGCTGAGAAATTGACTGTCCCGATCTGAGACAATGGTTTGTGGGATTCCAAAATGTACCCATACTTGTTCAAAGAAGAGCTTGGTAGTGGCTTCTGCTGTGATGCTCTTCTTGCAAGCAACCAGAATCGCCATCTTAGAAAAGCGATCGACAACCACAAAAACACAGTCATTTCCCCGCTTGGTGGATGGGAGGCCCGACATGTAGTCCATTGAGATGGATTCCCATGGTCTATCAGGAGTAGGAAGAGGGGTGTACAGGCCCTGTTTCTTAGTGGTTGGTTTGGCAATAGCGCAAGCAGTGCAAGACATGATATACTTGTTGACCTCCTATCGAAGTTTCGGCTAGTAGAAATGTTTTTGTAGCATCACCACTGTATTTTCGACGCCGAAGTGTCCTGCCAGCCAGTTGTAGTGGGCTTCCTAGATCAGCTTTGTTTTCTCACTTGAGGGAACACATATATGGCCCAGATGACATAGCAACCCATCCTGAAGATGGAAATTATCGACAACTGGCTTTGCACCCAACATTTGGTAGGTGGTGGCGAAGTCCCGGTCTATCTCACAGAGTTGGGGCCATCCATAGGTCTCATGGCCATAGGAGTCTAGCACTGTGGTGAGTGTTGCGACTGGTGGTATGCTGAGGCTATCAGCGACACGATTGGTGCTTCCTGTTTTACACTTGATGTTGAGGTGGAATTGCTGCAAGTATGTGGACCACTTTTGATGGCGGTCATTCTGCAATTTTCCTTGTGTCTGCATGAACTGTAGTGGCTTATGATCAGTGTGGATGATTGTCTCCCTCCCAAGAATGTAATGTCTCCATTGGTGGTAGGCTTGCAAAATGGAGTACATTTCTTTGTTGTAAGTAGGGTACTTACGGACGGCATCTAATAGTTTCGCACTATGATAGGCCACGGGGTGGTCGTGCTGCGTGAGAAAAGCACCCACAACATAGTTTGAAGCATCAGTCTCAATCTCAAAGGGTTGTTGTAGGTATGGTAGTGAAAGTACTGGGGCTGAGCACAAGAACTGCTTCAAATCATCGAATGCTTGTTGTTGGGGCTGGCCCCATGCAAATTTCGCCTTACCACCACCCCTGGTTATTTGGCTGAGGGCTCATGCAATATGGGAGAATCCCAACACAAACCTGCGGTAGAAATTGGCAAGGCCCAAGAAGCTCCGAATCTCAGTGAGTGTGGTTGGGGCTGGCCAGTCACGGATGACTTGGATCTTGGTTGGATCCACATGTACGCCATGTTGATCAATGATGTAGCCTAGGTAATGGACCCTGTCCATGGCGAAGGAGCATTTTTCCAAGTTGGCATATAGCTTGTGTTGTCGTAGGGTGTGCAGAACCTGTTGAATATGATGCAAGTGTTCGGCCCAAGTCTTGTTGTAAATGAGAATGTCATCAAGATACAGTACCACTACAAAAGTATTGGTGAATGGTCGCAGGATATCATCCATCATCCTCATGAAAGTGGCTGGAGCGTTTGTCAGACCAAAGGGCATGACCAACCATTCAAAAAGGCCTTCCTTTGACTTGGAGGCGGTCTTCCATACATCTGTTTGTTCTATCGGGACCTGGTGGTAGCCAGACTTCAGATCAATCTTACTGAAGGATTTGGCCCCCATGAGTTGATCAAGGAGGTCGTCGATTCGGGGAATCGGGTACTGGTTTCTGACTGTGATTTTATTCAAAGCCCGATAATCAATGCAAAGTCGCCAGGTTCCATATTTCTTTTGTACCAGCACGATTGGGCTCCCGCAAGGTGATGAGATAGGATGGATTTTCCCCTTGTGGAGCAATTCTTGGATCTGTCACTTGATCTCCTCATTCTCTAACAGAGAGTGATGATAGACTGGCCCATTGGGCAGTGGTGCGTCGGGGGTCAGATCGATGAGGTGCTTGACCTGGCAGTGCAGAGGTACCCCAGTAGGCGAGGAGAAGATATCCGAGTATTCTTCCACAACCTTATCTACTTGCTTCTGTTGTGTGGAGAGGTTGGCTGCAGAGACCCTGGATGTGGCTGTGATTTTTCTCTCATTCTGAGAGCAAATCACGAAGAAGACAAACTTCCCCGTCTGAGAGATGACCTTCCTGCATTGCTTATTAGCAGAGATCAAGGAAATAGCACTAGGTGGGATAGCCTTGGGTATCCTGTATAATTTCCTATTCAAAGTAATAATAACACTACGAGGCCTAGACTCATATACAGCATGAAATTTCCATAAATAAGGTTGGCCCAAAAGAACATCACAAACTTCGAGAGGAGCAACATCACACAATACCTCATCTTTGAAGGGCTTGATGTCGTATGACAATCGACACTGTTGGATGACGCGAAGATCGCTTTCTTGGCGGAGCCATCCAATGGTGTAGGGTTGTGGGTGCAGCGTTGTCGGCAGGGCCAGCCGCTTAACGACCTCTGTTGAGATGAGGTTCTTCTGGCTACCACTATCAACAATGAAGTGTAGTGGGGTGCCTTTTACCCACATCTGGGAATGGAAGAGGCGCTCTCCTTCTTCTGGCTCGTCTGGTTCACCATGCTGGAGCTTGGTGGTAGCAACGGTGGCACTGGGCTCCATGTCAATGATCCATATTCCCCTTTTTGGTTCTGACTCAAATTCAGAACCCGCATCTGATTCAGAGGCTTTCACTTTAGCCACCAGCGTCTGCTTTGAGCGACAGTCAGTAGTGTTATGCCAAGGGCTCTTATGGAAGTCACACCACTTCCTGGTATCTTTCTTTTTCTTTTCGGTGTCCTTCTTTGCCTACGGCTTGGACTGATACTGTGCATCTTTGCTCTGTCCTTTGTTATGTGGGTTGGGGCCGCCCTTTCCTAGATTTTGTTGTGAGGGGTTCCGTGACCCAAATTGTCGCGTCTTTTGTTTGAGCTTCTGCTCGATTTTGACGGCATATCGGTAGGCCGCGCCCAAGGATGAGATGTCCATAAATTCCATTTTGGTCTGGATGTATCTATGCAGAGCACCGTGATACTTGAGCACCAGATGTCTCTCTGAATCTTTGATACCCAACGTGGTGCGCAAGGTATGGAATACATTTGTCAAATCTGGCACTACTTGGTCTCTTTCTTGCCGCAGTGTGGTCCATTTGGTATACAAGTCGTCATAACTTCCGACAGGGTAGTATTTTTCCTTAATAACATCCCTAAAGGATTCCCAGGTGGTCGTGACTGTAAATAATGAAGGTTCCTCTGTTTCCTTTTGCTCACAGAAAGTTTCCCACCAATCTTTGACATGGGGAACAGCTTTGAGGAGCGCAAAAGTAATATTTTCTCTATTTAAAAAGTTATGGACAGATAAATACCCTTCTAGTAGATTCAACCACTTGTCTACAACATCTGTGTCTATATGACCTTCAAATATAGGAATATCGAAGTTTATTTGTAACTTGAAGGGGGCGGTGCCTCCGCTCGAAGAAGATGCGTCGCCTGTTGGTAGTCGCCGAAGGATTTGCGCGAAATTATCCATCATCTCGTTTCTCTATTGCATGAGGTCTTCCTCAATCAACAGTTTTAAAGGATCTCTTGTCCCATCATCTTTATTTTCTCCTTCCATGAGAGGTCGCTTGGGTGTGCGAGAGATTTTGTCCTCGAGAGAAACAAGCTCGAGACCCAAATCTTTGTACTCCAACCTCGTTGGGGACATGCATTAAGATGACAAGGAGCAGACCACTCTGATACCACTGATCCGGATTTTATGAGCAGAACAAAATGACTACAGATTATTACCAAATTCTTAACACGAAATAACATAGATACAGTAAAACTAGTTTTCTATTCAATAAGGAAATAAGATGAAACTGTAAAATGCAGCGGAAAACAAGCTTGCTGGAATGGTGGCGGCTTATCTCTGAGAAGAGATGCAATAGTTGTGCTCATTCGCAAGAAGATGATTACCATGAGGCTCTCAAGGCCTTTTTACAATAAATAGGAGTTTCAAAAACCCTAAACATCCAAAAAACTAACCCTAGGAGATGAAGCGCCAAAAGTCATGTGGGCCCCGTTTGGGTAAGTCAGTACATCAACTTCCCGGGGTCGTAACTTTTGCATACGATATCCATTTTAGGCATATGATAGCCCATTGGAAATATCTATCCGAGGACTACAACAATTGCACAAAATTTCAAGTTGAAATTTTGCGACCACAGCATACCCCAATAAATGTCGTTTAGGGCCTCAAAACGGCTTCAGAAGTTCGGGACCCGAAAAACTACTAAAAATAGTAAATTATCAAAATTGCTAGAAAGTTGTTTTGAGCCAGCTGGAAAAGGTGGGTGGCCACCGATATCCACCTGGATCATCAGCAAATAGAGAAAGGGAAAAAAAATTCAAAGTCCTCAAAACTCAGTGAAATTGGCATCATCGTGAAGAGCACGTTGCGAGATTTCCAACGATATAAACGGCTCGTCAAATAGAGTTACGGATCAAAGTATATTTGCGGTCAAAGTTTTAGTCAACCTATCCCAGTCAGTAGGGATGAGTCAGCATCTGTACTGCTGACATCAACATCAGTATGGATGACATCATCATCCGTACAGTATATGTGGCACACGCAGGGGTGACATGTGTCATGCTGACATCAGCATGATGTTAGCATGGTGTGGCATCACTAGAGGTTGCCACGTGTCACTCATTTTTGGACTTTTTGATCAAATCTGTCGACCAATGAGAAGGTACCATGTGGAAATTTGTACAGCCACGTTGCAGACCGTACAACGACTTGTCAGATGACATGGAAAGTTGATGGAACAGGAATGGTGATGTGGTGTTGATGGTACAGGAGTGGTGATGTAGCCCAATAGGAGGTCACCACGTGGCCCAGTCATGGGTTTCCACGTGGCAGTGGGAAACACCCAATGAGGGACAGCAACCGAAAAACCAAAAAACATAGTGGCAGGGTTGGCTGGCGCCAACCCCAAATCTGCCACTATTATAACAAATCCCACCACATTCAGACTAGCCAAACCATAATCCACCAAATCTATCGCTGCTTCCAAAGTTAGGGGAAGAACTTTCCACGGTTCAAAACAAACAAACCATAGGGAGGAGGCCTGTGGGTTTGACCCCGAGACCTCCCCCAATACTAGCACCTTAATACTTCCGCCAATCGTTGGGCCAAACGGTCGGGGTTGGTAAATCCGCCCCCTTTTTAATTTAAAAAGAGGTTATGCCAAGCCATCGAGGGGAGACCAGAGCGCGTGACAAGTCGTACCAGGGCATGAAAAATTATGCAAAGGATAGTCATTAATGCAGGCTATAGGCACAAAAACTGAAACAAATTTTCTCAAGGGCATGGAAGTGCCAGACTTAGATCGAGGCATGGAGACAGTCATTTTTGGGTAATTTGACACCACGAATCCAGTGGTGTTGTCTGTTTTCTGATATGAGAAAATCTTTTGTAGCTAAACTGCAAAATTAGGTATACTTATGTATTTTGCCAAATTATTTTGTTGAGTTAATAAAAAGGCCTACCCATTTGAGAGCAGGACCCAGAGACGTAGTCCATCAGGGACAAACTCTGTTATCAATTTTTTGTGTTAAGATCTGATGCTTATGTCTCTTCATTATTGAGTTATTCCTTCTCTATGGTGCACTTCAATTTATGCTCATTTAATACAATTCTTTTATAAGTCACATCATTGAAAAGATCATGGATCATAAATAAGGATTGTCCATCTCAACACCTGATTAAGTCATGATTGTTGACTTCGTTGAATCCTCTAGATGAGTCAAGATCATCCAATCAACGGATGATTAAATCTCAATCGTTTGATCTACTAGTAGAGATAATATAAGTACTTTAGCGAAGTGTACTTCGGGAAGTATTACTCCAGAAGAATGCAAGAATGTTGAAATCTGGAGGACCTAGTTCCAACACTAGTCTCACGATAAGGTAAAAGGGTTTGATCAGAGGCGCGAAGGGTCCAAAAGTAAACAAGCCCACAGAAATTTTCGAACTAGGTCCTGTGTAGAATAATAAAGAGAAAATCAAAAAAGGAACATCGCTTAGACTGGATAATCCTATGGTTTTGAGTATAAATATTCATGCTACAGTATAAAGAATGTTTAAACATGTCATGCATAGAAATAACAAGAAATTGGGCACATCAAATATACATATCGCCAAGATGTTAATTAATACACAACGGAAATAAATATACAACATAAAAACACGACATAGAGCACTTATCTTTAACAAAATGGTTCACCAACTGGCTGCAAATCAAGGACATTCCACCCAACCATAGACAATATTGTTCCAAGTCTCAACAACAGGTGTTGACCCCAAAATATCACCTTTGAGATTTTGATGGTCAAAGGCCGGTCTATCCTTTCAGGTTGGCATTCACAGGTTCTTTTGGATAGTACAGGGCTATCATTCAGATATTTTTTAGCCATATTGCTTCTTTTTTTTGTGAGCTAGAGGATGGTGGCTTACATGAGTTGAGTTTAGAGCTTGTTACAGTGTTTTTCTTGGTTATTTCAGGATGAGCTATCAGTTTCAAGAAGAGTATGAGACACTTGCAGTATTTTGGGACACTTTACCCATGATGATATTATAGCCCCTCATATCAGTTATTTGACAACAAATTCTTACTCCTTGTCAATTCTTCTTCCGACGAGTATAAACTCGAGGGTATTTGGACAAGTTTTTTTTTTCAGTGATGAGGTGGAACAAGTGATGAGGTGGCAGGATGAGGTGGTGACCTATGTGGGGCCCAAAAGTATCCCAACACATGCTAAATAAGGATAAATTAAAGCGAGAAATTTTCCTGCCATAAAAGCAACTTTTTTCTTTTCCACCATAAAGCAGCTTTTTTTTCTACTTTAAAGCAACTTTTTGTTTTTTCGCTTTAAATCATCTTTCAACTTTTCCTTTAAAGAATCTTTCAACTTTTTCTATTTTTAGCTTTTTTGCTTTCTGCTTTTATCTTTTCTTCTTTCTGCTTTTATCTTTTCTGCTTTCTGCTTTTATCTTTTTTGATTTTTGCTTTTAGCTTTTCCCTTCTTTTCCCAGCTTTCCTTCTTTATCCCTTTCTCACCTTTTTCTTTAGATTTTCACCCTTTCCACTTTTCCCCTTTCTTTCCATTTCCTCTCCTCTACCAATCATTCGCCCTATCTCCCCTAGTGCATGCATTAATGGCTTATTTTATCCCAAAGGTGTGCCCCTCTCACATTTTTGTCCATAATTCCTTCATTACTCAACATAATTGATTCATTCCACCTCCATTCTTCTCCAAATTTCCCTCAAATTTGACCAAAAAACTTGGAAAAAATTGCTCCACCAGATTTAGCAGGAATCTATGCAGTGACACATGGCAAATAGAAAGGGATCCACTTGGATGATTATTACTGGTTGACCTTTTTCCCATTTTGGAAAGAGCGGGTTGAATTTCTTCTTCAATGAGCTCTATATTCAGCAATTCTCCACAGTTGGAAGGTTGATCACTCTATTGCAGCAGCGCTATACTCTCTCATTCTCATTTCTCTCTCAATTCTAGCTCTAGATTCTCAGTTATTTGGAGATTCTTGAGGAAAAGATATGAAATGATCTTACTCAAACATTTTCAGATCTTACTTTACTAAAGCAAGATAGATGGGAATATCACCCTATGTTTATAGCCATCAAAAAATTTATCCTAATTCACAAGTATTGTTTACAAGTGCTTAGGTTGTTTTTTTATAAATAAAATCTTGCTGAAAATTTCATTATTTATTTAATTTTCTGAACATATCAGATGCTGAAATAAATATAGAGACAGAAGTAAAGACACCAAGTCAATAATCAAAACATATGAGACATAAAGCAATCTTTTATTTCATTCGAATTCATCAAAGAATCGATTTCTTTACAAAATTCCCTAAGGAATTTTTGGACCAAAGTCAAACTTAGACATCCCCGATGAAACATACAAAAGGACTTCTGACAGAAAATTAAAAATCTGAACTTTAAAAGTTGGATCAACTTGACACAGATTGCTTCCCACTCGACTATGCACAATAGCCTTTGTCAGTCATGAAATCTAATTCACAAACAGACAAGTCTACACAGACTATCAAAGATAGATCAACACCTTTGAAAAACAAGTGTCTAAATGATGTAATTCAGCCCTGAATCTTGCTGTCTACAATAGGACCTTGCTATCATAAAATAAAATTAGGCTTCTAATGAATTAAGGAATGAATGAAAACTTAATTATCTCAACAAAAACTCAAAGAGAAAACCTTAGTATGTTTATCCTTCTATTATCCCCTTGTTCCTCCCTTTCCTTTTGCCTTTAAGCAAATTAGAATTGGTTGAAGTAGTTGAACTTCTTCCTTAGTTAAGTTAACTAAAACTTAACCAACTTTTTAGTTAAGGGGGAAAAGTAATAAATCATAATAGGGGTTTTAAAATAAATAATAACTAGTAGGTGGGACTCCTTGTGACTCCCATCATCACATTCATATTTGACAATTTATCTCAATGATAATTGAAATTATTACCAAAAAATATTACCCATATATCAAAAAATAGTGTGTTGTCCAAAATTTCAGAAATCAACTGTTATCATCAATTAATAAAATAAAAACTTAAAATCAATATTTCCCACTCTGGGAGGCAATCCAGTTAAAAAGAAAACCCAGCTTGAAATAGTTTGCCTAACTCTTGTGAGTCTGCATCAAAATGTATAGATAATCTTGGCCTTCTAGGACCCCTGTTCCAATTACCTCTTCCTCGGTTACCTCTGCCATGGCTACCTCTACTGAAAAATCTCATTCATGTACGCATAATTGATTAGCAAATAGTTTCTTTAACAACCATACATGACAACTCTTTTAAAATATGAAATAAAATTCGGCTCAGCAACATATCAGACTCATGCAATCCAATCCATACAAATTGTTTAATAGTTTTCAATGAGCAGGGGGTGAACAAAGGTTCTAGGATATGTGAGGGGTTTTATTGAGCGAAAAATGTTAAAATGAGGGGGAAAAGATCATGGTTACTGCTCACAGAAACACACAATCATCTATAATGTAAACCAAAGAATATATGTCACTGTACTCCATCCCTGTGATCTTAAACGGTCATAATACAGAGTTTCCCTTAACTCTAATTAAATTTTAGGAACAAGGACTGGATAATGAATATGGGGAAGCGAGGGGATTGTAATTAGTGAAAAGTGAAATAATGATAGGGGAAAAGAGTGGATATTGTTCATAAAATCAATTAAGTAATCCATAAAACAATATTGTATTTAATGCAAACGATCCAACACCAACCAAACAATTATTGTGATTAATTAAACAATTACTATGTGTTGATACTTGTTCACTGTCCATATTCAATTTCCTTAAAAATCTTCCAATCAACACAGTGTCATCATACTCAAAATCAATATGCCTTCCAAACATCCTGTATAGAATTTTGTTTCCTTTCATTCCTTCCATTGTATATTTAAAACAAGATTCCAATGAACACGCGGTCATTTGTTTCAACTCTATTCAGCATAAAAATATCACCATTGTCCATAAATTCCAAATCTTCAAATCAAACATAGACACCAGAATTTTTTAGAAACGTGCACGATTCCATTCCTCTAATGAATTTAGCAATTAAATTGCAATGAAACCATACTATTATAAAACCCGTGCCCATCCATGATGGTGCAATGATACGATGCACGCTATCCATAAAACATACACAGTGGACAACCAAGCCACAACTGTCAACACTCTAAATTGCAATAATCTCGATCGGGCAATTACACACACATTAACAACGACCATCATTTCCACTTATGCCATGTTGTAGGAAACACACAAACCAACACATAACGCAAGAAGAATTTTTGTGACTTAATGAAACCATAAAATAATGTTGAGTTAACAATCCAACTGTTACAACACAAGGGGCAGCGACTGTGTGCCCATTTCATTTCTCAAATCAACCAATTAACCATGTTGAACTATCGATTCAACTGTCATAATAAAAGAATGCAACAACTATATACCAATAATCAAAACCAATGTCGACGCTATTCCACCCACTCATAACAGTCAACAAGATACACGACAAGATATAACTGGCTCAATTTATTAAAATCGAGCTCTGAATAATCAAGGGCTTGCTCGGTGGAACCAACACAGGGAGACTGGAGTCGACTATACCAACAACAGATGAGAACCCTTTGAAATAACACAGTGGACACACAGGCCACATAACCATTAACTCATATGACAGCTCAACCCCAGGTAGGGGATATTATGAACAGAGGAGAAGAGGTTCCTTAATGGCCAGTAAACAACACCAAGAACACATAGGGAATAACCCTCGTGGTTTTCCTCAAAATACCGAATAATGTTGATATAAATGCAAAGTTCGGGTAATAAAAACCTACCCTAAGGTAAGCATCTTTGAATAATAGCCATCATAACCAACTGTGCAGACACCAATAACATAAAACGATCCCACGACCAGGTGGAGAACGATATGCAATGACCCAAAGGTGGTTCAAAAATTACACAGCAACCCCATAACAACAAATACGACTATGTATGGTTACAAGGACGGTGAGGACATGGCCAGTAGGTCCAGATGTAATGAAACCCTCCAACAAAGACCCATAAAGACAACAGAGAGCCTTCACGACTTCCACCACATAGAACGGTTAATGAAATTGCGACTTCAACCATCAATTTTCCCATTTGCACTGAATAGCACACAAACAACCATTCCAGAGAAACACCAAGAGTTTACACAGTTTCCAACCTCAAGGAAAACACAGACCAATACATCATCAAGCCAACATCTATTTCATAAATAGAGAGAGTTCAAGGATGGCGAAAAAAAACATACCTGTAACCAAATGCCTTAAAAATTCGAGCTTGGTCGAGCAGTTTCTTCCTTGCCTGAATATTGGAGCTTAACCACAGCAAAAAACAATTGAACAATAGCCAAGCTAAGGTGACAGCTAGTGGGCGAAGTATGGAGTAACATGCAGTAAATGCACGTCGCTTCCATCCTCTCCTCATTCAATTACGTAGTACATGCCAACCAGCCAACAATTAAACCATTCCACTAATCCATGCATCGAAACTAACATACATTGTTTGCCAAATGCGCCACCCAATATCACATAAACCATTTCCAAACATACCATAATGTATATCAAATGCGCCTTCATATAACTCAATAACATCGTATAGCCACTAACATTGCTAGTTAGGACTAACATCATTTCTTTAATTCCAAATAGTATAGCATAGCATAGTTTCCTTTCATAGATTTTTTTCATAGGTATCTTCTCAAGTGCTCTTATTTGTTGTTACTAACATGTATCTTGTGCAGGTGTAACCACTATTGAATATATACCCGAAATATCGGATATGTCTCCAACATTTTCCCCTATCCGAAACTTTCCCCCGAAAACTCCGCGACATATCCGAAACTTTGAAATTGTCCCGACACTTTCATTAACTCTCAACATTTTGCCAATGTGTCCTGAGTCGATACAAAATGTCAGCCTGCTGAGTTTTTTTGCGGGTAAAGTGCGAGCGAGTGAGGTTTTAGAGGCCGCGGGTGCCTTTTTTTGGTCATTATTTCATTTGTGAAGTGTGAGAGAGCTAGAGAGGTGTGAGGAAAGTCATTGTGCATCTATCCAAGGAGGAGAAAGCCAA
>JZKD02S1851079.1:326183-341599 GCA_000966675.3 Picea glauca
AAATTTGTTTCCAACATATTTAGAACTCAGAACACATGGTTTCACAAACCAAGAACATCATATCAAGAAGATATAACAGGATGATTATGCAACAAGGGGACGTGAGCGGATTTAATGGAAAAATGACTGGGAATTTGGGAATAACTCATGAAAAATGTTAAGTATGAGGGGGTTTATCCATGTATGTGTTGAGGAAAATATATGAAATGATCTCACTCAAACATTTTCAAATTTTGCTTGGCTAAAGAAAAATATACGGGAATGTCACCCTATGTTTATAGCCATCAAAAATAAAATCCTAACTCACAAGTATTGATTACAAGTGCTTAGGCTAGTCTTTTTTACAAATAAAAGCTTGTTGGAAAATTCATTTTAATATGATTTTCTGAATATAATAGTTGCTGAAATTAATGTAGAGACATAATTAAATACACCAAGATGATAATCGAGACAGGTGAGACATAAAGCAATCCTTTATTTCATTTGAATTCACCAAAGAGTCATTATCTTTACAAAATTTTGTGCAGAAATTTTGGACCAAAGTCAAACTTAGACATCCCCGATGGAACATACAAAAGCACCTCTGACATAAAATCAAAAACTGAACTCTAAAAGCTAGATCAGCTCGCCATAGATTGTTTCCCACTCGACTCTACACAATAGCCTTTGTCAGTCATGAAAAATAATTCACAAACAAACAAGTCTACACATATTATCGAAGATAGATCAACACCTCTGAAAAACAAGTGTTTGAATGATGTAATTCAGCCCTGAATCTTGTTGTCTACAATAAGACCCTGCTATCATCAAAAAGAATTAGGCTTGTGATAAATTAAGGAATGAATGAAAACTGAACTATCTCAACATAAACTCAAAGAACAAACCTTAGTATGCTTCTCCTTCTATCCTCCTCTTGTTCCTCCCTTTCCTTTTGCCTTTAAGAAAATTAGAATTGGTTGAAGTAGTTGAACTACCTCATTAGTTAAGTTAACCTGAATGATGTAATTCATCCCTGAATCTTGTTGTCTACATTAAGACCCTGCTATCATAAAAAAGAATTAGGCATGTGATAAATTAAGGAATGAATGAAAATTGAACTATCTCAACATAAACTCAAAGAACAAACCTTAGTATGTTTCTCCTTCTATCCTCCTCTTGTTCCTCCCTTTCCTTTTGCCTTTAAGAAAATTAGAATTGGTTGAAGTAGTTGAACTACCTCATTAGTTAAGTTAACTAAAACTCAACCAATTTTTTAGTTATGGGGAAAAGTAATAATCATAATAAGGGTTATAAATAAATAATAACTAGTTGGTGGGACCCCTTATGACTCCCTTTAGCTCTTAACAATCATAACATAACTAGTTAATTAAGCAAAACACCCCTCCTTGTGACTCCCATCATCACATTCACATTTGACAATTTATCTCATTGATATTTGAAATTATTTTCAAAAAATATATTACTCATATATCCAAAGAAACATGTTGTCCAAAGCTTCTGAAGTTAATTGTCATCAACAATAAATAAAATAAAACTCAAAAACCATATTTTCCACTTTGAGATGCAATCTTTCCTTGATTGTTGTTGTCACCCTTTGATTTCTCTGAATTTGCCTTTTGTTGCACTGAGCCTTTAGGCCTAATCTCGTTGATCACATGAGAACAATCGTCCCTCAAATGCATCCGGGAAGATACGGATTTATCAGAGCCATTGGAGGGTGAGGAAAAGGCAACAATGGCTTTTCCTTTGTCAAGGGCATGGTGGGCCTCGATTTTCAACCTTTTGCTAGAATGAGAGGATTGAACTGGTGAGTGGATAGGTGCAATTTGGGAAATCTGGTTAATAGGCGGGGGAACATGTAAGGACAACTTGGGCTAGCCACGATGTTGGGAGACTGTCGAGTGGACAATCTCTTGCCATCCATCATTTTCGGGAACCTCAAGTTGCAATGAGACATGAGGGGGCACGGGAATACCAGGGGCTTGTGGAGCTTGGAAGGGAGGCATTTCATGTCTAGGTTGGACCCCTCCTTGCCCAATCCAAATGAAAAATACGTCCTGAAACAACTGGCCTAACTCTTGTGAGTCAGCGTCAAAGTGTATGGAGAATCTTGGCTTTCTTGGACCTCTATTCCAATTACCTCTCCCTCAGTTGCCTTTGCCATGGCTACCTCGACTGAAAAAGATCATTCCTGCATGCATGATTGATTAGCAAATAGTTCCTTTACAACCATACATGACAACTCCTTAAAAATATGAAATGGGCTTTGTCTCAACAACATATCAGACTCATGCAATCCAATCCATATAAATTGCTTAATTGTTATTAATGAGCAGGGGATGAACAAAAGGTCCTGGGATATGCGAGGGGTTTGTATTGAGCGAAACATGATAAAATGAGGGGGAAAAGAAACATGGTTACTGCTCAAAGACAACAACAATCAATTGTAATGCAAACCAAAGAAAATATCACTGTGATCCAACCAAGAAACTGTGACTTCAAACTGCTTCAATACAGAATTCTTCTTGACTGTAATTAAATTTTAGAACAGGGAGTAAAAAATGAATGTGAGAAGGCGATGGGGTTGTAATTAGAGAAAAGTGAAATAATGGTAGGGAAAGAGAGCGGATATTGTTCATAAAATTAATTAAGTAATCCATAAAACCATTCTATAAAGGGAATAACACCAACCAAATAATCACTGTGATCAAATGAAAACTATTGTGTATAATTCAATCAACTTCGTGTATTAACTTGCTCATTGTTGTAATCAAATATTTAACACAGTGTCACCAAAACAAGACAATATACATCCCACAACAACCTGTAGAAGGGTTTTGTTTGTTCCCATTGTCCATTTAATGTTTAAAACAATTCCCAAATGAATACACAGTCACTTGTTTCCATTATGTTCAGCACCAACCTATCAACCACTGCTCATGAATTATTTCCATCACCAAACACAGACACAAAAATCGTGCTCGATTTCATCTTTTAATTTATTTAATAATTAAATTGTAATGAGATTATATTGTCATGGAACATGTGCCTATCTTTGCTACGAAGCATGGTATTCATCAACACACATAACGGACGGCCAAATATAACCATCAATATTTTAATTGCAAAGATCCTGACTTGCCACTTAAACACACAGACAAGAATCACCATTTTAACTCATACTATGCTTGGAATACACAGACCATTCGAAAAAACGCAGATCATTTCTATACAGGTCCAATCACTCTGAAACTAAACATCCACAATGTTGGTCTATCAATCAATATAAAAAGGTAGCAACAGTGAGCCTGATCTCATCTCATAAATTGATCAAACTTGCAACAAAACCATTTTGTTTAAAACCCGTGACCATCTTTGATAGCACAATCAATAATATCCATAGCATACACAGTTGATGGCCATACCATAATCACCATGATTGCAACATTTCCATTTGGAAATTTAAACACACAGTCACAACAATTATTAACTCAACCTAACATGTTGCAGGAAGGCTACACATACCCATGCATCACGCGTGAAAACATTGTTGTCACTTAATCAATTAAAACTAATGTTGGGTTAACAATTCAATAATCACAATGTAAAATACAATGACTGTGTATTCAATCTCATTTCTTCAATCAACCAATTAACCATGCTGAGCTTATCCATTCGATTATAATAACCAATGTAGTGACTAGACACCAAAACCAACACCACTGTCAACATAATCAATGGAGGCGAGCCAGTAATCAAACACTGTAGACAATACACCACCAATTCATAACCATCAATAGTATACCTGACAGGGCATACGGTTCCCTCCTATCAAAACTCGGGCTTGAGAAATCAAGCGTTCGCTTTGTGGACCAACACAGGGAGACTGGATTCGACCCCCACCATCGGGTGAGAACTTCCGAGACCAACGATGCACAAACAGGGTGATAGGAGAGACTATGAACAGAGGAGCAAGGCCTCACTTTGGTCCTGTAACAACACTTAGAACACGCAAGGTATGACCCTCGTGGTTTTCCAAATCAACCCAAGAATGTTGAGATAAAACAGAGTCGAGAAGTAGTAATTAACCTTAAGCAAGCCCTTTGGCATAACCGTCATCGTAACCTATTGCACAAACATCAGCAACATGAATGAACCCATACCCAAGTAAAACAATACGCAGTGAAGCAAAGAGTTCCAGCCCAGCAAACCCCATAACAACAAACAACTGGGTATGGTGATAAGAAAGTGTGGAGACAGCTAGCCAATTTGGACTGAATGGAAACCCTTCAACCAAGACCAATAAGTATGGCAGAGATCCTTCATGGCTTTTAAACCCAGAATAATCAATGAAACTATAACTTCAAACATTGTTGCAATGAAACCAACCATTCATTCCAGAAAAATATCACAAATTTACACAGTTGCCAGAATTAAGGAAAGCACAGACCCATACATCCCAAGCCAATATCTATTTCATAACCAAAGCAGATTCATGGATGGAAAAAAGACATACCTGTAACCAAGAGCACCTTAAAAACGCGAGCTTGGTCGAGCGGTTCTTCCTCTTTCTTGAAAGTTGGAGCCTAACCACAACAAAGCACAGTTGAACAATTGCCAAGCTAGGGTGACGGACAGTGGAAAGAGTATGAGTGAAATGCAGTAAATGCACATCGCCTCCACCCCCACTCATTCAATTCCTTAGTACACACCAGCCAGCCTTCCATAAATTCGCTCAATTAACTTATGCATTGAACTTAACATCCATCACTTGTCAAACGCGCCACCCACTTCACATTTAACCATTTCCAACTATACCATAACATATTTCGACCATGTTTCATATAACTCAATAAATCGCATATTTGTTAACTTGTTAGCTAGGACTAACAACGATGTTTTAATTTCAATGCATGTAGACTAGCATATTAGCATAGTTTAATCTCTTCCTTTTGCATTTTGTTTATATTGCTTTTATTTATTTTCAACTGCTTCTTATATGTTGTTACTAACATGTCTCTTTTGCAGGTGTCACGGTAATGAATCTAGGAACAGATAACAAGGATAAAAATAGATCACATAGGCCATCGTAACATGAAATTAGAGCCTAGAACAATCGAAACAACACACAACATGCCTTATCCATCATTCATTTGTCGCAATCAGAACCAACACATAATATGCCTTATTCATCGCCAATAAAATCAAGATTTCATCAATCATGTAGAACCATGTAAGCGATGTCGAATAGCAGCATAAATATGAAATAGGAACCAGATCTGATCCTCCAATCTACAAGGGGGTCCCACCTACTAGTATTATATATATATATATATATATATATATATAATTAATAGGCTTTAGCAATACTTTATGGAGAAATCCTCCTGGCGATTATAATCGTCAACAAACTAGTGACTCCACAGGGAAATTTGTTTTCAACAGATTTAGAACTTAGAACTCATGGTTTTGCGGACCAAGAACAATAGGTCAAGAAGATCTAACCAGAAAGATTATGTGACAGGGGGAAGTGAGCGGATTTAATGGAAAAATGACTGAGAATTTGGGAATAACTCAGGAAAAGTGTTATGTATGAGGGGGTTTATCCCTGTATGCATAATCATTCAACTGGAATCTGCTCTTTACTTCAAGGAGAAAATTTATGGATTTGCTCTTTTAAATCTCAAATGGATGCAGAAATGGAAAGAAGAAGCGGGAAATAACCAATTTCTTTATTAGAGAACAGTGAAAGAAAATAACAAATTCAAGTGTGCCTTCAGGGGAAATATCGTAACAGCTGTGTAAGCTTGATTGTTATTGACTAACAATATCTTGCAGGAGTGAAACTGTGGCAAAACTGATCCAACATCTTATTTTGACCAAATTAACTAAAAGATGGTAAGCAACAAAATCATGACAAAAGTGAAATTGCAAAAATTAACAGCAACAATAAAATGACAGAAATAAAAGAGCAGCAACAAAGTTTAAAAACAGAAAGTTGAAGTCAAACTACTGTAAAGCTGAGAAGAAAATATTGAAAAAYTGAAAGAAGAGCTACACTACTAGTATACAGAAAACCCAAACAGCGTTTGAATCTTTTACGTTGGTCCCACGTAATGTTTCAAGTGAGCACCGTTGGTGCTGTAGGAAAATGATTGYTCCTGTAAATCCTTTAGAATGTAAGAGTTAGTATCCAGAACAAAAACAATTTTGAAAGGACCCAAAAATAACACTTGGAACTCTGAAGTAATTATCAGCCCCTTAACGTATATGATTAGATCATCAAGGTAGATATGGATACTGATCAATTCATCAAGCGTTGTGTGTATAGGTCTTTTAAAAGTGGTACTTGCATCAGGTAAGCCAGAAAACAGGCTTTTATAAGTCATAGTACCCCAATTAGTGATAAGAGTGGTTTTGTAAACATCTGCCCCTTTTCCCTTGATTTTACTGTAACCCAAAAATTTGTCAAGTAAGGGCCTCATATGTGACCTTACAACCTGTTGCAGAATCATTTCAATATTGAGAGAAGGAAAATGATTTCTTATAATAGCCTGGCTGAAAGTGCGAAAGATAATGCAGGTTCTAATATGATCAGTAGCCTTCAGAACATATCTCCAATCGAAAAACCATTCAGGGTACTTAACTGGAAAAATGATCCCAATCTTTAAGAATTTTTCCAACCCCTTCCGAAAAGTTGCTTTAAACTCAGAGTTAGTAGGTCTTATTTTTTTTCTAATTGGTTGCATACCTTCCTTGATGAGGATCGCATGTTGTGTAAGACCAGGATCAAAACCACGAAGATCCTCAAAAGACCAAGCAAAAACGTCTTGAAATCCACCAAGTAGCTTGGAAAACTTCATTTCTTCTTTATCAAAACATTGGGCACTTATTTTGACATTCTTTGAAGATTCGAGTGCCCCAATGTTCAAGGAGATGATTTCACCCACCTTCCTTCTTGACTCCTCTTCTCTCTATTTCTCTTTATTTCCTACATCACCCGATAAAAACAAACTCTCAAGAGGATTCAAGCCATTAGGAATCTTGTTCTCTTCTATGGATATAATTTCCTTGGGCTTAAGAGGTTCATCTTGAATAAAAGCACAAACGCTCTCATCGTTAGGGAGGGCCTGCCAAGATTCTATGTTTGCAGGGATATGTGGACGATTGTTGGCAGTAGGCCAAAGTGGAAAGAAGGATGATCGTGGGGAAAGAAAGCATGCAGAAACTGAAGTAACAACTGGAAGGAAACACAACACACACACATGCAAGAAAGCGTGCACAAGGAAAGCGACAGCTGGAAGGAAGAACAACACGCAGGCATGAGAGGAAGACCTAACATCGGTAGGGTTAGGGTTTTGGTAACATAGTGTAATGGCTGAAGAGCCAAAGATGTATAAATACTGATACTGAGGTATTGGGGAGCGTTCGGTCGGTAGGTGGGTTTTTTGCATTATTGTTCCATGATAGATAGGTATGAGCTGATGCGATATGTAATGTTGTTATGAACTATTTGGTAAGTTGTTGAGCTAGAGGAGAGGAGAGAAGGAATATCTGAGGATTTGATCACAGGCTGAGGAGCCTAGTGCGATCTAGTTTGCCTCATATAGATCTTACCCATCTGAGGAGAATTGTAAGCACGCGGTGTTGTAGATGCATTACTACCATAATAAAAGAGCCAAGATCCAAATCTTTGTGGACGTAGCCCAGGAGCGGGTGAACCATGGTAATATCTATGTAATGTGATGAATGCATGCATATCTTTATCTTCTTTCAGCAATTAATTGTTGTGCTTAATGAATGAATGAGTTATTACATTGCTATGAAATATAGTTGTGATGTTAAGGGAATAAATTGTTGAAGGTAATGCATAGTCGCGAATAACAGTAGGTTGCAATCACAATTTATAGTAGATGGCTCTAAATACCGATCTCATATCTTATACTCAATCCTGCGCTGTAAACACCTGAGTCTTACAACCACCCATTAAAGCTATCTCGGGTGAGACTGCGCAGCGCATCTATGTGTTGTGTTGCCTTCTGGTTTACCAGGAGGGCCGATAGTTTTAGAGGCTTTTGTTGGAAACCCGAAAGACATGAACCCTGGGTCAATAACTCGGATGGTAAAGAAGGAAGAGTAGCTAACAAATGGTTCTATTGTCGTTGGTAGGAACGAGAGAGGACTAAGTAGAGGAGATAGATTAAGCGAGAAAAGAGCAAAGAAAAGAAGAGAGCAATGAGCCATTACAAGGGAATGTTGAGACCATGGAACCCTATAAAAGTAGAAATCGAAAGTTGGTTGAGAACCAAAGAGCTAGAGTTTGCAAAGAAAGATAATAGAAACCCTAGAATCGCACCCCGAAAAAATCTGGATAAATACATGTTTACTGATTTGCACAAAGTCTTTTTCTGTGATTTTCCGCATCTACTGCAGGAGTGGATACTAAGGTTGAAGGATAACCACACGACAAACCAGATTCGACAGCTAGATTGGACCCCAGTATAGATTGAGCAATTACAACAGGTGACCAACAAATTCACCTACGCAATAGACTTTTGGCTTGACAGTATTGTGGCAGGCTTCATAACAGAGTTTACAACAAAGTCATACAGCGCAGTGGAGCAAGAATTTCTACGTGAACCTCGAGGAAGGTACATTCAATCACTGTATAATTATATTAAGATACTACTGTATAACAAAGGTGTAATGACAAAGGAATCAGACAGCTAAACTTACCTGTGTACATGGGGGAAGTGGGGAAGCACTAACAAAGAGATGATAAATGGAAGGAGGTAAGGATAAAGGCAAGGAGGAGAAACCCTTGGACCCGATCATGATGGATGAAGACCAGATCAAGTGGATCTTGGTGTCAACGGGAAAGACGCGTAGTGGAGTACCCTACCAATACAAGGTGAATACAAAGAAGAGAGTGGTAGCCGCGAGGGAAAGCTTCGCCAACGATGAGGAAGAGGTAGAGGATCTCCGGGCTATGGAGCAGATTGAGGAAATCCTGCGCGCAACATACGAGAGGAAGACAAGAGGTCCAAGAACGGGAGGAGAAGGCAGCCATCCTATTCATATTAATGTCAGTGTGGAACCCATAAACCCATGTGAGACTAATACACCAAAGAGAACACCACCGTTTAGACAACCGAAGTTCGGAGGAAGTCCAACAGCAGGAAGTACATCTACACAAGGAGCAACAACTGGAGGAGCCAGTTCAGTCAGCACTAGTCAAATATCTACATCGCGCGGAGGAGGTAGTAGTTCAGTATTCAGAATGGCAGGACACGATCCCACCATCATATTACCAGAATTTCGAGGAGAAGCAACATAAGACCCTGAGAAGTTGTTCAGATTCAAAAAAGCCCACATTCACAGAATTATTCAAGAAGTATCGAGATGTTTTTGCTTGGACATGTGACGATTTGAAGACTTATGATACATGAATAATACAACAAGTAATTTTCATCAAAGAAGGGATCAAGTCATTTCAGCAAAAGCTCAAAAAGATACATCCTACTCTCGAACCTTTGATAAAAAAGGAACTCAAGAAGTTGTTAGATTCCCAAATAATTTTTAAAGTAAGACATTCGACTTGGGTATCTGATATGGTTCCCGTAAGAAAAAAGTCAGGAGAAATAATAATATGTATAGATTTCTGAAATCTAAATCGTGCTTTCGACAAAGATAACTTTCCAGTTCCCCCAATGGAACAAATCCTGCAACTCATCTCTGGATCTCATCTATTCTCCATATTAGACGGATTTTCGGAATACAATCAGGTTCTCGTGGTGGAACCAGGCCGATTAAAGACCACTTTTCAAACTAAATGGGGAACTTATGCTTATAGAAGAATGCCTTTTGGTCTTATAAATGTGGGAGATACCTTTCAAAGGGAAATGCACATTGCTTTCAAAGGATTGATCGGTAAAAGCATGGTGGTTTACCTTGATGATGTCGCCGTTTATTCTAAAAAAAGAGAAGACCACCCAAAACCTCTGAAGAACATTGCATAAAATATGGAATTTCGCTTAATCCTAAGAAAGTTGTATTCGTTGTTTCAGAAGGAATTTTATTGGGACACGTTGTTTCTAAGGAAGGGATTTCGGTGGATACATAGATAACCAAAGCCATTTTACAAATTTCTCCACCGCACAGCAAGAGGTCCATGCAATCTTTTTTCAGGAGAATCAATTTCGTCAAAAGATTCGTTCCAGATTTTGCTAAAATTGTAAAACCTTTACAAAATATTATTAAAAAGGATGTGCAATTCAAATGGACACCATTGGAGAAGGAAGCATTTGAAAACATTAGATCCACTATAGTCAATGCACCATCTCTTGAGAGTCCTGATGTTTCCAAATATTTCTTGCTATATACATTCGCATTTGATTATTCGCTAGCAGCAGTGCTCACGCAAAAGGATGAAAAAGGAGATGAATACCCTGTCGCTTTTATGAGCACTAGGTTACAAGGTGTTGAACTGAATTATCCTTCGATGGAGAAGCAATCATTTTATGTTCATAAAGAAATCAAGAAGTTCAGACCGTATATCCTAAAAAAACACACTAAAGTCATTGTCCCACATCCAGAAGTGAGATCCTTGTTCGTTCAAAAAGAATTGGGTGAAATATGAGGAAATTGGATGACAACTCTCCAAGAGTATGACCTCGAATTCAAACCAGCCAATATCGTGAAAGGTGAAGGATTATGCAAACTAGTGACACAAGGAGTTGATGTTGAAGAACATGAGGAGGATGGTTGGCAAGATGAACTAATAATGTATACTCAGTAGGTTCCATATGTTCCAGCCATTGAAGGATCATGTTCCAATGATCTTGAGTATTATCTACAACATGGCACCACTCCATCCCATCTCAATGCTAATAAAAAAAGAGCGTTGCAGTTGAAATCTTTGCAGTAACAATTATTACATGGCATCTTGTTCAGAAAGAATTACGACATAGTGTTACTTAGATGCCTTGAAAGGCAAGACGTTGATAAAGTCCTAAGAGAGATGCACGATGGACCAGATGGTGGTCATTTCTCAAGAAAGACTACAGCTCACAAGGTGTTGAGATTAGGATACTATTGGCCCACTCTCTTCAAAGATGCTCACGCGTACTCAAGAAGTTGTGAAGCATGTCAAAAAGCCGTTGGAAGGGAACGTAGAGTTGCTTTCCCTCTCCAACCCGTAGCAATAGTGATCCAGATTTTATGAGCAGAACAAAATGACTACAGATTATTAATAGGTGATTAACACAAAATAATAGAGATACTGTAAAATTGGTTTTCTATTCAATAAGGAAATAAGTTGAAACTGTAAAATGCAGCGGAAAACAAGCTTGATGGAATGGTGGCGGCTTATCTCTGAGAAGAGATGTGACGGTTGCGCTCATTCGCAAGAAGATGATTACAATGAGGCTATGAAGTTATTTTTACAATAAAAAGGAATGCCAAAAACCCTAGACATCCAAAAACCTAACCATAGGAGATGAAGCACCAAAAGTCATGTGGGCCCCGTTTGGGTAAGTTAGTACATCAACTTCCTGGGGTCGTAACTTTTGCATATGATCTTTGTTTTAGGCGCATGATAGCCCATTGGAAAGGTATCGTCGAGGAGATTCATTTTGGGGGCAATATCGAAGGAACTTAAATATTGCTCCCCATTTTCCCAAAAAACGTCATTTAGGGCCTCAAAACGGCTCTGAAAGTTTCAGGACCCGAAAAACTGCTAAAAATAGTAAATTACCAAAATTTCCAGAAATTTGTTTTGAGCCAGTTGGAAAACGTGGGTGGACACCGATCTCCACCTAGATCACTCCTCCCTTCTTAGGAAGCAGTGGTCTCCATTGTGTTGAGTTCCCCATCAGATGAGGAAATTTCTGTTGAATTTGGCCCCAAGTGAGCCACTTGCCTTGGTGCAGGAGCTGCCCTACTTTGACAACTCGATAAAGTTGGATCCTTTGTTGTCGAGTGCCCTTGATCTGTGTGTCAACAATCTAATCATTAGATTCCTGTTGTATGCAGTCGTGGTTGATCTCTATTGGTGTCAGTTGTTCTTCTACTTCTGAGGTGTCCAATAATGGTGGGAAATAAGGGGGAAGGAGATCCACATTGAACATTGGGTGCAAGTCAAGGAAAGGAGGAATGTTGAGCTCAAAATAATTATCCCCCATAGCCTTGGTGATGGTGTACGGCCCATAATGGAGTGGGTGAAGCTTCTGATGGGGTCCTGTAAAGCGTTCTTTCTGCAACTGCAACCAAACATTGTCGCCCACCTGAAACTTATGTGGCACCCAATGTTGATCATGGCACTGCTTGTACTTGTCATTGGACTTATGTAGGATATCTTGATCATGTTGGCGGATGTGCTAGATCCACTCAATGAACTGGGTGGCTTTGTCAGCTTCAATTGGAGCAAGAGATGAGTCAGTCGAGGTGACCATAAGGGGAAGTGCAACATCTATGGGACCCAATGGTTGGAATCCCAACCCCACCTGAAAGGGGTTGTGGTCGGTTGAACTATGCAGGGCTCGGTCGTAGCTATGCTAGACATAGGGAAGGCTCTCATCCCATGTGCGAGGGTGCTTTGAATTATACATGCAAAGGATATGCACAATCATTCGATTTATGACCTCGGTTTGGCCATCTGTTTGGGGATGGAAGGTTGTGGATTTGGTGAGCTTGGTGTCCAGCAGTGACCAGAGGCTCGACCATAATGTGTTGAGAAATAGATTGTCCTGATATGAGACAATGGTTTGTGGGATTCCAAAATGTACCCAGACTCGTTCAAAGAAGAGCTTGGCAGTGGCCTTTGTTGTGATGCTCTTCTTCCAGGCAACTAGAATCGCCATCTTAGAAAAGTGATCAACAACCACAAAAACACAGTCGTTTCCCCGTTTGGTGGATGGGAGGCCCGACATGTAGTCCATTGAGATGGATTCCCATGTCCTGTCAAGAGTAGGAAGAGGGGTGTACAAGCCCTATTTCTTAGTTGTCAATTTGGCAATAGCGCAGGTAGTGCAGGACCTGATATACTTGTTGACCTCCTGTCGAAGTTTCGGCCAGTAGAAATGTTTTTGTAGCATTGCCACTATATTTTCGACGCTGAAGTGTCCTGCCACCCGATTGTAGTGGGCTTCACAGATCAGCTTCACTCGCTTGCTTGATGCAACACAGATATGGCCTAGACGACACAACAACCCATCCTGAAGATCGAAATTATCGACAACTACATTTGCACCCACCATTTGGTAGGTGGTGGCGAAGTTCGAGCATGTCTCATAGAGTTGGGGGCATCCAGAGGTCTCATGGCCACAAGAGTCTATCACCGTGGTGAGTACCGTGACTAGCGGTCTGCTGAGGCAATCAGCGATGTGGATGGTGCTTCTTGTTTTATACTTGATGTTGAGGTGGAATTGTTGCAGGTATGTGGACCACTTTTGATAGTGGTCATTCTGCAATTTTCCTTGTGTCTGTATGTATTGCAGTGGCTTATGATCAGTGTGGATGACTATCTCCTTCCCAAGAATGTAATGTCTCCACTGGCGACAGGCTAACACAATGGAGTACATTTATTTGTCGTAAGTAGGGTACTTACAGACATCATCTGATAGTGTCTCACTATGATAGGCCACGGGGTGGTTGTGCTGAGTGAGAACGACGCCCACAGCATAGTCTGAAGCATCTGTCTCGATCTCAAAGGGATGTTGCAGATCTAGTAGTGAAAGTGTTAGGGCTGAGCATAAGCGTTGCTTCAAATCATCAAACGCTTGTTTTTGGGACTGGCCCCACGCAAATTTCTCCTTACCACCACCCCTGGTTATTTGGCTGAGGGGCCATGCAATATGAGAGAATCCCAACACGAACCTACGGTAGAAATTGGCAAGGCCCAAGAAGCCTTGAAGCTCAGTGAGTGTGGTGGGGGCTGGCCAGTCACGGATGAATTGGATCCACATGTACACCATGATGATCAATGATGTAGCCCAGCTAATGGACCATGTCCATGCTAAAGGATCATTTTTCCAAGTTGGCGTATAACTTGTGCTGCCACAGGGTGTGCAGAACCTGCTGAATATGTTGCAAGTGTTCGACCCAAGTCTTGTTGTAAATGAGAATGTGATCCAGATACCCCACTATAAAAGTATTGTTGAATGGTCGCAGGATATCATCCATCATCCTCATGAAAGTGGTTGGAGCTTTTGTCAAACCAAAGGGCATGACCAACCATTCAAAAAGGCCTTCCTTTGACTTGAAGGCAATCTTCCATACATCTGTTTGTTCTATCGGGACCTGGTGGTATCCAGACTTCAGATTAATCTTACTGAAGTATTTGGCCCCCATGAGTTGATCAAAGAGGTCGTCGATTCAGGGAATCGGGTATCGGTTTATGACTGTGATTTTATTCAGAGCCTGGTAATCAATGCAGAGTCATCAGGTTCCATCTTTCTTCTGTAATAGCACGATTGGGCTTCCGCAGGGTGATGAGATGGGACGGATGTGCCCCTTGTGCAGCAGTTCTTAGATATGTCGCTTGATCTCCTCATTCTTTAACAGAGATCAGTGATAGACTAGCCCATTGGGCAATGGTGCGCTGGGGGTCAGATCGATGGGGTGCTTGACATGGCAGTGCAGAGGTACACTGGTAGGTGAGGAGAAGATATTCGAGTATTATTCCATGACCTTATCTACTTTCTTTTGTTGTGTGGAGAGGTCGGCCACAGATACCCTGGACGTGGCTATGATCTTTCGCTCATTCTGAGAGCGAATCATGAAGAAGACAAACTTCCTCGTCCGAGAGATGACCTTCCTACATTGCTTAGCAGAAATCAAGGAAATAGCACTAGGTGGGATTGCCTCAGGTATCCTGTGGAATTTCCTGTTCAAAGTAATAATAACAGTACGAGGCCTAGACTCATATACAGCATGGCATTTTCATAAATAAGGTTGGCCCAAAAGAACATCACAAACTTCGATAGGAGCAACATTACACAATACCTCGTCTTTGAAGGGCTTGATGTCGTACGACAATCAGCACTATTGGTTGACGCGGAGATCGCTTCCTCGGCAAAGCCGCCCAATGGTGTAGGGTTGTGGGTGAGACGTTGTCAACAGGGCCAGCCGTTTGACGTCCTCTGCTGAGATGAGGTTTTTCTAGCTACTGCTATCAATGATGAAGTGAAACGGGGTGCCTTTTACCCACATCTGTGAATGGAAGAGGTGCTCTCCTTCTTCTGGCTCGTCTGGTTCACTAGGCTTGAGCTTGGTGGTAGCAATGGTGGCACTGGGTTTCGCATCAATGATCCGTCTTCCACTTTCTGGTTTTGACTCAGAGTCAGAACCCGCATCTGATTCTGAGACTTTCACTTCGGCCACCATCAACTACTTGGAGCAGGAGTCAGCAGTGTTGT
>JZKD02S1851079.1:341649-389402 GCA_000966675.3 Picea glauca
CATAAAGTGACAATTAATTCACAATGTTGGTGAATTAATAGACATAAAGCAACTAAGGAAAGTGGGTTTCCTTAGTGAGATTATTGGAGTTGATCTCACCCATTGATTAGACTTGTCTAGATATAATCTAAGCCATTGATATTTTAGGGTTGGCATGAGGAGGCTAAAGAGAGGGTAAAGGTATTTTGGAGACTCATTCTTCACTTGTGATTTTTGGAGAAGAGGAGAGGGGCACATTTCTTGAGGAGAAGGAGGGCGCACTTCATGAGGGTTTGAGTAAAACACTTGAGAGATTGAGGAGAGGCTCTTGGTTGCTTGGAGCTTGCATGGAGAGTATTTCCATGGAGTCTTAACCTTCACTTCTGAGAGGGAGCATGCATATGGAGTAGGGGCGCATCTTGAGGTGGAGGGCACATTTATTATCCATCATTTTTTCATCGTGAAAGGAGGACTTGTCAGATCAGGATAAGGTCTGATGCATAGGGAGAGGAGAGCTTGGGCGCTTGTTTCTGTGGAGAGAGACATTCAGTTTATGGCTCAATTTATTTCTAGTGATCATTTCTGCTAGGAGGAGGGTGCACATGTTGCGAGGACTAGAAGCTACCTGGTATCAGATCTGCTTGGAGGATTCGAGCTCTGACAGTTTCAGTGGAGAGGCAGCACAGGAGAGAACATTCCTGTGGAGGGATTTCTTCATTGGGTTACTGATGAGCTAGGGCGCTTTAGTTCAGTACATAGGGCAACAAAGGGAGAGGATGCACCACATTTTGGGCACTTCTTTCTCTGGTTCTTGTGGCAAGGATCGCGAGGAGCTTACTATGTATACAGGTTCCATTGTATTTTATTACTTGTTATATCTCTTGCTTTAATCATTATTATATAGACAGATATCCCAAATTGGTTTTCCTCAAGGGGATTTTATCCAGGGTCATGTTGACCAAAAATACCTGTGTACAAAAATGCATGTGTTAGTCTCTTAGATATGTTCATTTTTAGTTGTAAAGATCTTTAGGTGTGTTGTACTTATTTTAGTATGCATGTGCTAACTTATGGTTACTAGAACTACATGCTAGATCACCTAAAATTGGAAGTGCAACCGTAACAAGTTAGCAAGAAGTTCTTGGACTGTTGGTTGTCCTAAAACAACAGCAAATACTTTTTAGACAATTGAAACTTAAAGCCTAACTATGGTCAAAGACAGACCCAGTAGGCATGCTTGATAGGACCTGAAAATCTTCATGGTATCAGAGCTGAGGTGGCTGAAATTTTGAGCAGTTTGGACAACATATGTGTTGGTTGTCATATACATCTTCTTGGCAGATTTTTGTGGACAACCATTGACTCATTCAGTGGTTGTTAGAGGGCATATTTTTGTAGAGGACAGTTGGGCATTTTTTTGCACTTGTGGACAGTCTCTTTTCACACCTACGTGGACAGGAGTGAGGTTGTAGTTGACGACCTCTTTTCACACCTATTGATTAGGAGTGAGGTCGTGGATTCGCTTGCCTCTTTTCACACCTGTGTTGACAGGAGTGAGGCAATGTTCCTTTGCATTGGGAGCATCAGAGTGAGCACAGTTGGCAGACATGTCAGTATCTCAGATGTCTGTGGAGGACAGGCTAGCCGGGGCTAGCAATTGGTTGCCTTGGAAGGCGAGGATGGTCTTTGTCTGAGAGGACCTCGAGCTATGGGACATAGTCAAGGCATTTGTTCCTCCTATTCCTGTCACTGCACCCATCTTGGTGGTAGAGTTCAGGAAGAGGAACAACAAGGAAAAGAGGATCATTTGTGATGTTGTGAGAGATCACATTATTCCCCACTTGAGTGGGAAGACTTATGCACGCGAGATGTGGGCATCTTTGTGCAACTTGTATGAGAGCTTTAATGAGAACCGGAAGATGGTTCTTCATGATAGACTCAGGGGCATTCACATGCTCGGGGATGAGTTAGTTACTTCATTCCTTGGTAGATACACACAGATCAAAGATGAGCTTGCAGTCGTCGGAGAGGTTGTGAACCCTAAATCTTTGGTGAGGCAACCTATGAATAGCTTCACCAAACTGTGGGGTCCATTTGTACGAGGCATTGTTGCCAGGGAGGTTATGCCTACATGGGAGAGGATGTGGGATGACTTCATCCAGGAGGAGATTAGGATTGCAGCCGAGGCTTCTAGACAGTAGCAGCAGCAACAGTAGACAGTTTCTGGTGACGAGAACCTTGCTCTTTGGACAAAGGGAAAGAAAAAGACTGGCCATGGAGGTCGGCAGGGTCCCAAGTTTGGGGCCCCACCATAGGGAGGAGAGAGCAGTAGCAGCAGTGGGAAGAGGAGAGACATGAGCACAGTGAGATGCTTTGATTGTGGAGAGATGGGTCACTATGCAGGACAGTGTCCCAAGAAGAAGAAGAAGCAGGATGTGTTAGTAGCGACAACAAAGGAGATAGAGTTCGACGAGAAGTTTGCGAGAGAGTGTGCATTCATTACTACTTTATCTGCTATTACACCTTCTAGCATTAGTTGGGGAGACCGATTTGATGAGGATCGACTGACGCACAACAGTGATTCAAAGGGAGATCAAACTCAGTGTCCCTGGACATCTTCAGAGTGGGTGACTCATCCACCCAGTATAGCTAGAGTTTCATAGCATCCAAGTAGACAGAGGGTTGGTGCTACAGCTTCAGTGCATCAAAGGTTGATGAGGAGGAGTAGCAGGGCACCACAGAGGCTTGAGCCTCACATAGCTTCTAAGACAGGTAGATCAAGTTCTAGATCCACTTTAGGTGGAGGTGACTTGGCGAGAGGCCAAGTTCATGACTCTTGGTGAGAGACCAAGAGAGGGAGACTCTTGCTGAGATGCCAAGAGTAGAGACTCTTGGTGAGAGACCAAGAGTAGGAGGAAATCCTTAGTGGGAAACCAAGGTGGAGATCTTAGGTGTGATGCCGAGATCTATATGATCTTGGATAGATGGAGAGTCAGTGCCATTTATAGATCATACAAATTGAGTAGATCTATGACAGAGTCCACTTTCAGATATCAGGGTACAACCATACTCACTGAGCATATGCCAAGAGGCAACCATGTCCACTGTAGGGATGTTATTGGTGGTGATGAGCACTTTCCTTGGTAAGAGGGAGTGTTGAGATTTGGGTACCTTGGAAAGTGGTCCCCATGTGCTTATGAGTCTCTAAGCACAAAAGGGGGAAGACTATTACCCTTATACTTTACATTATGATTCTAATTTCACTTTGACTTACGATATTTAAGTCAAAAGTGAAATATGTCACTTAAGTCATAAAGTGACAATTAATTCACAATGTGGGTGAATTAATAGACATAGAGTAACTAAGGAAAGTGGGTTTCCTTAGTGAGATTATTGGAATTGATCTCACCCATTGATTAGACTTGGCTAGATCTAATCTAAGCCATTGATATTTTAGGGTTGGCATGAGGAAGCTAAAGAGAGGATAAAGGTATTTTGGAGACTCATTCTTCACTTGTGATTTTTGGAGAAGAGGAGAGGGGCGCATTTCTTGAGGAGAAGGAGGGTGCACTTCATGAGGGTTTGAGTAAAACCCTTGAGAGCTTGAGGAGAGGCTCTTGGTTGCTTGGAGCTTGCATGGAGAGTATTTCCATGGAGTCTTAGCTTTCACTTCTGAGAGGGAGCATGCATATGGAGGAAGGGCGCATTTATTATCCATCATTTTCTCGTCGGGAGAGGAGGACTTGTTAGATCAATATGAGGTCTGATGCATAGGGAGAGGAGAGCTTGGGAGCTTGTTTCTGTGGAGAGAGACATTCAATTTATGGCTCAGTTTATTTCTGGTGATCATTTCTGCTAGGAGGAGGGTGCACATGTTGAGAGGACTGACATCTACCTGGTAGCAAATCTGATTGGAGGATTCGAGCTCTGACAATTTCAGTGGAGAGGCATCAGAGGAGAGGACATTCTTGTGGAGGGATTTCTTCATTGGGTTACTGATGAGCTAGGGCGCACCACAGTTTGGGCACTTCTTTGTCTAGTTCTTGTGGCAAGGATCGTGAGGAGCTTGTTATGTATACATGTTCCATTGTATTTCATTACTTGTTGTATCTCTTGCTTTAATCATTATTATATAGACAGATATGCCAAACTGGTTTTCCTTGGGGGGTTTTATCCAGGGTCATGTTGACCAAAAATACTTGTGTACAAAAATGCATGTGTTAGACTCTTAGATATGTTCATTTTCAGTTGTAAAGATCTTTAGGTGTGTTGTACTTATTTTAGTATGCATGTGCTAACTTCTGGTTACTAAAAGTACATGGTAGAGCACCTAAAATTGGAAGTGCAACCGTAACAAATCAGCAAGAAGTTCTTGCATTGTTGGCTATCCTAAAACATCAACAAATACTTTTCAAACAGTTGAAACTTAGAGCCTAACTGTGGTCAAAGACAGACCCAGTAGGCATGCTTGATAGGACCTGAAAATCGTTAGGGGCCGCCCTTTCCTGGATATTTTTGAGGGGTTTCCAGGCCAAAATTGTCGTGTCTTTTGTTTGAGCTTCTGCTCGATTTTGACAACATATCGGTAGGCCATGCCCAAGGATGAGATGTCCAAAAATTCCATTTTGGTCTGAATGTATCTATGCAGAGCACCAGATGTCGTTCTGAATCTTTGATACCCAGCTTGGTGCGCAAGGTATGGAAGTTTTTTGTGAAATCTGGCACTGCTTGGTCTCTTTCTTGCCACAATGTGGTCCATTTGGTATCCAAGTCATCATAACTTTCGACAGGGTAGTATTTTTCCTTAATAGAATCCTTGAAGGATTCCCAAGTGGTCATGACTGTAAATAACCAGGGTTCCTCTATTTCCTTTTGCTCACAAAAAGTTTCCCACCAATCTTTGACATGGGGAACGGCTTTGAGGAGCGCAAAAGTAATCTTTTCTCTATTCGAAAAGTTATGGATAGAAAAATACCCTTGTAGTAGATTCAACCACTTGTCTACAACATCTGTGTCTATCTGACCTTCAAATATAGGAATATTGAAGTTTATTTGTACCTTGAAGGGGGCAGCGCCTCCACTCAAAGAAGATGTGTCTCCTGTTGTTAGCCTTTGAAGGATTTGCGTGAAACTATCCATCATCTCGTTCCTCTGTTGCGTGAGGGCTTCCTCAAGCAACATTTTGAAATTATCTCCTTTCCCGTCATATTTATTTTCTCCTGCCATCAGAGGTCGCTTGGGCATGCGAGAGCTTTTGTCCTCAAGAGAAACAAGCTCGAGACCCAACTCTTTGTACTCCGACCTCGTTGGGGACATGCATTAAGAAGACAAGGAGCAGACCGCTATGATACCACTGATCCAGATTTTATGAGAAGAATGAAATGACTACAGATTATTAACAGGTGCTTAACACAAAATAACAGAGATACATTAAAACTAGTTTTCTATTCAACACAGAAATAAGTTGAAACTGTAAAATGCAGCGGAAAACAAGCTTGTTGGAATGGTGGCAGCTTATCTCTAAGAAGAGATGTGATGGTTGCGCTCATTGGCAAGAAGATGGTTACAATGAGGCTCTAAAGTCCTTTTTACAATAAATAGGAATTCCAAAAGCCCTAGACATCCAAAAACCTAACCCTAGGAGATGAAGCGTCAAAAGTCATGTGGGCCCCGTTTGGGTAAGTTAGTACATCAACTTCTCGGGGTCATAACTTTTGCATACGATCTCTATTTTAGGTGCATGATAGCCTGTTGGAAAGGTATTGTCGAGGAGATTCATTTTGGGGGCAATATTGAAGCTAGTCTCATATTACTCTCTGTTTTCCCAAAAAAAACGTCGTTTAGGGCCTCAAAACGACTCCAGAAGTTTAAGGACCCGAAAATCTGCTAAAAATAGTAAATTACCAATATTGCCAAAAAATTGTTTTGAGAAAGTTGGAAAAGATGGGTGGCCACTGATATCCACCTGGATCAAATAGAAGAACCCTTCAAGCAGTGGGGCCTAGATATAATTGGTGAGATAAATCCTCATTCATCCAAACAACACAGGTATATTCTAACTGCAACTAATTATTTCAAGCATTGGATTGAAGCAATACCTTTAGTCAAAGTGAACGAGGAAGTAGTAATTAATTTTCTTGAGCTACACATTATCATGAGGTTTGGCATTCCTAACTCTTTTGTATTTGATAATGATACTTACTTTTCATCTTTGAAATTATCTGAGTATGCACTAGAAAAGGGGATTATTTTAAAGTATTCAGCCAATTACTACCCCCAAGGAAATGGCCTGGAAAAGTCCACAAACAAAAACATCATTTGTATCCTTAAAAGAGTCATGGTTGATCACCAGAGAAGTTGGCATAATGCATTACAAAATGCTCTTTGGGTTGATCGTGTCACTCCCAAATCTTCCATCGGAACCTCACCTTACTTTTTCGTCTATGGAAAATAAGTCATGTTACCCTCGAACATTTACCTACCTTCCCTCCAACTTACACAACAATCTCGAGGGAGAGAATTCCATGTCATTCAAAGTCGTATCAATACCTTGTTGAACCTAGAGGAAATTCGTGATAACACCAAAACCAAGTTTGAGGCTCACCAACAAACAGTAAAACGTTGGTTTGACAAGAAATCTGCGGGTGAGAAGGAATTCCAAGTTGGGGACCTAGTTCTAAAATGGGACAAGCCACATGAAGATAAAGGGAAACATTTGAAATTTCAACAGCTTTGGCTTGGTCCCTACCTTATCAAAGAAAATATTGGCCAAGGCACTTTTCGATTACAAAACCTTCAAGGAGAAATCGACTCTCTCCTTGTAAATGGCCAAGTCCTAAAGCATTATATCAGTTAGCCATTAAAGCTATTGGTCACTTGTACATAAATAAAACATGTTTCTGGTTTTTTGCTTTTGATTTTGTTTCTTTAGTTAGTTTGAGTTTTCTTGATCTGTTTGATTACTAGTTTTACCTTTTCCTTCTTGATGACTGGCCTTGTGATTTTGGAGTTCTCACAACCTGAAGCAAGTCACATGCTTAAACGTAGCACATCTGGTGTAGAGGGCCTAAATTGTTGATGAATGCAGCTATGTGAGACATTCTCCAGCTTACAAACCTATGAGATATGGATCATTACAACTATGTGAGTCTTTCTCTCATCTTACAAACCTGAGAGAAAGCCCCTAAGAAGGGTACGTGATTCTTGTCTGCGACAGAGCTAGGAGAGCTAGGAACGTAGAGATGACCTCCTCCATTCAGAGAGTTGAGAAGAACTCTAGATGATTATCTAGTGGGAAAGGCAATCTATTGAGTTAGACGTGCCTGTGGCTGAGCACGAGGTGAACGTGTGAAATTCCAAAGTGTTGGGTGCATAGTCATGTGAACAGAAATGAAGATGATGTATTAACCTCCTCTGAGCAGCAAAGTTGATGAGAAGACTCCAGATGATTCTCTTGTGTGAGGCATTAGGAAAGAAGATATGTAGAGTGGATGTGCCTATGGACGAGCATAGGTACACGTGTTAAGATTTGGTTCTTCTGTGTAATGGAGTGAACCAGAGTATGACATCCCTATGGATGTTCCCCTAGTGGATAAGAACTAATGGGTGTATTAGATCCTTTGCTATATATTTCTCAAGAGTCAGACCTACTTGTAACCCTAATTGTTATGTAAAGGGTACAAGTCAACCCCACCTTAATGTGATTAATAATAAATGTAAAAGATAATTAATTTGGTTAATATTAATTATAATAATAATTATTATTATTATAATGTGACTTAGAGAGGTCGACCTTGTTGTGCCAATAGACACTTATGTTGACAGGTTTTAGGTTAGTATAAGTAAAGGTAAAATCCCCATTGTGGAAACACATCTTTTATGTGAGTTTGGAAATTTTAGCAAGTACATTTACTTGGGATAAGTGTGCACCTCTCTTGGGCACTAGTCTTCTAGGGTTTGAGCACCCTCTTGTGTGCTAAGTCTTTATTGGTGGTGAAGGTCTTTCTCTTCAAGAATATAGCAAATGATTTGGCTGGGTTTTCTTCCCTTGTTGAGAAGGGTTTCTCGAGATACTTCTTATGCATGGTGTTTCTTCTTGTGATCTTGGTTGCTGCAACATTCTTGTTTATGGTTAAGACAAATGCAAATTGAAATGAACTACATGCTTAACCTATCTTATTGAAAACTCAATATGGTATCAAAGCATAGGTATTGAAGAACCCATTGCACAAGCTACAAGATTTTACTAGACATCGCTCCTCTTCTGCAGAACCATACTGCTCTCCTAAGGTTTCTAGAAAATCAATACGACCCTCTTCTTTTGAGTGTTTCATCCCCTAAAACTTGGACGTTGAGACAAATTTTGGCATGGGAGAGTACGGCCTTCTCCAACGCACCTCTAGAGACTCTCAGAATGAATTTCCGAGCATTTTGAAATTTTGGCCCTAGGGTTTCGTAATTTTCTGTAGATTTATGTTTTTAGGGTTTCCGTAGCTCTTTGAAGAAGCCTTCAAGATTACCTGTGTTCTTATAACTTTCAAGGCTTATTTTTGGCAGTCATACTCTCAACAAAACCTAAGGTTGCTAGCCTATCCTAACCGTTAGGTTTTCTAGCCCATTTAACAAGGGTTTGTGAAGAATCTAAAATATGATGAATAAAGTTATTGATGAATGGAAGGAAGATGACGACAAGACAAGGAAGCCAATCATCTACACAAACTCTCACATTGAAGGACTAGCTTTAAAGTAGCAAGATGACAAAAGGTGACACCATGACTGCCTTCTTCATGAAGATCTCAGAGGACAAATATCAACCATGTGCCATTGGAGAAATCATATCAACACCCTCATGTATGCACTTGTATATTTATTATTTGTGTCATTGTCATGAGGATAATTGCAGGAGAACGGAACCTTTTTGTTGAAGTCATGGATCGAGAGGGATCTCAGTGCATTCAGAGGAACAACACACTAGAAGTGAAGACTCTGGGTTTGATTGTTATAATTTTCAGTCCTCCAACCTATATTTTTGAAGTTTGCTACATTACAAGTAGGTGTTGTAGCTGTGACAACATTCCTTAAATTGTTTTGATTCTAGAGATGTACTCATTATTCTCCATTAGGAGATATCCTTTTGTTGGTTCGTTTTGTTTTCTTGTTCCAGATAGGCTAACAAGAAAGGAAGATGTTTATCCCTCAGAGGGAGTCAAAACTATTTGAGAAAGAGGAAGAATAAAACCATCATTGAGGCAATAAATGCAATAATGCATAATCAAAATCCTTCTATGATTCTATGGGCAAAAGCATGCATGACACACTGTATGTCCATAACAAGAGTCTTCACTAGACTTTGAAAAACATAACTCCCAAAGAAGTCTTCACTAGAATAAAGCCTGGCATTGAACTCTTCGGGTTATTTGGGTGCCCAGTGTATTTTCATGTACCCAAAGAGAAGAAGTACAAGTTGGATCCTTTAGAAAGAAAGGATACAGTGAATATTCAAAGACATTCCAGATCGACATCCTTGTTCAAAGACAGGTTGAGACAAGCAGAGACATTGCCCTTGAAGAAGAGACAGTCTTTCAAAGATCCAAAGAATCTCAGATAGAGATTGGCAGTAATACAATACCTTCTCCCTCTTCAGCAGTTCAAAGGGAAACATACATTATTTTAGTTGATTCAGTTGCTCCAGTTGATATGTTCAAGGATATTGCAGTAGGGCATAAAAGGCCTACCTAGACTCACTCTGCAAGAGGCAGAGAAACATACAAGCCTCTCAAGGCACATCCCGAGAAAGCAAAAGAGATTTTCAAGCTATCCTTCAATCATGAGCCACTTCATTGATGTTGAGCTTCTTGGTCTTAGAGAAGCAACAGGGGAATAGGTACGACAAGATGCCATAACAGAAGAATACTAGTATATCTTAAAGAATGATGTATAAGACATTATTTAGGGACCAGAGGGGAAATCAGTGGTAACTTCCAAGTGGATCTATAAGATCAAGCATACAACTGATGGAAGTGTTGAGAAATACAAAACGAAATCTATAGCCAGAGGTTTCTCACAAACAAAGGGAGTTATCTATGATGAGACACTTGATCCAGTGAACCCGATACATTTCCATCTGTACTACCATCCATAAGTTAGAAACTATATCAGATAGATAGATTATTGATGAGTTTGGATTTCAGCGAGAGTGTTGTTGATCCAAACCTATATCATTACAGTGTTGGTGACGAGAGCTGATCTTGATGACTTATTCATAAATCCTTGTTGTTGGATACAAGTAATCCTTGACTTTTGAATTCAAGATGAAGAATCTAAGTATGATGCACTACTTCTTGGGACAAGAAGTATGACAGAGGACCGATGCGATTTTCCCGAGTCAAGGAAAATATACAATGAAAATATTAAAGAAGTTCAGTATGATAGAATGCAAAATCCATCATGATGGATTTAAAGAAGAAGATTAATGATGATTCAGACGAGACTGATCCACAGCTGATTGGATCATCGATGTATCTGGTTAACACCATACTTAATTCATGCCATACAGTGAATGTGCTTAGTCATTTCATGATTCAACCGAGATAGACTCACTAGACAACAACAAAACATGTACTGAGATATATAAGAGATATGTTCTGAGATATGCCTCCAGTGTGAACCTGAGTGTACAGGATATGCCGATTCAGATTGAGCAGAAAGTATAGTGAACGAGAAAAGCACATCCGACTGATGTTCTATCGTGAAGTTTTCCATGGTTTCCTAATGCAGCAGGAAACAAAACTCTATGGCCTTGAGTACCACAAAGGCAGAGTATATAGCATCGAGTGTGTGAAGCAATGTGGCTTCACAAGCTTCTGACAGATTTACTTGACCATGATATGGATCCTATGATGATAACCAAGAGCCATGAGTAAATCTCCTTGAGAACCCAGTGTTTCCTGATCGATCGAAATACGATGATATGAAATATCCCTATATCAGAGATATGATGCAGAGGAAAATCGTACACATGCAGTACCTTCCTACACATGAGCAGATTGCAGATATCTTCACCAAATTAACTTCGTGAAGAATGGCTCCCTAGTTGAGAGGGAGTGTCGATAACTCCAGCCAAGACAAAATTCAAAATACATCCATCTGAGACTTGGCATGATAAAGAATGCCTCCCTAGATGATAGGGAGTGTTGATGAATGCAGCTATGTGAGACATTCTCCAGCTTACAAATCTGTGAGATGTGGATCATTACAACTATGTGAGTCTTTCTCTCAGCTTACAAACTTGAGAGAAATCCCCTATGAAGGGTACGTGGTTCCTGCCTGAGATAGACCTAGGAACGTAGATATGACCTCCTCCATTCAAAGAGTTGAGAAGAACTCCAGATGATTATCCAATGGGAAAGGCTATCTGTTGAGTTAGATGTACCTATGGCTGAGCACAAGGTGAGCATGTGAAATCCCAAAGTGTTGGGTGCATCGTCATGTGAACAAAAATGAAGATGATGTATTATGCTTCTCTGAGCAGCATAGTTGACGAGAAGACTCTAGATGATTCTCCTGTGTGAGGTAGTGGGAAAGAAGATCTGTAGAGTGGACGTGCCTGTGGATGAGCACATGTGAACGTGTGAAGATTTGGTTCTTCTGTGTAATGCAACGAACCAGAGTATGAGATCCCTATGGATGTGCCCCTAGTGGATGAGCACTAGTGGGTGTATCAGATCCTTTGCTATATATTGTTCAAGAGTCATACCTTTCTATAACCCTAATTATTATGTAAAGGGTACAGGTCATCCCCACCTTAATGTGATTAATAATAAATGTAAAAGATAATTAATCTAGTTAATATTAATTATAATAATAATAATTATTATTATAATGTGACTTAGAGAGGTCGGCCATGTTGAGCCAATAGACACTTTTATTGACAGGTTTTAGGTTAGTATAAGTAAAGCTAAAATCCCCATTGTGGAAACACATCTTTGATGTGACTTTGGAAATTTCAGCAAGTACATTTGCTTGGGATAAGTGCGCACCTCTCTTGGGCGCTAGTCTTCTAGGGTTTGATCACCTTCTTGTGTGCTAAGTCTTTCTTGGTGGCAAAGGTATTTCTCTTCAAGAATATAGCAAAGGATTTGGCTGGGCTTTCTTCCCTTGTTGAGAAGGGTTTCCTAGGACATTTCTTCTGCATGGTGTTTCTTCTTATGATATTGGTTGCTACAACATTCTTCTTTATGGTTAAGACAAATGCAAATTGAAATGAACTACATGCTTAACCTATCTTATTGAAAAATCAACATAAACATATATGTAATATGATGTCAATTATAATTTTATTCTCAGACATGCAAGCCCTTTACTCACTATTAAGAGTCAAGATCTAGTGGAGGAACATAGCTTGTCAATACAGAGAGACACTGGAAAAACAGGGAGCCAAGAGACTACATTGAACAACAGATTGCTATGTTACAAGAGCTAAATGAAATGGTCTGGATGAAATGTGTGTAGTAGGTTAGGAATCACGACTTAGGGAGCTCATCTATAATCAAGTTAGCAGATCTCACTATCATAGGTGTCATCCCTAGTGCCTTTAAAGGATAACTGGAATCCCCCCATCCATTTGTATCTCTAAATAAAAGAGAATAAAAAACTATAAAAGGTAAAGGCTTGGGGAAAGGCTTTCCAGATCACATGGGACATGCAATTATATCCGTCAGAGCTATGGACGCTCGCTGGCAGCGGAGCAAGGCTTGTGACACCTGGGTGACTCCATTGGGGTTATGGATGCTTGTTGGCAGCGAAGCAACACTAGAGAAATGCATTACAACTTGTATTCTCAACATTCTCGATGTTTAATTTCTACTTTACTACCTACATATTCATTTCAACCATTTACCATAAAGTTTGATATAAATTTGAAAGCAATCTATTAAATTTGAACAGGTCTCACCCCTCTTTGAATCACCTCGATCTTTTCAATATTCAATTCATGGGACCTATCTTTTCTCCCTTTAGATTTTATGTAATGGAATTTCCTTCCTAATAAAAGTATGTATGGACATCATTTTGCAGAGATCCAAGGCTTCGCCCAGTGTGTTTCCATTTGTTGTGACTGGCACTACAACCCCTCCATTTTACCTTCTATTTTGATACCTCACTAAAAATTGAGCCTCCTTATTTTTTGAACTCAAGAGAAAACCTCATAAGCCCTTCTTCATTCAAAGGCTTCTCTTGGTAACTCATGATTCACTTGAGAAAATGATAAAACATTTAAAGTTGAAGTTTAAAATTTGATCGGCAAAGTTACTTTAAACTCCTCCGAACAACTTGAAGGAGTTACTTCTAACTCCTCCGAACAACTCAGAGGAGTTACTTCAAACTCCTTCGAGCAGCTCGAAGAAGTTCTTGTTAATCATCCTGATAAGCAAAGACTATCGTGAGAGTTCAGAAGAACCCCTCCGATCATATCAGAGGAGTTACTTCTAAATCCTTCGATATGTTCAGAGGAGTTACCCTTATCTCTTCCAAACAAATTCAACAAACTTGTTTTAAAAGCCTCTGACCTAACTACCACATTTAATGTTATTTATTAACCGATAGCTTATAAAAAGAAACGGGGTTAAATCCATTGTTGCTCAACTACATGCAATTGACAAGAAACTGGAGAACAAGAGAGCTAAGCTAAATGTCGTTTAGACAAACCCTATATCCTTTCCCAACACGTGACAAAGTTAACTGGGTAAGTCTCCCCCTCTCCCTCCTCTTCTTTAATTTAGGGTTAGGTTTTATTTTGATTTCCACTTACCATTTTTCCCTAGACCATAACTATCACTTGTCGATTTCACCATCACTAGGCCCTATGCATTAGTCAGTGATCTTACACTAATCCTCAAGCCACTCCTGGCTACAGAATAGACAAGCGATCGATCCTTTTCCCCTTCTTTAAAAAACCGCAATCAATTATTACTATATTCGTTTGTAACCACTTGCAAACCTCCTCGAAGCTCGTCTAAATGGGGAAGCCTGACCCGGATAGTGAACCCTATAGGATGGTCAAATTTTTTCACCATCGTGCCCTTGTATTCTCAAAAAAATGCAATTCAAAAACTTGTTTAGTAATTCTCTGCTATTCGGTGAGCTATTTCAATTGATAGAGATTAGTTATGGTTTTCGTTCACTATTAGCCCATAAATAGTCAGATAAGTTACTACTAACTTCTCTAATATGCTCGGGAGAGTTGAACTCAACTCCTCCACACACCTTCGGAGCAATTGGAAACAACTCCTCCGATCATATCGGGGGAGTTAATATTAAATCCTCTGATATGATTGGAGGAGTTCCTTGTAAGACCTCTGAGCACCCCAAAACTTTGGCTAAAACTCTTCCGAATACATATCAGAGAAGTTACTAACAACTTCTCTGATATGATCGGAGGAGTTGTTATTAACTCCTCTAATATGCTCGGAGGAGTTACTCATATTTCCTCTAATGTGCATCTAGAGAATTGTTTTATTTTTCTCCGATTTTACCTTTTCAGGTTGATGCTCAAGTTTTTTAACCCTACAATCTCACTCGGCATTAACTGCTATTAACTTGACTTTTACAAGAAACAATAGGTCATGATTGGTTTTCATTAATTCTTGTGATTGCTTTGATCATTTAACTATTTTTAAATAACATGCTCTGAATTTATCATGTTTGTAGGTTCAGACATGTCACCACGAAAGAAAACAACAATGAAACCAATAGAGGTTGAACCATTTGGTAGCTCACAACAGACAGTAGAGATAGAAAGTGTTGGGGCCGTATATGATGATACATCAAGACTTATGGACAAAGATGAAGATACTTTGATATGGGGGGAATTCTATTACATGTTCAAGAAATCAAACTTCTCTACAGAAGCATAGGACCCAGGTGAGCTCCAGGCATTTAAGAACATCAGAAAATCGAGAATTTTCAGAGTGTCGGTACATCCAACAGTGTTCCCTTGTGCGGAAGCCATCTCTTGGATTTTGAAAAACGCAAACGTAGATAGTAGGTATATCTTTAATATAAGAAAATAATCGATAGCTTCATTCAGGCCTGATGATTTAGATAAGTGTTACCATCTTGAGGCTGGAAACAAAAAGCTAGATGCTCAACTCCTTAGCGAGTTGGAGCTCACACCGAAGGATTTGTTCCCCGCTTGGTATAAAGTAGACAAGCAGTTCGAATATCGGCCCAAGAGTCGATACCCCACAACCAATCTAAGAAGATCGTACTAGTGTATGGTAGTCATGTTGTGCAGGTTGAATGGGGAACTAGATGCAACACACTCTCTTTTGTCATACATGCCCCTGATCTATTTTTGTGCAGATGTAGGAGCCTCATTCAACTGGGCAAAGATATTGTCTGAGAATCTCAAATATGCAATTTCAACAGTTACACAAGCACAACCGGGTAGCTTCCCCAATTTCAATATGTCTTCATACCTTCTAGACATAATGTGCATCACTCACAGGTACCCTAACATGGGGTGGATTTGGTTGCTCGTTGATGTCACTATCCATATCTACTGCAAGGTGCTTTGGGAGCACAAATATCGAACATATTATCAAAGGATCCATGAACACTTCCTTGCCCCACTGTATGAGTTTATTTTTTGCACCTCCCCACCTTGTATGACCGACAAGGCCATAACAGTTATAAGGAGGATTGGGGATTGGTATTTAATGGAACACGATACATATATAAGATATACAGTGCAATGAAACCACCTCATCTACTTCCTGGGTTTGTCCCCGACAAGATTGTGCTTCAGGAAGTATCAGAGCAAACCATCATACATGGGGTTGGAGGAATGTTGTATAGATCGAAGAAATCCATTTGGCCTCCATTGCCTCTTTACATTGGTAACTACTTCTTTGAAAACACCAAACAAGCCCAGGCAAAAGTAGACATCTTGCTCTCCTACCATTTTGGAGAGGAAATATTTAGGAGACACGACCCCAAGAACATAGTCAAAGAGCATCTTCATAGCATGAGACTCCCTTACGAGTGCACCACCGAGTTCTGGGAAGAAGAAGGAGTACATCAAAATGTCAGGACTTATGACAAGGTTATTTTCAGGACTTAAGAAGTTGCAAGAGAGGCAGCTAGAAAAGATGCAAAGAGAGATGAAGCTGAGAGATCTTCCCCCATCTCCTTCTCCACTCATTCGGGTTCCGCGGAAGAGGGTGAAGAAGCACCAACTCATAAAAATATAAGGGACAAAGAGAAGGTGTTGAAGAGGAGAAACGATGCTAAAAAGAAACAAAAGTAAGAAGCTAACAAAGCTAAATCCAGGGCAGAAAATGAAGCAAAAGAAAAAGCGGAAGCTGAAACAAAATTTGTTGCTGAAAAGGAAAAAGAATTAGCTGAAGCGGCAAGGGTAGCAACACAATTAGTAGAAAATGAAGCAGCAGATAAATTTGTTCAAGAAGAAAGGCAGAAAAAGAATGTAGATGGTAGAGAGGGTGACACACACCTGATGGACTTGGATGTCCTTGGAACATCCATCGTCGATGTAGGAGCAGAAACAACGAGTAACGGTTTAATTCTTGGGCCTTGGGAACCTTTTCAGTAAACTGAAATATTGGACCTCCGCAGTTTCACGTACGATAGCTAAACCAGTCGAATCGTACAAGAAAGGGTTAAAAAAGTTCCAGTATTAGAAGGAGTTGCCTTGTCAGTAGTCACCCAGGTTCTTATCACAGGAGATGTCAGCGAAGACCTTGTGGAAACAACTAGGGAAAGATTTGCATTCATGAATGCAACTGTGGACAATATACAAAGGTTGTGCCAACAGAACGAGGAAAAGGAAATGAGGATCAACGTGTTAGAGACTGGTTCTCGGGACACTGTTTGTTAGAGCCATGTTTATCATACTTTTGTTCTTGCAGATTTGCAGACCCAAACTTTCGTTTGTTCTGGTGCTTAAATTTATGCTCGATTTTAACAACATATCGATAAGCAGCACTGAGTGATGAGATGTCTAGAAAATCCATTTCAGTTTGGATGTATCTGTGTAGAGCCCCACGATATTTCAGAATCAAATGTCGTTCAAAGTCTTTGATACCTAGCTTGGTGTGCAAGGTATGGAAGGTATTGGTGAACTCCAAAATTGTTTGGCCCCTCTGTTGATGCAGTGTGGTCCATCTCATGTATTGGTCCTCATAGTTACCAACAAGGTAATAATGTTCCTTTATCGCATCCACAAAAAAATCCCAAGTGGGCTCGACCCCATATATTCCATACTCCTCCGTGGAACTTTTCTCCCGGTAAGTTTCCCAGCAATGTTTGACATGGAGGGGAGACTTAAGGAGTGCGATGGTGATCTTTTCCCTGTAGGAAAAATTATGAACAGAGAAATAACCTTCTAACAGATTTAACCATTTGTCTAGGGCATTCGCATCTCTCTGACCTTCAAATATGGGAATATTAAAATTAACATGTACCTTGAAAGGAGAGGTACTTCTAAAGTGGTTGTTTGATGAAGATGTGCTTGTTGCTATTGACAGGCGTTGAAGGATGTGGGAAAAATTCTCCATCATTTCGTCCCTCTGTCACGTTAGAGCTTGCTCAAGAAACAGATTGATAGAATCGTATGCTCCGTCGTTTTTCTTTTCTTTCGCCATGGAGGATTTCTTGGGCATGCAAGAGCGATTGTCTTTAAGAGAGACAAGCTCGAGACCCAACTAGCTATACTCGGACCTCGTCGGGGACATGCACTGAAAAAAACGATCAAGAGCAGCCTGCTCTGATACCACTGATCTGGATTATTTTCAGCACGGAATGAGAGCGGAGATATAATAAAGCAATGTATAGAGATATTTCAGATATCAAATAATATAACAGAAATATATCAGAGATGCAACCATAAACACAAAGATACAGTAATACACAATTTTCTATTAATGGGTGAAAATGTACAAAGACTGTAAAAATACAGAGTGAAAGACTCGCTAGAATGATGACACCTTATCTCTGAGAAGATATGTGATGGTTACTCGCATCTATGAGAAGATGATTTTACAATGAGGCTCCAAAGGCCTTTTTATCATAAAGAAAATCCAAAACCCTAACCCCGGAAGATGAAAAGCTAACAGTTTTGTGGACCCCATTTTGGGTAGTTTGGTGTATCAACTTCTCGAGGGCGTAACTTTGGCATATGATCTCCGTTTGGGGCGCATGATAGATCCTTAGAAATGTATCGTTGAAAAGATTCATATAGGGGGCTCAATTAGAGCCTTCTAGTATCTTTGAGAAGCTCGATCCCAAAAAACCTTCATTTAGGCCCTCAAAATGGCCCCGGAAGTTAAAAACTGCTAAAAATAGTAAATTACCAAAATTGCCAGAAAAATGTTTTGAGCCAGTTGGAAAAGGTGGGTGGCCACCGATATCCACCTGAATCAATCCTCCCTCCTTAGGAAGTAATGGTCTCCATTGCGTTGAGTGCCGGGGGGAGAGGGAAAAATGTTTGTTGAATCTGCATCTTGATGAGCTGCTTTCCTTGTTGGAGAAGTTGTGTTGCTTAGCTTGTTGAAGGTTGTCACGAACATGTGGCTGGAAGGGTTGGACCTTTTTAACCAGTCTGGCTACATGAGATGCCTGTGTGCAGAAGGAATCTTTACAGTTTGTTGCAATCTTGTCGACCTGCTTCTGTTGGATAGAAAGTGCTTGGGCCAAGACTATATTGGTTGCAGTATCCTTCTGTTCACCTTTTGAACAGATTGTGAAGAAGTTGAATTTTGTAGTATGAGATACTACCTTGCGGCATTGTTTAGGTGGAACAGTAGTCGGAACTACCTCTAGTATTCTGTAGAGATGACCCCCTATAGAAACAATGACACTACGGGGTTGAGACTCATAAATAGCATGGCACTTCCACATATATGGTTGGCCCAAGAGAACATCACATACATCCAGTGGGAAAACATCACATAATACCTCATCTTTGAAGGGTTGGATGTCGTATGACAATCGACACTGTTGGCTGACACAAAGATCTCGTCCCTGGCGAAGCCACCCGATGTTGTATGGTTGCTGGTGTGGTGTTGTTGACAATCCCAACTGTTTGACGAACTATGTTGAAATGAGGTTCTTCTGGCTTCCGCTATCAACAATAAAATGCAGTGGGGTCCCCTTCACCCACATATGTGAATGAAAAAGGTGATCCCCCTCTTTAGGATCTATTGGTTCTTCTGGTTGAATTGTTGTGATCGCGACAATAGCAGTGGGGTGTGCATCGATGATCTGTCTTTTACCAGTATTTTCATAATCAGATTCTGAATCAGGGTTCGGCTCCTTGTCTTTGATCTTGACCACCAATGATTGTTTTGAGCGACATTCCTAGGTGTCGTGTGAGGGGATTTTGTAGAAATCGCACCATTTTCGGGTGTCCTTCTTTGTCTTTTTGTGACCCTTATTTTCCTGTGGCTTGGACTGGTTTTCGGGAGACTTTTTGTTAGGTTCGTCTTTATCATACTTTTGTTGTTGCAGATTTGCAGACCCAAACTCACGTTTGTTCTGGTGCTTAAATTTCTGCTCGATTTTAACAACATATCGATAAGCAACATCGAGTGATGAGATGTCCAGAAAATCCATTTCAGTTTGGATGTATCTGTGTAGAGCCCCATGATATTTCATAACCAAATGTCGTTCAGAGTCTTTGATACCCAACTTGGTGCGCAAGGTATGGAAGGTACTGGTGAACTCCGGAACTGCTTGGCCCCTCTCTTGCAGCAGTGTGGTCCATCTCATGTATTGGTACTCATAGTTGCCAACAGGGTAATAATGTTCCTTTACCGCATCCACAAAAAAATCCCAAGTGGGCTCGACCCCATATATTCCAGAATCATATGTGGAACTTTTCTCCCAGTAAGTTTTCCACCAATGTTTGACATGGGGGAGAGATTTAAGGAGTGCGAAGATGATCTTTTCCTTGTCGAAAAAATTATGAACAGAGAAATAACCTTCTAACAGATTTAACCAATTGTCTAGGGCATCCACATCTATCTGACCTTCAAATACGAGAATGTCGAAATTAACCTATACCTTGAAAGGAGAGGTGCTTATAAAGTGATTGTTTGATGAAGATGCGCCTATTGCTATCGACAAGCGTTGAAGGATGTGGGAAAAAATCTCCATCATTTCGTCCCTCTGTCGCGTGAGAGCTTCCTCGAGCAACAAATTGATAGAATCATCTGCTTTGTCATTTTTCTTTTCTTTCGCCATGGAGGGTTTCTTGGGCGTGTGAGAGCGATTTTATTCAAGAGAGACAAGCTCGAGACCCAACTTGCTATACTCGAACCTCGTCGGGGACATGCACTAAAAAAAACGATCTTGAGCAGCCTGCTCTGATACCACTGATCTGGATTATTTTCAGCATGAAATGAGAGTGGAGATATAATAAAGAAATGTACAGAGATATCTCAGATATCCAATAATATAACAGAAATGTATCAGAGATACAACCATAAACATAGAGATACAGTTATACACAATTTTCTATTAATGAGCGAAAATGTACAGGGATTGTAAAAATATAGAGTGAAAGACTCGCTAGAATGGTGGCAACTTATCTCTGAGAAGAGATGTGATGGCTACTCGCATCCGTGAGAAGATGATTTTACAATGAGGCTCCAAATGCCTTTTTATCATAAAGAAAATCCAAAACCCTAACCCCGGAAGATGAAAAGCTAACAGTTTTGTGGACCCTGTTTTGGGTAGTTTGGTGTATCAACTTCCCAGTGGCGTAATTTTGGCATATGGTCTCCGTTTGGGGCACACGATAGCTCCTTGGAAAGGTATCGTCGAAGAGATTCATATAAACGGTTCAATTAGAGGCTTCTGTTGTCATTGAGAAACTCAATCCCAAAAAACCTTAATTTAGGCCCTGAAAATGGCCCCAAAAGTTAAAAATTGCTAAAAATAGTAAATTACCAAAATTGCCAGAAAATTGTTTTGAGACAGTTGGAAAAGGTGGGTGGCCACCGATATCCACCTGGATCAAGAGGCTCCAACAATTTAAGATAGATGAAAGAAGTCTTCTCAATTTTAAAGCCATCGCGAAAAAAGTGAGGAATGAGCTAGAAGGTGCCATCATCGATATGTATGCCAACCTGCATCTCTTCCAAAACGTGGTTGCAACAATTATTGAACAAAACGACCAGATACAAATGTGGCTGACACAATACAACACTATCAGGTAAGGTATAGCAGACATTGATACTTGGATAGCAGAGAATCTTGATGTGCCTCCATAATTGTACAAACCCTCGAAATCAGTGAGGAAAACATACCTATACACATTAAATCATTGCTAGTAGGTAGGGGAACGGGAGAACAAAGAAGTAACCAAGGAAATGGGATTTTGTTAAAGAACTCATAAAGATGCCCAAGAATAAATAAGAAATGGTTGTCTCCCAAGGTAAGATGAACTTGGGAAGAATTTGGTCATGGAAGAGTTAGTGAATGCGGTCCAGGAAAGTACAAGTCAAAGGAGACAAATAGTTGAAGCATCAACTTTTGTCTCTATTGATCTCATTGATCAGCATCTGCTACAGCCGACAAAAATCCATACCATGATACATTCTTATATGACAAGAATGGAGAAGGATGGGAGTGCCCTGGATGATAGCATTAAGTCACAGTATAACCAGTTGGAAGTCTGGACAGCTTATCTCCAGAGCAAAAGTTCAAAGGAAAAAGACAAACAATTGTTTTTCCATTCGTCATTTTCCTAACTACCTCAAGTTTCATCCTTTTTTGCCACTTGTCATGAGAGAAGGGAATGTGAATAGTTTTGTAACCGCCTCTTCAAGAAGAAGGTGAAAAGATAAATAGGAGTTGTTAGCACATAAAATGTGAAGGGGGTCAAAAACACCTTGGTTTTGTTTTATTTTGAGTCATAGGGTTTTTTAAGTCTTAGGTTTTGGGTTATTTTTCATGTCATAACTCAAACTTTTGGTTTTTATAAGCAACATATTGTTTTATCCTTGTTTTAGAGCCTTTATGTCATGAGATTATTCATCATGATAAGGATAATGGTCCTTATGAGTGACACTCTTGGCCTCAAACATCACCACCATGACATGTCCTGCCTCAAAGTTGTACACAAGTTTTCATTTTGTCACCTTCCAACCGTTTAGATATCAAGTCAAAGGTTAGGTTTATTTGTTGCCAACTCACCTAAAAGTTTGTAGCGTACTTATAAGTACCTCATGCACTTATCTTTCATTATTGCAAGTTGGAGATGTGTCAAGGGGAATTTTGTGGTTTTCAACGATTTCATCTAATTGGATTTTCAAGGATTATGTCACAGAAAACTCTAACAGTTTCCATGAAGTAGGCTATTGGAATTTAAACTTGGCGTTGCAAACTGGTGCTAGAGACTAGCTGAAGAACATTGTTCAAGTTTGGATGCCTCTCAAATAGACCAGCTCAGGTTCACAAAACACCAGCATCAAATGCAACTGTATCAGGTATTCCTTGATGATCTGCATGATGTTCAAAGGTTGACAGAGGAGTTTATGTTGTTTGAATTACTGGCGCTGCGAACTCTTGAACTCCTTTTTCTACCAACTCTCAAGCCCATTACTATGGCACTCTAAACTCTTCCCACTAGTCAAAGATGTTATCCTAAACTCAACTTATCATTTCTTCTGCAAACAAGCCATTTGTCCCACTGATATCTCAGTGTTGTGAAATGTCTGATTTAAATCTGCATCACCACTGCGTTGGATTACTAAGAGGGGGGGTGAGTCAGTAATAGAGTAATTTAATCCTTTTTAACCATAAAATGTAAGTGTTATATCAGTGTAGCATTATCATCCAATAGTTACAGAGTAAATAAACAATGAACAAATGAGCAATCATACACATACACAGTACACCAGTGTTTTACGTGGAAACCCAAAGCGAGAGAAAACCACAGAATGCTTTTTCTTTTATGTCTTTAAGAATTACAATCATTGGAATTACCAACTTCCCTTGTTTTCCAGCTACAACTGGAATGAGGCTCCAACCCCCTAGTTTCTCAAGCTACAACCTGAGGGAAGCTCCAACTCCCCAATTCTCTAGCTACAACCAGAAGGAGGCTACAACGCCTTATGTTCTCAGACTACAACCGGAAGATGGATACAACCACATGTCCTTGCCTCGTCCAACCACCCTAAAATATAAGTAGAATGATGGAACCACTGTCACACTATCACTGTGAGATATATTGTTATAAACCTGTACCAATCAACCTGCACCAAACAACCTGTAACAACTTGTACCAATAACTTGTGCCAACATGTGCCATACATCAACCTGTACCTCAACTTGTACCATAAACAAATGCATCAACCATGCACCAAACCTATACAAATAACCTGTCACAATAACATGTCCAAACAACCTATAACAACAATCTGTCTCATCCATCTTATCAACCAAATCAGATCTACTCACCATAATCAATCACCAAGACAACTCTCAACCATATGCATGATATCACCAAGATGTGCATCAACCAAGCATAACACAACAACTCATAATCATCACCAAGATCAATATGTGCTTCTAATAATATACCAATACAAGTATGATACATCATCCATAAACCATGTGTCAACAATACTACTAACAAGCGCCTCCGACCATGTACCAAGTATGTACCAATCATGCATCAACTACTCATCAACTATGAATCATCAAGATGTACCAACATCATCAACTATACACCTCATGTATGTGCCAACTCATCAACTAATTGTCTCAACCATGTACCCAACATGTACCTCAATAAACCATTACATCAAACCATGTGCCACAACCTCACTGTTATACAACCTCTATTTGTATCATACCTCAACCAAAAGGCCCTCATCAATTTTATCATCCAAATCTGATTTGTAACCTTGTAACGGACCAGTTGCATATGATCACATACCTACAAACCTTCCTTAGCTTTAACAACAAGAGACTAGCCTTTTCATCAAACTTTACTTTAGTCTCACATGACTAATTTTCGATTAATCAACAACCCTAACTTGCAATAATCATAACTATGTACATGTAATGAATAAATATCTAAAAATGATACACAATATTCTTTAGTTTCTTTTATGCAATTCCTCAAGATTTCACTAGTTAGAACCTCTCAGAAAATGAGTTATAGCAAAAATGGCATACCTTGTTGAATTATGGATTATTCTAGAGGGCAAATTTTAGAGTGTGTCTCGCACATAATATTTGTTGTATAGATCTAAAAATGGTACACCAAATACTATAGACTGTACTCTAACCAATACATTTTGTCTTACTGAATTTGGATCTATTATGAATAAGTTATGATGTTTTTACCCGAAACACTTGTTTTAGACTAGTTTGAGGACTAGCCACAAACCCTATTTTCCATGGAGTGTAACTCCAAAACTACAACGACCCACAAGCTGAAATTTTTATCACGGATACTTAAATATGTTTCCTCAACATACGCCCAATTTCGTGGTCTGAATCATTCTAAAAACAAGTTATTGTGAAAATGGTGAGATGACATGTAAATAACATACCTTAGAAAGCATCATCAAAATAATTTATCCTCCTTTGAATTTCAACCTTCTTTACTTCACCTTCCATCTAAAATTTGGATTAGATATCCTTTGGTTAGCTCAGTCACTTGTAGATATTCAATATGCTCAAGTGTAATTAAAAATTAGAGACCCTTGCCTCTTATTTATACTTTCATGTAGCTTCCTCAAGGGGTTACCTTCTAACCATCTTAACCCACTTTCCTTATTTTAGGGCTAACCCGCTTCTAACCACTTGTCCACTTAGTAATTTATCCATTAACTTTATTATTTAAATAATTTCTTTTGTATCCACTTTGACTTATAGTACACTCATCACTTCACTTTATTATTTAAATTACCTTCTAACCATCTTAACCCACTTTCCTTATTTTAGGGCTAACTCACTTCTAACCACTTGTCCACTTAGTAATTTCTACATTAACTTTATTAATTAAATAATTTATTTTGTATCCACTTTGACTTATAGTACACTCATCACTTCACTTTATTATTTAAATAATTTCTTCTTTGCAACCACTTTGACCGTTTGGGGCTTTTAGATGACTCACAAGGGTTTTCCAACTTCACATGGCCATAACTCTCTAACCGTGAGGAGTTATGTGACGTTCCACATACCACCGGAAATGGCATGACATGTACTATCCATATAGAATAGTATTACCTTCAAATATATTAAAACTCATACCATTATACATCAAACAAACTTGGGTCCATTACCCAAACCTTTGTGCTACCAGACTTTCTTCAAGGGTTGACATCAATGACAACCAACCCAAATAATCAACAATCTCCCCCTTTGGCATTGATGGCAACACTTTGATGCAATACAGAAGTCATATCACTCATGCTCCCCATGTGACCATCGCTCCCCCTGAAACCATGCCTATGTGCTCTTTCTCCAAGCATTTACCTTTGCATCTGATAAATCTCTCCCCCTTTGTCATCAATGGCAAAGGTATCTTTCCATTTGGGGTTGCTCCCCCTAACTGAACTGTCCTTGGGGACTCCCCCTGACTGAACTCTTCCTGAAACTTATCCCCCCAACCCGAACTATCCTGTTTACGGTGCTTCCTCATGTAAATCTAAGACATATAAGATAAGCATTCAAAAACATTCATTTTGGAGTAGAAATTACTCCGAGTATTTGGTGAAAATACTCAAAGGATTCCCTTGGAAGCGGTTTTATAAAGATGTCTGCCACTTGTTCTTTTATGCCCACATATTCAACTCTGGTGTTCTTCTCTGCAACTTGTTCCCGTAGAAAGTGATACTTTATTGGAATGTGCTTCATCTTGGTGTGCATCACCGGGTTCTTTGAGATACTGATGGTGCTTGTATTATCACAATAGATTGGAATGGGCTCATCATACTCAACCTGTATATCCAAGTAGAACGTTTCTCCACTGGTGCTTTGTCGGTTATCAATGCAACATGCCCAATCTACATCTGTGTAGGAAATAAGTGATAGATCCTTTCCTTTTGGATACCATAATCCAAACTCTTTTGTTCCTTTGAGATATCTGAAAATCCTCTTCACTGCTAATACATGTGATTCCTTTGGTGTTGCTTAAAATCATGCCACCTGTCCAACGACCTGCATTACATTTGGTCTAGATGCTGTCACATATAGTAAGCTACAAAATCATTGATATGTATTGCCTCTAGTTTGCAAACTTTGAATCATCATCTTTTCTCAACTTGCAACTGGTTTGCATATGAGTGGTAACTAGTTTGCAATCTTCCCTTCCGAACCTCTTTAGCATTTCTCTAATATACTTAGTTTGAGAAATACAAATTCCTTGGTTGCTTTGATGTATATGAAGATCCAGAAAGAAGGATAGTTCTCCAAGTAATAACAATTCAAATTCATTCTGCATATCCTTTGCAAATTCCTGGCTTAACCTATCATCAGTACTTCCAAAAATAATACCATCAATATAAATTTCAATTAATAAAATACCATCTTGAGTTACCTTAATGTAGAGGTTGTTGTATGCACTTCCTTTTCTGAACCTTGTCCATTGTAGATATTTATTCAGTCTAGAGTACCATGCTCTAGGAACCAGTTGTTCAATGTAGACTTCTTCTTCAAGTTCCCCGTTCAGAAAAGTTGATTTCACGTCCATATTTGTCCATACTATTCAAGACTCTGCTACACAATTGTCCACAATTTTGACTCATATGTCACTGTACTATCATGAAGTATTACTACAACTGATTAATCTATCATATTGTACTTCTGCTAACTGAATGCACTGAATTTGTCTACTCAAATTATGCAAGTTGCTCGAAAGATGGTTCTCTGGTTTGTCTCAGCTACCGCATAGACTCCCCCCTATCTATTATTCATATTATTTGGAAATCTCTAAGTCGGATGGCTCGTAACAATTCCTGCTCTGAAGTGTATTCATCATCATCATCATTAGTAGATTCATCATCTCTCTGAGCTCTGACTTCTTTCTTTATGTTTGTGGATTCATCTTTCACTACAATGCCTAAAAGTACAATCTCTTGAACCTGTTCCTTATTTCCCTGTCCTTCTTTTCTTTCAGTTATTTTCCAAACCTTTCTGTATCTGATATTTTTCTTTTTCTCTGTAGAATTTTCTTCATCTTGTCTTATTGTCAATCTTGTGATCTCTGGGACCTGGTCTTTGTTCACCTGTTCTTTGTGTTTTCTTATCCATACTTTCTTATATATGATATCAATGTTCTCTTTCATGGAAGTATCCATCATGCTTCTACAATCACTAGCTATGTGTCCATAGTTATGACATTTGTAACATTCAATGTTACGTGGGGCCACATAGGCATTTCTTGCTTGAACATTTCTTTTATAATCCTTGCAATCTGCAACCTTATGTCCAAAATTAGTACAATAAAAACAATGACCATAAAAGAAATTTGCATACCTGGGAGTGAGTGATCTTCTTTGTTGTGTAGTCCTTCTGAATTTATGCCTTGACTGATCATGATCATGATTGAAGCTTCTTTGTGGTTTGAACATGGATGGTCTTCTTGAAGATGTATCTTCAATACTTTTCTTAGATTTTGGTTGACGATGATTCCTTCCTTTGAGTATTTTTGCACAACTCTTTCTATTTTCTTCATTCTTCTTTTTTAGCAACCTAGAGTGTTTCTCTTCATTCTCTATAACTAATGTGGATGTTTATGTCTCTTCAACATTCTTGTTGAGCTTGATGATTTTACTTCTCAATGTGACAACTTCTTCTTCAAGCTTCTCAACCTCTTCTTCTTTCTTCATTATCTGAGACTTCATGACTTCTTTTGTTCTTTTCGCTTCTTCAAGCTGAATTTTTAATGTGATTATTTCTTTTTCAAGTCCTTTCTCTTCTTGACCAAACTCTGTCTCAAGCTGGTTTAGATCGTTAGTTCTTTCCTTAAGATGATTTGTCAATATCTTCTCTCTCATTTCCGCTTCTTCTTTCTGTGCTGCTATGTTGGCTTCCAAATACTGCTTTTGATATTCAAGATTTTCTTCGATCTTTATGGCTTCTTCTAGCTGAGTTCTTCAGTTCTCGATGACCCGTTGGGCTTCTTAAAAAATGTGAACACTTTCCTTTTGTTTCATCAATTCTTTCTTTAGTGACTTGTTTTCTTCTCCTAGTTCATCTAAAGCAGTAATCAATTATGTTTCATAATTGTCTTCCTTTTCAATTAGTTTTTTTGTCTCATTTCCTTCTTGGCATTCTATTTCAAGATGTCCACGTTTTTCACAATTAAATCAAAACAACATACCTTTGGTGATTGTGTACTCTTCATCTTCTGAATCTGTTTGACATGGTGAACATAATTCTTCTTGATTTGTATTTGCATCTTCTTTGGCATTTTCTGAATCTGCGATGGGTGAAGAATATATGTCATGTAACTTATCCCAAATTTCTTTGGTTGATGAATATTTATCAACCTTTTCTCTTACCGGATTAGGTAATCCTTACCAGATGAAATCCATTGCTATTTTGTTATTCTTCTTCAATTCCTTCTTGGTTGCAGTCTTTTCCATTTTTGAACTATCATATCCTGTAACGACTGATAGCCAAATATAATACCCATGTGCCTGTAAAAATACTTTCGTCCATCCACTCCATAACTCATACTTTAAACCATTCTGACCATTAAAAAGTGGTACTCCATTCTCACAATAATCCATGATCTTCTTCCAGTGGTTAAACTATTTCTTGAAAGAACCGACTCTGATACCAATTGTTGGATTACTGAGAGGGGGGGTGAATAAGTAATAGAGAAATTTAATCATTTTTAACCATAAAATGCAAGTGTTATATCAATGTAGCATCATTATCATCCAATAGTTCCATAGTAAATAAACAATGAACTAATGAGCAATCATACACATACACAGTACACCAGTGTTTTACATGGAAACCCAAAGCGAGAGAAAACCACATAATGTTTTTTCTTATATGTCTTTAAGAATTACATTCTTTGGAAGCACCAACCTCCCTTGTTTTTCAGCTGCAACTTGAAGGAGGCTCCAACCCCCTAGTTTCTCAAGCTACAACCTGAGGGAAGCTCCAACTCCCCAATTCTCTGGCTACAACCAGAAGGAGGCTACAACCCTCTATGTTCTCCAGCTACAACCGGAAGGTGGCTACAACCACCTATCCTTGCCCTGAAATATAAGTAGAATGATGGAACCACTATCACACTATCACTATGAGATATACTGATGTAAACATGTACCAATCAACCTACACCAAACAACCTGTACCAATAACCTGTGCCAACATGTACCATACATCAACTTGTACCTCAACATGTACCATAAACAAATGCATCAACCATGCACCAAACCTGTACAAATAACTTGTCACAGTAACATGTCCAAACAACCTATCACAACAACCTGTCTCATCAATCTTATCAACCAAAACAGATCTACTCACCAAGATCAATCACCAAGACAACTCTCAACCATAGCACAATATCATTAAGATGTGCATCAACCAAGCATAACACAAAAAATCATAATCATCACCAAGATCAATATGTGCTTCTAATAATATACCAAGACAAGTATGCTACATCATGCATAAACCATGTGTCAACAATACTACTAACAAGTGTCTCCAACCATGTACCAAGTATGTACCAATCATGCATCAACTACTCATCAACTATGACTCATCAATATGTACCAACATCATCAACTATACACCTCATGTATGTGCCAACTCATCAACTACTTGTCTCAACCATGTACCCAACATGTACCTCAATAAACCATTACATCAAACCATATGCCACAACCTCACTGTTATACAACCTCTATCTGTAACATACCTCAACCAAAAGGCCCTCATCAATTTTATCATCCAAATCTGATTTGTAACCTTGTAACATACAAGGTGTATATGATCACATGCATGCAAACCTTCCTTAGATTTAACAATAAGAGACCAGCTTTTTCATCAAACTTTACTTTAGTCTCGCATGACTAATTTTCGATTAGTCAACAACCCTAACTTGCAATAATCATAACTATGTACCTGTAATGAATAAATATCTAAAAATGGTACACAATATTCTTCAATTTCTTTTATGCAATTCCTCTAGATTTCACTAGTTGGAACCTCTTAGAAAAGGAGTTGTAGCAAAAATGGCATACCTTGTTGAATTATGGATTATTCTAGAGAGCAAACTTTTAGAGAGTTCCCCGCACATAATATTTGTTGTATGGATTTGAAAATGGTACATCGAATACTATAGACTGTACTCTAACCAATACATTTTGTCTTACTGAATTTGGATCTATTATGAAGAAGTTATGACGTTTTACCCGAAACACTTGTTTTAGACTAGTTTCAGAACTAGCCACAAACCCTATTTTCCATGGAGTGTAACTCCAAAACTACAATGACCCACAAGCTGAAATTTGTATTACAACTACTTGGATATGTTTCCTCAATGTCCTCCCAATTTCATGGTCTGAGTCATTCTAAAAAACAAGTTATTGCAAAAATGGTGAGATGACCTGTAAATAACATACCTTAGAAAGCATCATCAAAAGAATTTATCCTCCCTTGAATTTCGGCCTTCTTTACTTCATCTTCCCTCTGAAATTCGACTTATATATCCTTTGGTTACCTCACTCATTTGTAGATATTCAATATGCTCAAATGTGATTAAAAATTAGAGAACCTTGCCTCTTATTTATACTTTCATGTAGCTTCCTCAAGGGGTTACCTTCTAACCATCTTAACCCACTTTCTTTATTTTAAGGCTAACCCACTTCTAACCACTTGTCCACTTAGTAATTTCTCCATTAATTTTATTATTTAAATAATTTCTTTTGTATCCACTTTGACTTATAGTACACTCATTACTTCACTTTATTATTTAAATTACCTTCTAACCATCTTAACCCACTTTCCTTATTTTAGGGCTAACTGACTTCTAACCACTTGTCCACTTAGTAATTTCTCCATTAAATTTTTGACTTAAATAATTTCTTTTGTATCCACTTTGACTTATAGTACACTCATCACTTCACTTTATTATTTAAATATTTTCTTCTTTGCAACCATTTTGACTACTTTGACCTTTCGGGGCTTCTAGATGACTCATGAGGGTTCTCCAATTTCACATGGCCATAACTCTCTAACCGTGAGGAGTTATGTGACATTCCACATACCACTGGAAATGACATGACATGTACTATCCATATAGAATAGTATTACCTTCAAATATATTAAAACTCATACTATTATACATCAAACAAACTTGGGTCCATTACCCAAACCTTTGTGCTATCCGACTTTGTTCAAGGGTTGACATCAATGACAACCAACCTAAATAATAAACACACTATGTGTTGCGAATCCTCTGTTTCGAGACTGTCAAAACCCTCATCTTCTGTAATTAATCTGATACCCAGTCTTAAACAGTTGCATGAGCTCCCTATCAAACATAAAGAATATGGTTTATCCTTTATAGAACCAAGCTCATTTGCATACCTTGTTGGTGTTGCGAACTGATACTGTGCTACTAAAACCCTGTTTTCACATAATTGCTTTTACCTGTCTGTATTGTTACTAAAACTTCAATGGTTTTCCCTCTTATCTTTCCCTTTGAAGTTTTCTCCTTCTCATACCACCGTTGTGTATAAGTATTTAGACAAGGTGAACTCCATGTAAACAAGCTCTGTCATCAAACCCTTATTTTCTTGTTTATCCTGTTTTCAAATACCAAATGTCAAAAGAATTTACAAAAGGTTCCCTTCAAGAAGTGAGTATGGACAGTCAACACAACAAGAAGACTCACAAAGGGGGAGAGATTGTAAGGACTGAACCCTATGATATGCAACTCATTAATTATGAATCATTGTTTAGGGAAGCTTTTCAGAGGGTGGGTTGTCTTAATTTTTGTCAAAAGATGCAGAGAGGACATCCTGAGGTGGCCAAAGAATTTTCACTTAATTTTAATGGGACAAATAAAAAAGTGGGGATGTTGGAGTTTGATGTTTCAAAGCATTCTATCTCTGTTGCAACAGATATACTTCGCTGTGGGGAGAAATGGTTTAAATCCATGTCATTAAACTCGTCCTTTTCAAAGGAATTCCTTAATCCTGAATATTAAGAAGACAACTTGTCTAGAGGAGTACCTAGAAGTCACATGCTTGAATGTTTTGACAAGATGCTTAGGGTCATCCAAAGATACTTCACATGTGATGGGAGGTTCAATATGGTATACCAATACCACATCAGATTACTGTTACACTTCACATGAAAAGAATCCATGGATCTTCCATTATATCTTTCAGAAGCATTGGTAAGATGTCATATAGAGTCCAGGATAAGTCAAAGCAGGTAGATACCAGTGTCTTTCACTCTGGTCTTATCAAAATGTTAGTAATGGAGGAGTTAAGGAAAACTAACACTGATTGGGAAACTTTCCTAACTTCATCACATTTTTAATTAGATATTGCTCCTACTCTACGGTCCAAAAGACAAACTCCTACCCCTGTTGAGAGGATTGTGTATTCAAAGTCAAGCAAGAAGAAGAGGGTGACTAGGAGTGATAAATCTGTCAGGGTTACTGATGAAGCAGAAACAGGTGGTCCTTCACAACCTCCATATATATAAATTTCACTTCTAGCAGATCTTATCCCCATAGATATTCCTTCAAGCAAACCAAGAAGCTTGAAAGGAAAAAAACGTGTTTTCTCCCCACCAATTGTTGCAGACAAATTAAAACCTAGAATACCTTTTACTAGAGCAACAACCAAGCAACATGTCCTCACGAAGGATGATACAACATATGCTTCAGCCCAGCAAAAAGGAAAATCTCAATCTTATAAGCAGCCCACATAAGTTATTGATATCAACCCTCCTCAGTTTGAAAACAACCCTACCTTCAAAAGGCTCAGGAGGCAACTCAAGGAAGAAAGAGATGAAATTGACAAGTTGAAGAAGGAAGATTTGGGTTCCAGGATAAATCTTAAGGAGATGTTAGACATGTATGAGGAGACAATTGATAAGGAAAGTTTCTTGGCCAAGATGTTTTTTCCCCTTCACAGGCAACTCAAGACTGTCTACGGGCAGAACATAACCCACCAAGTTGAAATAAGAAAATTGAAGGCAAATTCATAGCCTTTCAAAGAAGAAGTGGCAAGGAGAAACTTAGACATGCTGGCCAAGGTGGCTACCAGAAGAAGCTCCAGAACAAAAAGATAAAGACAAATGATCCTCCAAAATCAACATCATTTTTGTCTAAGTTTTTTGTTGCATGTTTTTACAACATTTAATGATGGTTATGATTTTTGAGCTAGACTTAGCATTTTTGTGATTTTCTCCAATGATATATCAAGATAATGAGTTTGTTGCATGTCTGGACTCCTGGTAGAATTTTTAAGGTTTTGAAGCTTTTGCAAAAAGTAAAACATGTTGCTACAGGAAAGTTTGCAGAGCTTGGAATCATTGGCGCTGTGAACTGGTTGTTTCGGGACAGTTTGCAGGGCTGCGATGTGAACTCAGTTTTTTGAAGATTTTGGAGGGAAAGGGAGTTGCCAACTATCAGGATGAACTTGTACCAACACTTAGAGGATATTGCACTTTGGAAGGCCACCTACCTCAAGGAGCTGCATACTTGTGGACACATCACCAAGTTGTTGAAGACTATTGTATACATTGCCAACATTTTCCTTTAAAACAACAATCTATTATTTTTGGTTGTACACATGTTGCCACGCTTCCCTTAGGCATGGGATCCTATGAAGAAGTTGAGGGGCGAATTGTAAAGCTGGATTTGATAAGTTTAGTTATTTAAAGGGCCTTACAAGACTAAGGAGGGTTCGAATGGTGTGACAGAATAACTCTTATTTTAGTATTGTCTTTTGTAGTAGGGTTTTTCCGAATGTATTGACCAGATCCAAGATACTTTTAATGGTGGAAATCAATCTTATTTTCTTTATCATCTCTTTGCTGTCTCACTTTGATATCAGTCTGTGTTTAAGGATTCATCTGGTTGTTGTTTCTTTATTGCAATAAAAGATTTATTGTGACACTGTATGCAAATTTATCAGAGTTGTTTTCTCTTTGAATTTAAGAGGTTCTTATTCAAATGAGTTTTCTTTCATATGTGTGTCAGAATTACCTGACATAAAATGATATACATATTACATTCTCCTTGCTAAGTCTTCCTTCTATCGTTCTTATCTCTTAAAACCTGATTTGAAACCATTCAAGGCCTTGTTTGCTCGTGTGTATTACATGGAATGATCTGTAATTGACATCTTTAATTGTGTTTTCCATCCATTTGCCACATTTTTATAAACATTATCCTTTACATTTTGATGGGTATTAGGTTTACACCTACAACAGTCTAGGTGTGACTTTTAGTGCTAACAAGTGTTACTATTATTTGTATAAAATAGACTAGAGACTCCCTTAACAAGAACTTTTTTTTCGGCTTTTCAAGCATTGTATAGACCCAAGAACTTTTTCAAGAACTTATGCAGTATTAATGAATATTGAGAAGCCCTCAGAGCCAACATGTTATAGAAGGAATTTTGTGTAGAAATTGATCCAAGCTTTGAACTACTTCAAGTGAAGATATTTGTTGTTTCCATGGACTGTAAGAATGCTTTGTTTGTTGTAGACTAATTCTTATACAATCTTAATCATTCCGCAGTTATTGGTGTTTCTTTGAATATTTCCATGCCTTGAGTTTTGTGAGTTATTACAATATATGTTGTTATGATCTAGAGTAATTTGATTATACACGTATGTATGTTATTGCTTCCAATCTTTCTCTTTTTATACAACTAACTGTATTAAAGTTTTGTGCAAAGTTTTGGTTGCATTATAACTCATCGGTTACTTTAACATGCTCCTAGCTAGGATAGGTTAACATATATTAATGATAGATTAGTTGTTTTTCATACACAGTCTTCATCTACATCTTTGCATTGCATCCACCCACCTCATCGGTACACCGGACCTTAACCGGTACAAAAAAACCAAAAGATAACAATAAATGGTAGCCATGCCAAATTCTGGATGAGACTCCTAAACCAGATGGTGTATAGTCTAATTGGCACCTTATACCGGGGCGTACCCTTTGTTGTTGTCAGGTGAATTTGGACCCCTCAACATAACAATTATACTATTTTTTACTTTACTAAAATAAACCATTTATTTAAATTACTAATTTGTTATCCAATATTTGTTAGTATATTTCTATGTTGTTAATTGATAAAGTTTTTGGTACTTTACTACATGTATTATAAGTTAATGTGACAAAATTAAAAACTAGGGCCATGCTCTTAATTTAGTAGCCGATTTTTTACAAGTGAATGTGACAAAATTGAAAACTAGAACCATGATGTTAATTTAGTAGCCAATTTTTCAATAGAATAGACATTTAAACATTTCATTACAATACAACTTACTTATATAAATTGTTATACAAAGAGCAATATAAACAAGCATCTCCATGACTATCATATATTTGACAAAACAACCTCTGTATTTACATAAGTATCAAACCAAACTTCCCAAAAAAATCAACTATTAATTAGAATTAAAATTAAAATAAAAATAAAAATAAAACTACAACCACCCATGTACTTTAAAAACTAAAATAATTAAAAAAAAAACATAAAATATATAACTTATAACATAACAAAAACACACACAACACTCCAACTAACCCATTCCCTCTTATCTCAAAGAGGGGGATATATAACCATTAAATGGCACCACCTCCAAACATAAAAAAAAAAATAAAAATACAAGATTGAAATTGCAACATCAAAGATAAGCTACATATGACAATAGAAAAAGTATGGTAAAATAGCCTCATGATTAAATATATCACATGCTATGAAAATGTTATTATACATTTCGGCAGGCATGGTTTATAACGTTCGGTTAATTGTTGAATACCTATTAATTTGTTCTTTGACCAAAATAAATTTGCATCTTTTTTATAGTTTCATATTAAACATTTTATTCTCTTATTTTTCTAAAATATTTAAATCTATTTATTTAGCCTCCCATTTGTTGATCAAATTGTCTTATTGCCCAAGTTATGACTACATTTTGATGAAGAAAGTTTTAATAACATTTGTTTCAAATATTTATTTACCATGGCATTTGGCCACTGACGCTGACAGTCTGCTTCAATGCCCGTCCCGACGTTGACAGTCTGCTTCAATGCCTATCTTGTCGATGCAGTGGATGCATGTCCCCGTAGCGATCTGCATGACTCAAGGTTTTGAAAATGCTACACCTCCGTCATCGGGCCTTACATCATAAGAATCATCAGTGCCTGGTAAGAGATCTGTGTGTGCCTTGATGCTGAAACAAATGAATTCCATAACAATTGCCATGCTCAGGGCGATCAAACCCAGTGATTCCAAGAACCAAAAAAACGCAAAAGGGTTGTCTCCATAAGATTCATTGTCGGCACGGGAATGGAAATTAATCAGTGAATCTACAATATTGATATCGCTTGGGATTATTCTACATGCTCTGCAATCTTCATCAATGTAGATAAATTGCTTTGCAGATAAACACTTACATTCTTGGTTGGCACCCAATCTCCGTGGTTGGCCTGCCATAGATACACAAGTCTTTCTTTTTGAGTGTGCGCCAAGCTTGTACAATGACTGTTGGATGAATCAATACAACATTCCTTCCTTTGTTTTGCCTACAACCACTCGTATTTGATCACCTGCTATATGGGAACATGAGTATTTGGGATCTTTGCTTTGAGCATACTTCATCTCCCATTCTGGATATATTACAAGGTCGGTGGTGAATAAATCTTCCCCCTCCTACCTGAAATGCTTGTATCTAAGAAATTGATTGCCCTTGTTTACTGGGAACATATTACATCATTTGGGAATGGGGAAGTTCCATGATTGTGGTAACTTCAATAGAGAGAGAGACGTGGATTTTTGGGTGGAGAAAGAAGTTAGGGAATGGGGCGGAGAAAAGTAGTAGTTAGGAGCAGGCAAGTCATTTTTTCCAAGCGGCGTAACGGACTGAAGGGCGTGCTTGAAGGAGAATGCAAACCTCAATTTTGATCCCCCAGACCAGGGTTGTCGAGAATTATGCTGTCCAATATAATTAAAGACTAATTGTCTGTTGGTGTTAAATGGAGTGAAACGAGATTAGTACCTAGTTCTCTCGACGGGCATCAGTTTAAGTCCCAGCGTTTGCAGAGCTAGTTGCAATAGTAGCCAAGGTTAATTCAACAGTTTACCTTGCTAACCCAGAACCCGTTAATTGAGTGGAGTAAGATCCCATTGGAGAGCCATAACCCGTTTAAGACCCATTTGATCGAGTAAAGACAACACCATAAGTAGCTTCACCAGCAACAAATGCATAGGAAAGGGTAGAGGTACCAGTTCCTGCTTTCCCACCACCACCTTGCAAGGTTACAGATTCAGAATTAGTTGGACCCGAGCCTATTCCAATTCTATATAGGACTCCTCCCTCCATCTCCTAAGTTGGTTAAGTAAAGTCTGCTCGCTTATGAGACTGGCATTGCTTATGAGACTGTAATCGAAGCAAGCTAAAAGGAAGGCCATTGTCGGTAACAATGTAATGAACTATTCTTTCTTAATGAATGGATGGCTCACTTTGAGTTTAAGTGAAAGTCATGATGTAGCAATAGAAAGGCTAGGAGAGGCGGACATACTGCTTTGGGTGCCGAACATATAGATGTTCTTTTCTTATAAATGGTTCCTCATTTTAATCAGTCTTATAAAAGCCGAGGGGATGCCCAGTGAGGAGTTACCTTTGACGAAAATTATGTCGTCCAATATAATTAGATACTAATTGTCTATTGGTGTTAAATGGAGCTGATGACATGTTTCCAAAACAAGAAGACCAATTGTCTGTTGGTGTTAAATGGAGCTGGTGACATGTTTCCAAAACAAGAAGTGTTGGAATTTCAAGGTAAAAAATGTTTGTTATTGGAATCTTGGCCGTCTAATACAATTATAAATTAACGATCTCTCGCAACATTTCCCCGACAGGGCCATGCGAGGACAATGTTAGTGCAGATAGTCCACTAATAGTAACTACTAATTTGCATTGTGAGCTTTTCCCAGTCATTTTTCAGATTTCTATAATGCCATGGTCAGTTAAGGGTAGATGGTCATGAACTAGTTCTATATATTTCCCATCTTCTTCCGCCAATTTCATCTGAAGCTCAAAGCATATCTGGGTTGTTATTTCACTACAGGATAAGGAGCTACCCTCAGTTTATTTCCCATGCTGCGCTTTTTATCGTTAGTTGTTCTTGTCATTACCATCTTCGCCTTGTGTATATGGAGTATTGAGGTACTTCAATGAAGATTATAAGGAGTCCGAGTTTATACTGCAACTCATATTCCATTTATATTATTTGTTGTCAAATGACTGATTGTTTATGACTTACCACAACAATGTTAAATTGTGGCACCGAATCCAGTAAGCTTGTATTTTATTATTACTGTTATTAGGGTTTACCTGCATGTTGCATCTTTAGATTACGACCAATCTATCTGACTCACAATCCATGTTTGGTTTGTTCAGGGCCAGTATGGTGACAACAGTCTTACTCCTGGAGGTTCTATGTATTTAGCTTCGCTTACACTTAGATTAATATAAATAATTGTGTTGTGATTGAATATTAATGTAGAATGAGCGCCAAGGTGTTCAAAACGTTGTTCATAAACTTCTCACCGAAAGCCATGCATGTATTTCTAAAAATGTTGCACAAAGTGTCTCTGCGTTCCTCCTGACATGTCTGGAAACAAAAAATTATGCCCTTGCTACAACAATATGAAAGGGAAACTGGAAGCATACACTATTTCTTTGTTTCTGGAAGCATATACTATTACTTTGTTTCTAGAAGCATATTACTTTCGGTAGGTATTGCGTATGCTACACAAACTTGTTAACTTGTACAAATCGTTCATGGCATATGAACACATATCTCCAAATTAGGTATCCATGATAACTTATTAGACAAACACAAACCTATCATGTGTTGCTCTAACTAATCATTAAATGCATTGATATGACCAACAACTTTAAAATAAATTTTGATAAAATATAAAATAAATTGTATGAATTTTAAATTTATATTAGTTAAAATATAATTATTTTTAATTTGTTAAGAGTTTATTTTTCTTAGCCACAAGGAAACATGTTAATAGTTCAAGATACAAAGGTATTTGGTAGAAGTTGAAGTCTACCACTTTACGAACCACCAATGTGTCATTTTAGGTGGTATGGTTTTCCTTGAATTTCGATGATGAGTTAATCCACATTCACAAATGACATCCAGTGATGGTTGTCCTCGATGTTAATTGACAATTGAGTTATGATAGGTTTTGTCACCTCCAAAAAAAACCCCATTTATTAAAAAAATATGTTTTAACCAATCTTCATTTCTTAAAATCCTTTATTATTGCTAACATGGTCTTGGTTTGTTGGTAAAGTGAGAGTGTTTCATAACCCCTATCAAAATTTAATCATTTATTAGAAAAGTAACTTTTAATCGATCTTCATTTCTTAGAATCCTTTATTATTGCTAACACAATCTTCATTTGTTGTGAGGGTGTTTCATAACCCTTACCAAAGTTTAAGTTTTTCAAGACACACTAATTCATCATTCATGAGGCTTCAAAACTTGCACAAGTTTGTTGTTCCATGAAGTTGAGGCCATGTGTAAGTAGTGATAAAATTTGGTAAAATAGATACCTCATATGTAACTTTTCAGTTAAAAGGATATTTTTAAAGCAGTGTATGGTAATTACATTGAATTTAATACTCCTAAAAGGGAAGGGAACATATTTCCCACCTTGTAATAATATAAAGCATTTTGTTAAAAGAAAAAACTTCATTATGGTCATGGGGTTGTAGTGTATGGTAATTACATTGAATTTAATACTCCTAAAATGGAAGGGAACATATTTCCCACTTTGTAATAATATGAAACATTTTGTTAAAAGAAAAAATTTCATTATAGTAATGGGGTTGTAGTTCACCATTGAAGATGATGGCATTTCAAGCTATTTATGAAGGTTTAGTTCTTTAAAGAATTAAGAAGAAGTTAGGATAAGTGCAAGTTTTATACGATTTTAACTAATAATACACATCGTCCAACAATTTTATCAAAAAAATGCTCTTGTTTAATAACTGACTTTTTAATGATCATTTCACTTATGCAAATAAATAGAGTAGGGTAATGAGTAATTGAGTTAACGCTTTTCTAATTTGACCATACTAAAATTCGATGACTTATAATTTTTTTTGCTATAAAATCCCAATTACTTATAAAGATTAAAGATTTTTAACATTGACAAAAATCTTTGTTAAACTCAAACTACTTTACATACCTAAAATTTACATCAAACTCTAATCCAATCTTATTTCATCAAGCTAAACTTCAAACATACATATCGAGAAAACAACATAAATGGGGATTCACTCTCCAAGGCAACACTTAAGAAGAAAGCCGGAATCATTTCAAGACTTTCTTCTCAACAAAGCACAACTCAAAGTTTTTTTAAGGTAAACCTTTCCCACAACTCATTTCTGTCCACTTTTAATTATGACATACATAACTAATTTTATATAACGACCAACATACACTGTACGTATACCTGGGCTTTATTTAACTTATGTTGTAATCTCTCAAGCAAAGAACAAAATTATACATCTAATATAATTTGCAAAATTTTTGTGTGGAAAAATAGTTAAAATTTACAACTCCATCCAACTAACTTTCTCCCCCATAAAAAAAATCTTTGGATTAACTTCCTATAAAAACACCATTTAAAAAAAAGACTTCCAACAGCTCAATGTTTTTTTAATTGAAATAACCCACAAATCTATTAAAACCATTAATTTTTGATTGACTTTATATGAAAAGACACTAAAAAAGGACTTCCAACAACTCAATGTTTTTTTAATTGAAATAACCCACAAATCTATTAAAACCATTAATTTTTGATTGACTTTATATGAAAAGACTATAAAAAAGGCTTCCAACAACTCAATTTTTTAAATAAACCACAAATCTATTGAAATCATTAATCCTCATTATGGATCCAACCTCAGAGAAAACGAAAGCCCCTAAACTTTGCAATTCTATCAAACAAAAACATGGGCTTAAAAATAATAATTTATCTGCTTATTATTATTAACTATGTTGTCTTTATTATTTCAAATATTAAATGGGTGGTTGTTTGGTGAAGTTGGTATGGACATTAGAGATTTCAACTGTATAGATGGCCTACTCCATAAATTTAAATGAAATCCACTAGACTTTAACTACCCATGCTATTCTTCCTTCTCCTCAACCTCTCCGCCATGGACGATATTCAATCCATGTGGCACTCACACAAACCAAACTCTGCTCTCAACAACACGACTACTCAAGCCATAATAAAAATCAAAGTAAAATATGAAAGATTGAGCAATTGATCAAGCATTCATAGGATATCGAGACTGAGAAGCCGAGCTTAGCTACTAGCTCGGGAGGATTTGGGATTCAGAGAAGGCAATGGCGTCTTTAGCTGTGATGTCTAATGGCACCAATGGTGCCAATCTCTCTTTCAGTAAATCTGATTCTGTCATGGGCACCAAAATCAGTAAAAGCAACCTCCTCCTATGGAGACCGACGAAGGCAAGAGTTAGAAACGGAAAGAGATTTGGTCTCGGTGTCGAGGCCAAGATACGCGAAATCTTCATGCCCGCACTGAGCTCGACCATGACAGAAGGCAAGATCGTGTCGTGGATAAAATCAGAGGGCGAAACGCTCTCCAAGGGGGAGAGCGTGGTCGTTGTCGAGTCGGACAAGGCCGACATGGATGTCGAGACCTTCTACGATGGGATCCTCGCTGCTATCGTCGTCGGGGAAGGCCAGGTTGCCCCTGTCGGAGCTCCTATCGGCCTCCTCGCCGAGAATGAGGACGAAGTCGCTGAGGCCAAAGCCAAGGCCAACAACGCCTTTGCTCCTTCTTCTACAGGAGCCCCGCCACCGCCTCCAGAGCCCACCCCTGCCTCTGCCTCTGCTCCCGCTCCTGCCCCTGCACCTGCACCTCCATCCGACATCCAAGGCCCCAGAAAAATCATCGTGACCCCTTATGCCAAGAAGCTCGCAAAGCAATACAAGATCGATTTGGCAAACGTGATGGGCACCGGTCCCAATGGCCGCATTACCCCTTCCGACATTGAGGCTGCAGCAGGCGTGACCCCTTCGCCGCCTTCTCCTCCTCCATCTCCTCCTCCTCCTAGTGCTACTATTACTAGGACTAGTAGTACTAGTACTACTGGCTCTGCAGCTGTGGCAGGAACCACTGTCCCCTTCACTACAATGCAGTCTGCGGTAGCTCGCAACATGGTGGAAAGTCTTGCAGTGCCCACGTTCCGAGTTGGGTATTCAATCACCACTGATGCTCTCGATGCTCTCTACAAAAAGGTTTGATTCCCTTGAAATTCAATTTCAAGTATCCATCCACTTTGTTTTTATAAATGCTAAAACAAACCCATCCAAACCAGGGTGTGATATCTATCCTAGAGCTTCCTATTGCAAACTCTATGTAATAAGTTGTAGGTGTGATATGCATCCTAGAGGTTTGCAAGCATATGTAATAAGTCCTCCATGTAAATTCAGATGTGATATGCATTCATTAAGATTTGCAACAGGGGGGACTACTTAGTTCAAGGATGCATACACATGGGTTTGTGCTAGTGTTCATATTCAATACATGCAGTGCAATGTATAGATACAATGCACCTTTACACACACAATCAAAGATCAGTGAGGATCGATCACCTTGTTCTAGGATGCATATAGATGGGTCTGTGTGAGCGTTCATGTTCAATATATGCAGTGCAATGTCTAGATGCAATACACCTTTACACACACAATCAAAGAGCAGGGAAGGTCGATCGCCTTGTTTGACCATGCATATAAATGGGTCTGAGCTATTGTTCATATTCAATACACACAGCGCACTGTTTAGGTGCAAGCAACATGACACACAGACAAAGAGGTAGATTAGAGATTCGATGGACCGTCTAGATTCAATGCACCTTCATACACACATACATGGAAAGTTAGATGGATCACCCCTGTCCCCACCAGAGCTATATAATGTGCCTCGCTTCTCTTGGTGCAAACATGAACTTGAAATATCAGATTACTACTGTCCATATTCAGTGTACCCACTGCATCATCTAGATTCAATGAACTGTTAAACACAGGGGTGCACACACACATGAAGAGTTGATGGATTTCTCCTGTCCCCGTCCGCTGTAGGCTGCGTCTCAGTTCTCTTGGTGCAGATATCAGACCCATGTTTAGATGGGTCTGTGCTAATGCCCATATTCAACGCACCCATTGCACCATCTAGATTCAGTGCACCATTGCACATGGGCACAGACATTTACATGACGAATTGATGGATAATCACTGCCCCACCTGGTCTGCAGAATGTGCCTTGCTTCTCTTGATGCAATAAGGAGGGCATACTGCCTTTTACAGTAGCACATCATTCCATACTTAGTAAAAAGCTTGACTGTGCATGACCTTAAAATTTGTTTTCTCGTTTTCAGAGTGTGGTGCCTGCCATTTGTAGTTGCCTGATTGTCCCATGTTTTGAGTGACGCAGATCAAGTCCAAAGGAGTTACTATGACTGCTCTATTGGCAAAGGCCGCTGCAATGGCACTGGCACAGCATCCTGTTGTAAATGCAAGCTGCAAGGATGGCAAAAGTTTTACATATAGTAGCAGCATAAATATTGCAGTTGCAGTTGCAATGGATGGAGGACTGATCACCCCTGTTCTTCAAGATGCAGATAAGGTTTGTGATGCGTCTTCCCTCATTCTCACCATGCATTTCCTCGTGGGTAGCTGCTATATGTTGATAAGAAGCTGTTAATTTATACAACCTCTTTATGCTACAACAGATGGACCTATATTTGCTTTCTCAAAGGTGGAAGGAGCTTGTTGACAAAGCTCGTGCGAAGCAACTTCAGCCTCAGGAGTACAATTCAGGTTTTGGTCCGAAATTTCATGGAATGTTTTTTGGAGGGGAAACTTAGCCGTGCATTCGCCGACGCACAAATCTATTTCAAAATCAGTTCTGCCTGTGCGTGTTGTTTTGTTATTAACCTTATACCTGTCCTTGATCTTTCATAGGAACATTTACTCTATCCAATCTTGGGATGTTTGGGGTAGACAGATTTGATGCAATTCTTCCACCGGGACAGGTGAGTATTTGTTTTTCTTCTGATTATATTGTGAATCTTCAGAGGAAAGTTTTTGACTGGCAGTATTGTTTATGTATTCATAGAACTTTGTTATATGAGTTATGCATGGTTTGCAGGGTGCAATTATGGCAGTTGGAGCATCAAAACCTACAGTTACAGCAACCGGGGATGGCTTCCTTGGCGTGAAGAGTAAAATGCAGGTATGATAGTACATAATTATTCGATGGATTTGAAGTTTCCCACTTGTAAGCCCCTACACCAGGCATCAACCAAGGCATCTGAATCAGGGATGCATGAATGCAACTCATGTATATCATACATGTCCAAATGTATATTCCCATCATGAGAACCCTTGTGCATTCTTAATAACCAATCAACTTGCAGAAGTAGCTAGAAAGAAACATGCATGGGGTACAAACACAATATAAATCTGGAAATCCTTAGGGTTTCAAAATATGTTTTCAAGGTCTTATACAGTTTGTTGAATCTTGTCATTACTTGTATTTGGCGATCTGAAAATCTTAAGCTTTTATTGTTGAATCCTGATTCCTCCTCCATTCAAGTTTACCAGAGTGCTTGCAACACTTATCTTCTCACAATTGCCTGAAAATCTGCATTAAATAATGCAAACTATAGTCTATTTTGTTCCAAGTTCCAACAATGTCATCATTTCAATTTTGTAATAGACCGAGGCCTTTGTGCACTGTGTACTTGCAAGCTTATTCCCCAACAAAGCACGAGTGCACCATAATGGCCATATCGTATCATATGAGTTTGGCTATGTACGATTCCATCTGCAGTTAAGTATTAGATATTTCTTGGGCTTGTATGTGCCTAACTGGGGGCAATTTGCTTGACAAGTTAACTCTCTGGCATACTTATTTGCCTATACTTTCTCTAGCTAGTGTCCATATTGTTAATTTTCTATAACTCAGCACACAGAAATTATTGCCAATAATTTGCTAACCCAGAAATTATACTTTGTTGTAATAACTTTAGAAATTATGCAAATAATTCACAACTGAGTTAATTAACTAAAAATGGCACAGCAGAAGCTACCAGAAGCCAAGCACATAAAATAGACAACACCAGAAATACCCTGGAAACCCCAGTGTGGGGAAAACCAGCAAAGAGGGGCTTTTATTGGGCTTTCAAGAGAAGTATTACAGTAGCAAGAAATAAAAAATTTCTTACAGAAATTTCCTCAGCCAAATTCCTCTTCTTCTCAGCAAAAATTTGGCCCAGCAACTAGTTATACAGCCCAGCTCCTTTTGGCCCTGTACGACCCAACCTGTACAACCTGTGTACGGCCTGCACAAACTCAGCCCAGTACGACCTGTGTTGCTGCTGGCTGGTACGGCCTGTGTATGACCCTTGCTGGTTGAGTAAATTCGGCCTGTGCACGGCCCTGGTACAACAGCAAGGTCTGGCCACTAACTCGGCCTGCTCACCTGACCCTTTGCCTCGGCCTCCTTCACTGCCCAGAACTGCCCCTTGCCTCAGCTGCTTGCCCTCTTCTTCTCTTGCCCAAGCGACTTCTTCCTCTTCTCACAAATGAGAAATTGTGTGTCCCTCTCACCCTCAACCCTTCAATTTATCTTTCCTTCAGCCTCCTTTTTGCCTCGAGATGTGTGCCCATTTCAACCTCGAACACTCCAAGGAGGTGCGCCTCATTGGCATGGGCCCCACTTAGCACTCAACAGTTCTAAGAGGTGTGCCCCACTAGCCAATGACCCACATAACACTCAAACATAATTTTTTTCTGAATCCGAAGTTGGACTTAGGCTAAAAATAAATAAAGCTGATCTGGGTATTTTATTGTGTCCATCAGCTAGCCTTGGACACATAGGCTTAGCTGAGACACCTTTTGAGCTACAAATTAATACTCCCTCTTAGCGAGGAAGGTGTCTCCTTTTGGATCAATCTCTGATCCCATCAAATTTGCTGCTGCTGTAGTTGCTCACTCTGAACTAGAAGACCCTCCTGGTACCTCTGTTGTATTCTGATTCTCCTTATCCATCAATGTCATATCATACTAGTTGAGAGTCTTGACATTCTTGGATGAAGCCACTAGTCTACCAGACTCAATCTCTGATATTGATCTACGATCCAAGATCCCCTTGGACCCCACTACAAGCTGTTCCAACAGCTTGTACAACATACCTTCCCTGATGCTAAGTCTCACTGCTGCATCCTGGGTATCTGCTCCCTCTGAACGTATGAGTACATGTCCATCCTCGAACGTAACTGCATATCCCATGTCCTCCAGGGCTGATACCGAAAGCAAATTTACTTTCAACTCTGGAACAAACAACACCTCGGCCACTTCTAGAGAACCTCCTGACTCTAGCTGGAATTTGATGCATCCAACCCCCTTTACTACATGCATGGTGCTAGCTCCACTTCTCACATGCAAGTCTGAGCCTATCTCCGAAACATTAAAGAACATCGACTTCATTCTCGTCATATGGCAAGATGATCCACTATCCACGATCCATGCCCCAATGTCCTCATACCCTGCAAAACTGCTGTTCGAAAGAAAAGAGACTAGAGAAAATTCCTCCTTGAATTTCTTGGCAAAATCATCGATCTCAGTTGATGCTGATGCTGCTACCTGTGCCTCCTTCTTCTTCTTCTTGGGACACTGGCTTGCATAGTGGCCAGTCTTATGACAGGCAAAGCGTTTCACTTTGCTCTCGTCCTTGTAACCTCCTCCACTACCCTTCTTCCCATAAAGAGCAACCATCTCCTCTTCTTCACTCTTTGGCTGGCTATTCTGTGAGGTATCAACTTGCAACTCCTCCTCGGTGAAGTCATCCCATAACCTCTCCCAATCAGGGAGTTTCTCCTGTGCCACCACTCCTCGGACAAACACGTCCCACTGCTTGGTGAAGCCATTTAAGGCTGTCCTTGTTAGATTTTTAGGGTAAGATAGAAACAACAGTCTCTTTAAAAAATAATGCAAGATTCCTTTAGATCTCTGAAGTACAGAACAGCAAAGAGACAGTAGAATTAAGATTGCATAGACATATAAACAATAAATCTAAATTCTGAACTGAAAATGAACCTCTAGCTTAACAGAGATCTTCCAATCTTTAGACAGCAGAGATATTCCAATCTTTAGACAACAGAGATATTCCAAGCAGAGATCTTAAGCCAATACTCCAATAGTAAATTCAAATAAGATAACAAGGCTTAGATCACAGTCAGTGTTCAACAGATCTATATCAGCATTATTAAACTCAGATCCAGAATTGAAACAAAAAATAGATTATATCTCTAACAGCAGCAGATTGAATCTAAACAATGATAAGCATATAGATAAAGTACATACCTGTCCACAGCCTTACCTCAGAAGATGAAGCAGCCACAAGGAAATAAGTCCTGAGTGTTATGCTCAGGTAAAG
>JZKD02S1851079.1:402740-413218 GCA_000966675.3 Picea glauca
CAATATTGGTCCCAGACCACATGTCCCAGGAGTGCACTGGGTGCCCTAGATCTCGTCTAGGGTCTTAGCCATCCTCCAGGAGAATGGCTCTCGCTGCTGCATGTAAATTTAACAGAATGATTGATAAAAATTGATAAGATGATTTACAACAAGCCTTGTGAAAATATAGTTATATGCATTGACTGGTCACAAGGGTGATCGTATATGTCCTTGTCCTTTCATCAACCTATTTATTTATTGTGTATTACTTATTATCATTATTTAGGTTTGTTACATTACTACCCCCTTAAGGAATGCCTTGTCCTCAAAGCATAGTAAATAGGATTCTCTCTAGCTGAGCATGTTTCCATGGTGACATCATCTTTGTGTTTGTCTGGTTTTAGGGGTTGACTTCGTTCTTTCTTTGAGTGTTGGCAAGGTTCCTTTGTATTGTTTTCATCATATACTGAAGTCTTTTGACCTGGTTGTTTAATGTAAAACCTTTTTCATCATATACTGAAGTCTTTTGACCTGGTTGTTTAATGTAAAACCTTGATGCTTCTTGGTCACATATTTTCCTTCCTTCCGTTGTTGTATTTTCATTTGTGTTTCTTGTGCTTTTTTTATTGGTTGCAATTCACCTTTCTTGAGAGGGGAACCTTCAACACCATATAATTTATGATGTTAACCTTGCAAGTGAAACTCCATGAACTATTCTTCAAGGTTGGTGGTATAAGTGCCCAATTGCATCAACCATTCCGCACCTAGTACCATATCCATCTCATTGAGTGGTAGAGCGTACAATCTTGTTTGTAGTTCCATTTCTTGTATTTGAATTGAGACTTTATGACATCTACCTACTCCTTTGACCTATTGTCCATTAGGAATCATAACTGTGAGGTCCTTGGTGGGGTACACAAAAATGTTTAGTTGTTTAGCGACATTGATGTCTGCACTCTTACCCCCTCTCACCTAGGGTTAACTAGAGGAGATCATTCTCCATGATCCACATTGAAGACACTGATCCCAAAGATGATGATTAGCATTCTCCACAGACAACAACCCCTCATATGCCTCCCCCCTCATCATAGCTCAACACATTCACTTGATCAACATGGTTCATCCGATGATGGTGGTCCAACACACATGAGGTACATTAGCCATTGTTTCATATAAAGTGTTACATTTAATGCAATAGGCATTTAGGTGAGGATCATGGTTTGAAGTCAGATAATGGATCATGATGCTTGGAAGTTATGCTTTTTGCCTTGTTTCACCTTGGTGGCCATCATATGTGTCCTAGTCCAGTGTTGTCACTCTTGGGGAACAGGGGTACTATTGGGAAGCCTTGATAGGGGTAATGTAACATTTCCTTCCATACTTAACACCTTCTATCCATATTCCTCCCGTTGTCCTATCTTCTAGAAATGGATGTTACATGTACACCAAAAAGGTCCGTACCTTCATTCTCCTATGAGAAGGGGCTAGAATGCCCGAGGTTGATGCAACTGGTAAAAGAATGGAAAATGAAATGGGATGACAAATGATAAATCAAAAGCCAAAGATCAGTTTGAACTCCACCCCCTCATTATGAGGCCATCACCTCAAGTCCTAATGCATTGAATGCATATCAAATTAAAAGGACTTAATTGATTCCCAGTAAAAATAAATGCATAAACCTAAAAAGGGTCTTGCAAAGTAATAAATGAATATCAAAAGGCAAGAATAGGGATTTGGAAAGACACAGTGTCGAGGAAGGGGTAACTCAAGAACCAAGCTCTCCCTCTACAAAGGCACTCATGGAGATGAACTCACACTTGGCCTTGCATGTCAATGACACCATGTCCATGAAGCAAATAGATGTCACATTGTTCACTTATACTTGCACTTTGATGGGTTTCTTGGGAACTACTCTTCTACTTGGGTACTAACACACCTAATAGGGTCTTGTGATGGTCCTCCCATACCTAAACTTAACAAATTGCATAAAGTCTTGAGCTAGTGTGAAGTTTGAAGAAGATACCTAATGTGAATTGCTTACATGGCTTTTGTATTAGATTGTGGCTTACTTTGTATGATTCAAATGACTCTTGTATCCATGATGGTTGGTTTCACTTGACTTCTCTAAGCATTGCTTGATGATGATACAACTTTGGAGATGGTCTTGTGAAAGACATTTGGGTGCTTGTACCCAGGATGTTGCACACTGTATGGAGTATGTTGAGCCCCTGATGATGAGCATTGAGCTACTTCATGATTTGGCATGCCTTTGGACACCTTCCAACACCTCCTGGACCTTGGATGTTGCAGTGATTGGATTGGGCATTGCAGATATAACCAAATGTGTCACTGAGAGGGCAGGAAGCCCACAACCTGGACGTTGCACCCCCTAAGGACGTCGGGGTTTTGATGGATGTTGTTACACTTGACGAGGATGGTATACCCCTTTGGAGGGATGATGGAGCACTCCTCCTTCATGGCGTTGGCATTTTCACCTAGGATGTTGCACATTTAGAGGATGACGTCATGCTTGGAGTGATATGACTTTGCATTGAGACGACCTAGCACATGGGTGATGAGTTGGCACTTGGTTGATGATGAGGTGTAACCCTATTGATGAGGGGATGTGACTTTTGTTGATGCTTTGCACCTTTTGGGGATGGATGTGACTTTTGGAGCTTTTATACCCCTTGAGGAGATGATGTCACCTTCCTTTTATTCTCTACTCTCATATGTGTGGACTTTTGAGAGGGCATTTTGATGTATTAGCATTTTATCTTTATTTTGGAGGCTATTTTAGAGGTCGACTTGAGACCTATCCACCTTGTATCATGGATTATTATGTTTTAGGGGTTTTTAGAGAGATGAGGCACTAGGGTTGTCTCATATATATAAAGGAGGGTTTCCTCATTTGTAAATAATAACTCATTTTTTGGAGAACTGCTACACTTCTCTTTTATCTCTCTCATTCATCATGGAGTACTTATGCACATTTTCTTGGAGATTTAGTGGATGCTTTTCAAGTTTCTTGTGGATGATTTTTGTTAGCTTTTATAGCTCGGGAGGTACTCCGCATATTTTGTCTTGTATGCGAAAGTGACCTTGGAGTTGGAAGGATTAGATTCCGACTTGAGTATGGAGGACTCCTGAAGGTTGATGGAGTTTTGTTTGTTCCGGGGTTGAGGGTTAACCTGCTCTCGATCTCAGCCTTGGAAGATGCTGGATATTCTACATTGTTCAAGAGGGGACATGTATTTATCTACAGGGAGGGAGTGGATCTGGTTGAACCACAATTGATTGGTGATCGGATGGATAGGTTGTACAAGGTGCGAGGACAACCTACAAGTTATGATTCAGAGTCGGATGAGGAGCAGGAGGCTCCTGAGACTACGGTGGGCTCAAGGATTCAGTCTTGCATTTCGAGGGAAGAGAGGGAGTCTCTTTTGAGCACCGATAGGAGGCTCAGCTGGTGTGATCGAATAGAAGCTCAGGGTGGAGTGGATTCTCCTAGGAGCTCAGGGTTCAGAGTGGTTGCTAGGGGGAGGTCTTCAGGTTCAAGTTCTGTGCAGGTGTCGGGGTTGGCCCCAGGTTCAGAGGGAGCTCCTAGAGCGAACAGTGTGATGGGACCGGATGACGGTGATGGCAACGAGTACATCCCTCGCTAAGAGGGAGTGTTAGCTTTTATAGCTTGGGAGGTACTCCGCATGTTTTGTCTTGTATGCAGAAGTGACCTTGCATTTACACTACTAGGCACTTGACTTTGTAATGGGTTTTTATGAAGTTGTAACAAAGTGGTTCTTTTATTAAAGTGACTTTTTATAAAGTAACCTTCTAATATTAAAGTGACTTTATTTCATAAAGTGCACTTATGTTATAAAGTGAAATTGTACTTTAATATTTTAAGTGATTTATTTTGGAGGGAATGAATCATGTCCCTTGATCATGTAAAGGCAAGATTAGATCTTGGCCATTGGATTTAGGGATGGGGAAAGTGAAAGGTCACTTTCAGATTATAAGAGAATGCCTAGGGTAGTGTGCAAGACAAGAAAAGAGGAGTTTGAGAGATTTTCCGAGAGAGCTCGGAAGAATTTGTTTGCATCAGAACTGGGTGCTTTTCCCAAGAGATATTGGGCATGTTTCCCAAGGCAACATTCTGTGAAAAGTTGTTGAGTGTATTACTGTTGTTGGAGGTCGTACTGTACAGATCCGTATAGCTCGTACAACAGGGAAGAAGGGCACGTTTTTCTAGGAATTTTGTTGGCACGAAATTTGAGGCTGTTTAGGAGTATTTCTTGTTGCAGGGGAGCTGTACTGTTCTGTCCATACAACAAACTGTGGGCACATTTTTCAAGGTATTTTGGAGGAGGGCCGTTCAGTAGTACGGATTTCTGAGCACATTTTTCTAGGCAGAAAATTGGGATAGATTGTGGGTGTGTGTAATTTGTCTCTTGCTGCCAAATGTATATTGTTGTAACGTTCTGACTTCCTGAAGCTCTAATAAAATCTCTCTCTCTCTCTCTCACATTGGTTTTCCTCACATTGGGGTTATCCCTGGCTGGTTGCCTAAATTTTTGAGTTTTACATGGATTTGTGACTACTGTTCATTGTTATTTTTCCGCTGCAAAAGTGCTTAGTAATGTGTGTTTCTGCTTATGAAGCTTAACAGTGATGTGGGTTATTTTCATTTAAGACATAAATCAATTTTTTACTAAGTGTGTGACATTAGCTCTTTGTTAGTGTGCTTATGTCGCTGATTTTCTACAATTTCATGGTTAGAGTTTCTTTGATGCTCATTGATTTGACTAGTAAGTGTTCTTTTAGAGTTTTTGATGGTTTATTCTTGATGTATTAGGTATATGTTTTATTAAAGTGGTGATAATTGCATGTTATCTTGTACTTTCTTGGATAAAGCTTTCTTCTGAAAGCCTAGGAATGTTTGTAGTGGACTACCTTCCCTTGCTATCATTTATTTAAATCTTGTTGAAGGACATAATATATTTCTAGGGTTTGTAGTGGACTACCCTAGTATCAATCTTATAGGTTAAAGTTCTAGGGTTTGTAGTGGACTACTCTAGGGTTTTGACCAAAGTCCATCTTGATCTCTTGCTATAGGCCTTTAGAAAACATAGAACGACCTCTTAGGGTTTGTAGTGGACTACATTAAGTTGCTCTCCTAAAGGATCAATACCTAGGGTTTGTAGTGGACTACTTTAGGGTTTGGTTCTTGAGTCTTTCTCTTGATACAACTTGGATGGGGTCTGACTCCACTCTCTTTCTCCGGTTTAGGTTTGCAGCTGATCGACTTTGATCTCTCAGAGCTAAGAAAAAGTTGTTTGCTCTTCCCAGTAAGATCTTCTTGGACGAAGATCTCACTAGATCATAGGTTGTGGAGCTTAAACATTCCAGGGAGTAGGTTACAACAGCACGCCGGGCAGAGCAATGGGCAGTCATCAAGAACCTCAGAGATTCTTTCCCACTCGAGTGGGTACCACGATGTGGGGCTTCCAAACGACGGGCTCGTTGGGAGAGACGACAGGGCGCATGCATTTCCATCAGTTGTTGGAATGGCAATGGGTCTTTGAGGTCATCGTCGAGCCTAGTATGTGGTGCTCTTAGATCATCGAATATACTATTTATTACCAAGACGCATGAGAGCCCTGTATGACCTCTCTCGGACATTACAAGATTCCATCAATTTTCTGCATGTATACAAGAGACAAGAAGTTCGGGTGGCATCAGAAGTTCACGTGGTGTTGCTTGCTTTGTTAGAGTCTAGAGATTCCCTTCGGAGCAGGATTTCTTTGGTCACCACAGATGAGTTTGCCAGGTTTATGTGGGTCTGGGTTCGTGGTGTTTCCCCCCTCGCAAGGGACATTTACATTGTAGTATGTTACTTCTCTACAATGTCTTCATCATATGCCATTCATAATGGGCTTGACGGGGATCCCTTCATAGACTTGTATGTCGACATCACCCAGTACATGGTGGTTGGAGAGGTGGCTCTTCTAGGTGACTTCAACTCCCTCGCTAGAACCCTCCAGATTCCTCTCCACGATCGGCCAGAAGACATGTTTTGCATCCAGGAGATTGATCTAGAGTAAGTTGGGCTTCACCAGACGTCCGACGATGCATTGGGACCTCTCACAGCCTATGGTCGACACCTTTTATACTTAGGGGAATCTCAGAAGTTGTTGATCCTAAACGGGCTCCCATGTTTCCTAGATTCTCTCCTTTTCACGTGTTGGCCTCATGGTGGAGGGGCGAGTGTTGTGGATTATGTCCTATCTAGCCATAACTTACTCCCCTTTATTCATCACTTTTCTGTTTCCCCCATCCCCGTTGCGGACTATGCTCTTCTTTCCTTCTCTCTTCGAACTGACACCCCCCCTCCCCCTCCAAGGCCCTCCCTGCACTATCTTTCAATTCAATGAGGGGGACCTGAAAGCCTTCTCTACCCACCTCCGACAATTGCTCCCCTTCGAGAACCAATTCTCCTTACTTGATTCTGCATCTACCAAGTATAATTGCCTCTCATCCCCACCATTTGGGATGCAGTGCTCACGTCCTACCCTCCTTCCACCCAGTTCACTTCCACCTCTCAAAAGAACAAATCCTGCTCTATGAACCAATGGTATGACGAGGAATGCAAGGTCCTCCACCGCCAACTTCGACATGCATTTACCCATGCTCACCTCTTGTATTCCAACCTCAAAGCTTCCTATCACCGTCTCCTCTGCCACAAGAAATGCCTCTTTGTCTCTCGGAGAAGACATGACTTATCTAATTCCCTCACTCACTCCCCTAAAAACTTCCGGTGTACCATTCTCCCTCGACGCTCCACCCTCCCATCTGATTTGGACCCCGGATCAATGTTTTCCCACGTATCCACTCTCTATGATATTTCTGGGTAGCCCCAGATTCGGGTTACCTCTCTGCCCTCCTCATGCTTCTTATTCTTGGATAGGTATGTCAGAGAGGCCATTTGTGTGATAAACAGTAGCAAAGCAACAAATGAGGAAGGTTTCTAGGTGTTGAAGTTTGAGTAGCTTCGGAAGATATCCTTATTGTATTTGACCAAGACAAAACCCTAAAGAATATTATTATATTATATTTGTTAAGACGACCCTATTGTGCCTTGATAAGTAAAATGAAAATAAAAGGACAAAGTGACAAGTTAGCCCAGACCTAATTTTAGGCTGGCCAAACTACTATTTACTAAAGAGGCCAGTGCCTCATTTGAACACACACTCACTAGCTCTGCAACTAAGAAGAGGAAGTGCACAAGTCTCAGAGGTAGATGCTACTCCAGCTAGGAGGTGACGTTGTGGAAGTTCTTGGTTTATCTCTTGGGTATCTCTTGGTTAAGTGGTGCACTACTCTTCCCTAATTGAGGGTTAGAGGAGGATCTTCTGTTTTGTTAGTTCTTTCTTGTAGAGAGGCATTGTTCTTGGTTGATGAATCTATATTGAGGAAGTTTGCTGGGTTTTTCCCAGGGTAAATCTTGTGTATGCTGTAGATGTTATTCTTTCAATGATCCTTTATATGCAATTATTGTGCTAATGGTTAAAAGTAAAAGAACACTAATCTAATTAACTGCTTAAGTAGAAAAATCAACACTAGGTAGAGTTCTTTAAGCACGACCTTCGTGCTTTGGCTTCTCACTTGGATGATCTCTTCAACCATGTGGTCCCTATAGGTTTTCCTTCGAAATGGTCACATCGCATCATTCACTCGATACACAAATCGAGCCCTAGCTCGGATCCCAAAATTATAGGACGATCATGGTGGGCCATACATTCTTGAAACTCTATGCTACGGTTCTCCATATAAAGCTCTCTAGTGAGCTTGAACATAGACACGTCAGAGCTAGGGGATAGCTAGGATTCATACCCGCTCATCAGACCATTGATCACATCTTTACCTTCTGGGCCATCATTGAGGAGGCACGACATCGGTCTTCGAAAGTCTACTACTGCTTTGTAGATTTTTGAAAGGATTTCGACTCTGTCCAGAGAGAAGCACTGTTCTAGAGGCTTAGAGACATTGACATCTCCTCAACCCTATTGATTACCATCATGCGCCTATATGAGTCGGTTCTCAGTCGTCTTTTCATAGTTCACGGGATATCAGATTTCATCAGGAGTACCATTGGGGTTAAGCAGGGTTGTCCCATGTTCCCCACACTGTTTGGGATTCATATTGATGAGTTAGAGGCCTTTCTTCACGAGCATATCTAGGACAACAACGGGTACCTCCTCCACCAGGTTTTGATATCCATCTTGCTTTTTGCTGATGATGTGGTCCTCCTAGCCTCGTCTCCAGAGGGTTTACAAAGACAGTTGGATGCCTTAGCTTTATTCTGCGACCTTTGGCAATTGACAGTCAACCTGGGTAAAACCAAGGTTATGATTTTCAACAGGTCAAAGAAGTCCATAGACCTTCATTTCTTCTTCAGAGAGGAGATTGAGATCACTAGCACATACACATACTTGGGAGTACAATTCTTTGGGCCCTGCTTCAGTTTGCGACTGGCACTCTAGCCTCGGATCACCAAAGGCTACCGATCTTTAGCCCTTCTCGAGAGACAGTGTTTTCGTTACCACTTTCAGGATATCTCATCCAAGATGTCCCTCATGGACTCCCTTATCCGACACACATTTCTTTATGGCTCAAAGATCTGGGGGCCTTCGTTACTGGAGTCTGATTGGGCCTCGGTTGAGAGAGTCCAGACCCTTCTCCTCTGATGCATCATTAGATGCAAGCAGATAGTTCCTCAACACATCATACTAGCAGAGTTTGGGGCTCGCCCCTTCTGACTTGAGACAATGTTCGAACTAGTCTCTCTTCTGCATCGTATCCGAAGCTTTGTGGACTTGGTGAAGGGGCAAGACCGGTACCCGTACTTGGCCTACAACTCTTTCGAGACCATTGGCCTTGTTACCCCCCAGACTAGGGGTAACCAAGGAGATCATATCTTGAGGCACATAGGTAGAAGACATGGAGTGTCGAGAGCTAGATTGACTAGCATAGCCCCACAAAACCCCTCCTATTCATTGATGCATCAACATACATCACCAATAGCAGACCATCATCCCTCACACCAGCTTGGCCCCAGAGGACAACAAGTCTTGCTTCATGAGGTAATAAGTCTGGTATCATGGTAAGTGTCACTTTAATAATTGAAGCATTTAAATATGTTGCAAAGAATCCTTTTTTGATTACAAAACGTTTGCTTGGAAATTATACATCTTGCCTTATTTAACCTTGGTGGGTGCCACTATGTCCTAGTAAGTTGGTCACCCTCGGGAATGGGGTGCTACTGGGGGGTTCCTTGAAGAGTCATCGCACCATTCCCGACCATATTTATCACTTTCCATACTTCCATTTCGTCTCCTCATCTTTTAGGTTTTCAAGCTTATTGACCCAAGAAGGGCATGTACCTCATTTCATGGGAAGAAGGGGCCACTAGGCTCGGAGGTGCCCTAGCAAAACATCATGCAATAAAATCTCGCCCTGGGATCCCAAGAGCAATGAAACACCTCTTCAAAAGAAACTGAGGGACCCATAAAATAAATAATTAATTGATCAATCACGCTTTCCAAGGTAGATCGTTTGTGGGCTATGCATTTCCTTTTTAGTGCCCCTTATTGACTTCAACTTGGAAAAACATGCAAACCAAGGTAGAGCGTATGTGGGCTATGCATTTCCTTTTTAGTGCCCCTTATTGTCTTCAACTTGGGATCACATGCAAAATGAATAATAAAGGGTTTGGAAAAATATGCTTTAAAAACAAAAAGAGGAAAAATATGTGGCTAGCCCTCAACAAAGGCACCCATAAATGAGACAATACGAGCCCTTGTATGTCATGAAATCCATGCCTAGAAGTCTTACCCCACTGCATCTCATACTCAAACATGACTTAGATAGGTTTCCCTTGGGAAACACCTTTGACGGGGATTCACTGACCCAATAGGATGCCTTGACACCCCTCCCATACCTAAATTTGACAAATTGTATAAGGTCAAACATTTGTTTAGTTTGAAAAGGGGGGTTTGATGCACATGTTTGGGTGGTTCCATTATTAGATGTGGCTTACTTGGCATGATCCTTGTGACTTATGGACCCTTGGAGGGTGTATCTGTTTGTCTTTGCAGGACCTTTCCTGATGGACATGTATTCATGAGGAGATGACTTTGTTCGGACCTTCATGGGGGCTTTGGAGCCCAAGGATGGATGTAGAAAACCCACGTCTGAGGCAGCTTGTGATCAACATTTGCACATTGAAGAAGGAGGTCGTTGCCTTTGGAGGCACTCTGGCATGGCTAGGAGACGAGCTCCCACCTCTCTCCACCTGGACGTTAGCCTTTGGAGGCTTGGATGTCACCCTACTTGTTGAAATAATGTAACTGCGAAGAGCATTCTTATTATTTTGTTATTGGATTAAATCCCCATTGTGGATTAATCATGTCATTATTATTATTTTTATTGTTAGGTTAATC
>JZKD02S1851079.1:424725-448280 GCA_000966675.3 Picea glauca
ATTGTCATCGGGTTACCCTGGTTTAAAAGTCTAGGTACCTTCATACTAAACATAGAGAAAACGTTTGTGACATTCCCCTATAAGGAGAAAATGATAACATTACAAGACACCACATTGGCGCCGGATTCCGTAACACCAGAAGACTTTAACGATATCTCAGAAGTGATACTTCAAGAAAATAAAAAAGCAATGCAAAGAATGCAAAAAGAATTTGACAAAGTTATCAAGGATAAAAGCAAAGAAATTTCTCGTTTAAAAGAACATAGTAAAAAGCTACTTACACAAATCAAGAAGTCAAAAGTTCGAAAACAATATGTTCAGAAGTTGGAACAAGAGAATCAAGAACGGAGAAGAACCTATCAGAAAAAAATTTAGAAAATTCTCGTTTGAAAAATCTCAATCACGAGCTACTAGAACAAATTAGAAAATTAAAAGAAGAGAAACTTGAAAATCCAGACATTAAAGCTCAAGAAGATGCCAATCCAGTTGAAGAAAAAACATATAAAGATGTTGGAGTACAAACGATGGAAGATCCAGGTAAAATTACTAATCAAAATTCAGCCATTATCAAGGCAACATCGCCGCATGAAGAAAATCATATATCAAAGTCAAAAGAAGAAAATGCTACAAGTATGATAAGGGGAAATCATGTTATGAGAACTACTTCTCGACATTCAAATCATAAGAGTAGATATATTAACCAGTTAGAATATCAATATTATCCAAAACGAGAACCCTATAAACACCCAGTTTCACAGAAGATCGAACTAGGGTGGGCAGATTCTTTCATAACTCGACAGTTCTACTCAACTCTTCGTCACTCATATCGTCTGGTATCATCAATCTTAACAACACCAAAAACATAGAGTCATGCGAAGACATTGCAAGCCAGAATGAAGAAGTAAGCCTCTCCATAAAAATGCTTTGAGGACAAAGCATTTCCAAGGGGAAGGCAATGTAACAAACACAAATATATATAATATGTAAATATAAATAACTAATAAGTAATAATTAATTATGAAGAGACATGACATATGAAAGGTCATGTCTCTTATGAAAGGGCACCCTATGCGGGATATATATACAAGCCCTCATTCCTCATTTGTAATATCATCTTATCATTCATATTCTTATACAATTATTATTAAATATATTTACTATTCCTTAAATGGATTATTGCTTATTGTCCTATTTATATTGGATGTTTACATAGTGAACCAGGTTGGTTCACCACATACTAGTTCGCTTATCATATTTTCATGTCCCCTTTTATACGGTTTCAATCTATAACATTGGTATTTGGGACGAGGGTGAGCACTGGAAGGATAGAGCTCAAGTTTGGATTGGCTTTTGGGAGTCCTTTGCTATCATTCCTTTCTTTCTTTAACATCATTTCTTATTCGTTCAGTAGCAATTGTAGGGCTTCAACCCCTCTTCTCATGAGAGAATGGACCATGACCCATTATCGAAGTTTAGTACACTATGAGAGGTTCCAGGATGGAAAGTGTTAAGTATGGTGGGGAACGAAACGTTACCCTTGTGAGGGCCCCCTAGTAGTACCCCTTTTCCCTGGGCGACGACAACACGAGACTAGGGCATAGAAGCCAACCACCAAGGTGAAACAAGACAACTAACACAATTTCCCAAGCCGGTGTTCCATTATCCAACTTCAACCAAAGATCCTCATCCACATGCTCGACAAATTAAGCACAACACTTTGCATGAAAGGACTAACATACCTCATGGTGACAATGGCTTACCATCTCACATACTCTGGGTTGCTTGGATGTGATGAGCCTTGGTTTACCTATAGCTATGAAGGTGAACGAGGGGGCTATTGGGATACTATCTGTGGACATGTTGATCATCATTGTTGATGATTACAACTTCGTGAGACATTCTCCAAGACACAGACTGAGTGAGTCGGCGTGTGAGAGAGCCCATGAGTTGGGTGTGCCCATGAGATGGGTGTGTCGTTCCTCTCTGAGACTAAGATGGGACGCTATGTGCCCCTGTGTGGGGTGAGGATGCCCATGAGATGGGTGTATCGATGTGTATGCCCCTATGCGGGGTGAGGATGCCCATAAGATGGGTGTGTCGTTTGAGATGAAATGATGTGTACCCCTGTGAGGGGTGAAGGTGCCCATGTGATGGGTGTATCGTTTTTCTCTGTGCAGAGAGTTGAGACGATGTGGTACTCCAGATGATTCTCCTGTGTGACTCAGTGAGATAGAGATCTGTTGAGTAGGACGTCCGTGTGGTTGAGCACATGAGAACGTGCCCCTAGTAGCTGAGCACTAGTGGGTGGGTGAGATCCCTTGCTATATTGTCAGAGAGTGAGATTTACTTGTAACCCTAATTGTGATGTAAAGGGTACAGGTCAGCTCCACCATATGTAAAAGATAATTAATGTTTGTTGTAATAATTAATTATTTTCTGAGTTATTGAGGTCGGCCCTGTTGTGCCAATAGACACCATTTTTGGTCTGTCTAGTCTAGTATAAATAAAGGTAATTTCCCCATTGAGGAAACACACAACACACAAGTCACTTGTCATTTGGAAATTTCAGCAAGTACATCTTCTAGGGCTGAAGTGCGCACCTCTCTTGGGCTCTAGCTTCTTGGTTTTGGAGAGCACCCTTTTGTGTGCTAGGTTTGTGGTGTGAGAGGTCTTTCTCTTGAGAATATAGCAAAGGATTGCTGGGTTTTCTTCCCTTGTTGAGAAGGGTTTCCCAGGATATTTGTTATGTTCTTGTGCATGGTATTTCTTCTTGTGATCTTGGTTATTGCAACAATTGTGAATGGTGTAGCCACATTTGTTTATGGTTCAAGTAAATGCTAAAATTGAAATAAACCTCATGCTTGAGCCTATCATAGTGAAAATTCAACATGGTATCAGAGCATAGGTCTTGAAGAACCCATTGCACAAGCATTAAAGCCAACCGTCTTCCTTTTCTGCAATTCCGTACGACCTTCTAGGGTTTCTGCAATTCCGTACAACCCTCTCTTTTTGAGTGATTTCAACACCTTAAACTTGGACGTTGGGGCTAAAAATTGTATAGGAGTGTACGACCTCCTTCAGCGCACCTCCAACAAGCTTCAAATTGTAATTCCGAGAATTTTTTATTTTTGGCCCTAGTGTTTCTAGGGTTTCACAATTTTCTATAGATTTTTGGTTTTAGGGTTTCTGCAGGTCATTGAAGGAGCTTTTCAGCTCACCAGTGTTCTTTCGACTTTCAAGGCTTATTGTTGGCAGTCATAAGCCCAACAAAACCTAAGGTTGCTAGCCTAGCCTAACCGTTAGGTTTTCTAGCCCAGTTGGCAAGGGTTTGTGAAGAATCTAAAAATATGATGAACATAACTATGATGGAAGATAAGCTTGATGAATCAAACAAATACAGTTCCTGGAAGCCAAGACTTCAGAGAGATGAGGACATCAAAGAAGAAGCCTTCTTATTCATTTCAACACTCTTAGGTATGGTTCCTACTGATAATGATACTTGGTTAATTGACAGTGGTGCCTCTAGGCACATGACTGGATTTAGAGATCACCTGACAGATCTTGTTGAGAAAAAGACAAATCTACATGTTGTACTTGGAGACAATGGCAGATATAATGTGAAAGGGGTTGGGACTTCTACATTCCAACTAGATTCTGACATACCTTTTCAGTTAAGTGAGGTACTATATGTACCTGGGATGAAGAGGAACCTTGTCTCCATTTCTACCTTAGAAGACAAAGGCTACAGGGTTACCTTTTCTGAAGGAAAAGTTCTTGCATGGAACAAGGACTCACATATAAATTCTACCAGAGTAATTGGTGTTCGAGAAAGCAACTTATACAGGTTGACCATCGGACCAGTCCAGGTCTTGTTACATGATACTATCAGCTTGAGTGAGCTATGGCATAGGAGACTTTCTCACATTCATTATAGAGCCCTTCCAGCTCTTGGGAAAATGGTAACATGCCTTCCAGAGATACAGATTCAACATAAAGGTGTTTGCAGAGGTTGTGCCCTTGGCAAGAATGTCAAAGGGTCCTTCTTGAGCAGTGACAATAGATCCAAGAAAATCTTGGACTTGATACATTCAGATGTGTGTGGGCCAATGACTGTTGCCTCCTTGAATGGATATTTGTAATATGTACTCTTCATAGATGATCACTCTCAGAAAACTTGGATTTATTTCATGAAGACCAAGGATGGAGTCCTTGCAAGATTTCAAGAATTCAAAGCTAAGGTTGAGAACCTGATCGGAAGAAAGATCAAGGTACTAAGATCAGATAATGGAGGAGAATACACCTCCAAAGACTTCAGTAATTTCTGTATTGAAGCAGGGATCAAGAGGGAGTACACAGTTCCTTACAACCCTCAGCAAAATGGGGTTGCAGAGAGGAAGAACAAAACCATCATCGAGGCAACCAAAGCAATCATACATGATCAGACTCTGCCTATGATTCTGTGGGCAGAAGCATGCATGACAACAGTATATGTTCAGAATAGGAGTCCTCACCAGATTTTTAAGAACATAACTCCCAAAGAAGCCTTCACTGGAGTGAAGCTTGAGATTGGACACTTCATGATATTTGGATGTCTAGTATACTTTCATGTACCCAAAGAGAAGAGGTCCAAGCTAGACCCTTCAGGCATAAAAGGTACATTTGTGGGATACAGTGAATCTTCAAAGGCATATCGGATCTACATCTCTGGTCAGAGACAGATTGAGGTAAGCAGAGATGTTATCTTTGAAGAAGAGATAGCCTTTCAAAGATCCAGAGAATCTCATATGGAGATTGATAGTGAGACAATACCTTCTCCCCCTTCAGCAGTTCAGAGGGAGACAACCATTATTCCAGTTGATCCAGTTGCTCCAGTCGATATTCCCAGAGACATTGCAGTAGGCCATAAAAGGCCTGCCTGGGCTCGACAAACTCTGTAAGAGGCAGAGGGCCATGCAGCTCCTCCAGGCACATCTCGAGAGAGCAAGAGACCAAAAAGATTTTCGAGCTATTTTTCAGCCATGAGCCACATCATTAATACTGAGCCTTCTTGTCATGGAGAAGCGACAGGTCAGCAGGTATGGCAAGATGCCATGGCAGAAGAGTATCAGTCCATCTTGAAGAATGATGTGTGGGATATTGTTCCGAGACCAGAAGGGAAGTCTGTAGTAACTTCCAAGTGGATCTATAAGATCAAACATGTAGCTGATGGAAGTGTCGAGAAATACAAAGTGAGATTTGTAGCCAAAGGATTCTCATAGGTGGAGGGAATTGACTATGAGGAGACATTTTCTCCAGTAGCCAAATACACTTCCATTTGTACTATCATTGCACTAGCTGCATCCATGGGTTGGAAACTACATTAGATGGATGTAAAGACAACATTTCTCAATGGTGAGATGGATGAAAAAGTTTACATCGAGCAACCAGAAGGATTTGTGATACACGACGAGAAAACTCTTGTCTGCAGGTTGAGGAAAGCCTTGTATGGACTAAAGCAAGCACCTCGTGCTTGGTACGAGAAGATGGATGGATTCTTGATGAGTTTCGGCTTCAGCAAGAGTGCTGCTGATCCAAACCTATATTATCATATTGTTGGTAACGAGTGCCTAATCTTGGTCCTGTATGTGGATGACTTATTCCTCACCGGTTCAGAAAGACTTATTGTTGAATGCAAGCGAACATTGACTTTTGAATTCGAAATGAAGGATCTGGGTATGATGCACTACTTCTTGGGACTAGAAGTATGGTAGAGGACTGATGAGATTCTCTTGAGTCAAGGAAAATATACAGTGGAGATATTGAAGAAGTTCAGTATGACAGAGTGCAAATCCATGCCTACACCGATGGTGATGGATTTGAAGAAAATGAATGATGCTTCTACTGATTCAGGCGAGATGGATCCACATTTGTACCGACAACTGATTGGATCATGGATGTATCTGGTTAACACCAGACCTGATATATACTATGCAATGAATGTACTTAGTCAGTTCATGAGTCAGCCGAGACAGACTCACTGGATAACAACGAAGCATGTATTGAGATATCTACAAGGCACAATTGGATATGGCCTGAAATATGCCTCCAGTGTAGACTTGAGTTTGCAGGGATATGTCGATGTAGATTGGGCAGTGAGCGCAATGGACCGGAAGAGCACATTCGGTTGTTGTTTTACCTTGGGGTCTGCCATGGTTTCCTAGTGCAGCAAGAAACAAAACTTTGTGGCCTTGAGTACCGCAGAAGCAGAGTATATAGCATTGAGTGTGGCAGTCCGCAGAGCAGTGTGGCTTCGCAAGCTCCTGACAGATTTATTTGATCATGAGATGGATCGTACCATTATTCATTGTGATAACCACAACTATGTGAAGCTCTCTGAGAATCCTGTGTTTCACGATAGATCGAAATGCATTGAGATAAAATATCATTATATCAGAGACATGGTGCAGAGGAAAGCAGTACACGTGCAATACCTTCCTACACATGAGCAGATTGCAGATATCTTCACCAAACCGCTTGCCAAGACGAAGTTCGAGTACTTCCGTGAGAGACTTGGCCTGGTGGAGAATGCCTCCCTAGCTGAGAGGGATTACAACTTCGTGAGACATCCTCCAGGACACAGACTGAGTGAGTCGGCCTGTGAGAGAGCCCATGAGTTGGGTGTGCCCATGAGATGGGTGTGTCGTTCCTCTCTGAGACTAAGATGTGACTCTGTGTGCCCTTGTGTGGGGTGAGGATGCCCATGAGATGGGTGTATCGATGTGTATGCCCCTGTGTGGGGTGAGGATGCCCATGAGATGTGTGTGTCGTTTGAGATGAAATGATGTGTACCCATGTGAGGGGTGAAGGTGCCCATGTGATGGGCGTATCGTTCTCCTCTGTGCAAAGAGTTGAGACGATGTGGTACTCCAGATGATTCTCCTGTGTGACTCAGTGAGATAGAGATCTGTTGAGTAGGAAGTCCCTGTGGTTGAGCACAGGAGGACGTGCCCCTAGTGGCTGAGCACTAGTGGGTGGGTGAGATCCCTTTCTATATTGTTAGAGAGTGAGATTTATTTGTAACCCCAATTGTGATGTAAAGGGTAAAGGTCGGCTCCACCATATGTAAAAGATAATTAATGTTTGTTGTAATAATTAATTATTTTCTGAGTTATTGAGGTCGGCCCTGTTGTGCCAATAGACACCATTTTTGGTCTGTCCAGTCTAGTATAAATAAAGGTAATTTCCCCATTGAGGAAACACACAACACACAAGTCACTTGTCATTTGGAAATTTCAGCAAGTACATCTTCTAGGGCTGAAGTGCGCACCACTCTTGGGTGCTAGCTTCTTGGTTTTGGAGAGCACCCTTTTGTGTGCTAGGTCTATGGTGTGAGAGGTCTTTCTCTTGAGAATATAGCAAAGGATTGCTGGGTTTTCTTCCCTTGTTGAGAAGGGTTTCCCACGATATTTGTTGTGTTCTTGTGCATGGTATTTCTTCTTGTGATCTTGGTTATTGGAGCAATTGTGAATGGTGTAGCCACATTTGTTTATGGTTCAAGTAAATGCTAAAATTGAAATAAACCTCATGCTTGAGCCTAGCATAGTAAAAATTCAACAATCATCATGGTCGAGATCATGTTCTCCATTGCGGGCCACGAGACATGATCTCCTCTAGTTACCCCTAGGCATGGGGGGTAACAAGACCTATGTTGGCTATTTGGGAAGGTAACCTTGGCATGCTTTCCAAGTGTGCACCCTCTACATACTCCATATTGCTCAATACCAAACTCTGGAAGACCTATGACTATCTCTCTTAGAATAGGCAATGCTCTATGGTGCAGGTGCCCCATTCTCTTGTGCCACAACTCTCACAAACTGTCACTAGGGCTTGAACAGGTTCACTTTGCAACCTGTAAAGATTACTTTCTCTAACTGCTATTAGTTGTGTTGTATTTGGGCTAGATTCCTTCGGTTTGATGAGGACCTCTAGATTCTTGAACTCAATTGCATAGCCCTTTTCCTCCATAACTAAAATCAAAAGAATTTTTTTTTTGAGATTTGAAACAAACAAGACATCATCAAAATCTAAGGAGTTACTTGATTCAAGATGGAAGGGAATAATACCAATTCCTACTATTGGGTACTTGGCATCATCACCAAGCTCAACCTGTACTCTTGAGTCCTTCTTTGTTAGACTAGAAAACAATTGTTGTGCAGATGTCGTATGACGAGATGCCCCACTATCCACATACCACACATTCCTAGGAACCATGTTGGTAGAAAGGCAATATACCATCGACAAATCCTTCTCGAACTTGGTAGCAAACTCATTCATCTGAGTTTCTGTAGAGGTTGCTACCTGCTTCTGTTGTTGCTTCCCCCTACCCTTCTTATCTGGACACTGTGATGCATAATGACTGTGCTTATGACGAATGAAGCACTTGATTTTACTCAAGTCTTTTCCTGGTTGTGAGGTTGACTCCTCACTCTTTCCCTTACCCTTGCTAGGTCCTTTACCTCTGCCCTTATTTGTCTGACCAAATAGAGCTCGGTTCTCGTTACCACCCTTCTTATTGGCCTTTGACTCCATCCGAGTGTCCTCATGGTTATAGTCATCCCACAACCTTTCAAAGTTAGAAGGGTTCTCACGAGCACAAATACCTTTGACAAATGGTTCCCATGAAGTTGGGAATCCATTCAGTGCCGTGTTAACTAGCTCTGCATCTGCAATCTTCTCCCCAACTACTGCAAATTGATCATGAATCTGTGTGACCTTCATAAAGTAACTGGTAACTGAATCTGATTTGGTCATCTCTATGGATCTGAGTTTGTTTTGCAATATCATCTTTTTGTTTATGTTCTCACTCTAGTAGGGCCAATCAAAGCATTGAACATCTCATTTTCCATTTTCTTCTTGGATACATGAGGGATCAAATGGCCCTTTATGGCATCCATGATCCTTCGCTTGGCCTTCACTTCTTTCTTCTTGTGAGCTGCTTGTTACCCCCTCTCACTTAGGGGTAACTAGAGGAGATCATGTCTCATGGCCTACAATGAAGACAATGATCCTGATGATGACAATGATCAAAATTTTCACAGGTAGCAGCCCAACAACCTCTTCAGATGCCTCCCTCCTCATCAACATAGCTCGTCACACTCGATCAACATGATTCATTGGAAGATGGTGGTCCAAGCACATTATGAGGTACATTAGTCTTTGTTTCATATAAAGTGTCATATTTAATGTATTTGGCATGTGAGTAAGGATCATGGATTGAAGTTGGATAATGGATCATAAGCTCAGAAGTTATGCTCTTTGCCTTGTTTCACCTTGGTGACCATCATTTGTGTCCTAGTTGTTGTCACTCTTAAGGAATAGGGGTACTACTGGGAGGCTTTGATAAGCGTAACGTACCATTTCCCCCCATACTTAACACTTATCATCCTGGAGCCTTTTGTAGTGTACTAGACTTCGGTAATGGTTTTACATGTATCCCAAAAGGACCCGTGGTTCGTTCTCCTATGAGAAGAAGGGCTAGAATGTCGAGGTTGATGCAATTGTTATAAAAAATGAAAGAAAGAATGTTGTAAAAGAAAGAAAGAGATACAGGATAATGAATGGCCAACTTTAAAAGCCAAAGGCTAGCTTGAGCTCTACCCCCTTGCTATGAGGTGATTTCCCCTAGTCCTAATGCACTGAATGCATATCAATTAAAAGGACTTAATGCGAGTAAGAAATGAATAAAGTGCTTGAAACCTGAAAAGGGGACTTGCAATGCAAAAAATGAATATCAAAAGGCAAGAAAGGGGTTTAGGATACACACACTGTCGAGGAAAGGGTATCTCAAGCAACAAGTGCTCCCTCTACAAAGGCATTCATGGAAATGGACCAAATATGGTATCCTGCATGTCAATGATTCCGTTACCATGAAGTAAGCCTAACATGTTTTCATCACCACACATACACTTAGATAGGTTTCTTGGGAAATGTCCCTTTACTTGGGTACTGACACACCTAATAGGGTCTTTTTATGGCCCTCCCATACCTAAACTTGTCAAATTGCATAAAAAATGTGAAATTTGAAGGGGATATCTAATGTGAATTGTTCATGTGGCTTCTGTATTTAGTGATGGTTTACTTTGTATGATTCTAAGGACTCTTGTACCTTGTGATTGTTGGTCTTGCTTGATTCTATGGTTTTTGATTGACTTGGGTGTACTTGACATGGTCCTTTGGCAGACTTCCTTATGATTCACATAGGACGTTGTGCAGTTTATACAAGACATAGCACATGTGATGTAGAGCGTTGGGTCATATGATGACTTGACACATCCAGACACATCCTCTCACACCCCTTGGACCTTGGACAATGGACATATGAGCTCTCATTTTGTAGATATGGTCAGATTGGTTGATAGATGGGCAAGAAGCACACATCTTGGATGATGCACCCTGGAGCTTGATAGACATTGGATGGAGAACGTTACACTTGCACATGATTGGATTCCATTTAGAGAGGTGATGCATCTTCATTCCACCTTGGACGCTGACCTTTTCACCTTGGACATTGAGCTTATGGATGATGGCATCATGCACTATGATGCTTTCATGATGATTGTGGCTTGCTTACGATTGGGGCACCATTTTGATGATGGGACATGACCTTTTGATGAGAAGGTGTCACCTTTCACCTTGCTTTGCACCTTTGATGATGAGACGTGGCCTTTGGACGCCCTTGCATCCTTCTAGAGAATGACGCCACCCTTGTTGGAGCCTTTCGCATTCACACATGTGACATTTGAAGGGATGTTTTGGTGTATTAGCATGTTTTATTATTGTTTGAGGCTATTCGAGGGGTCATCCTTGACCTATCTCACTTGTATCATGGATCATTTGTATCATTTAGGGCTTTGAGGGGTTACAACGCTAGGTTTGCCTCATATAAAGAGGCTAGCACTACCTCATGGCAAAATCATAACTCACCACTTGTGAGAAATCACTTCTATTGCTCTCTTCTCTTCTTTTCTACCATGGAGTACTTGTGTGCTCCTTTTGGAGGATAATCTTGTGGATGCTTTGTCTTGTTTTGGTGGATGATCTTTGAGCTAGGGTTTCTTCATGCATAGTGACTTGGTTTAGTAAGTGTTTTTCTTCAAGTTTAACTGCTTGTTCATGGTATATTATGGTGGATGCTCTATTAGATGGTTAATTTTTGCAAGTTACCTTGTATGCTAGGTTCATTTTGCTAGAAACCCTAGGAGGGATTAAGATCGTTTATCCCCCTCCCTATCTTCTTTCATCTTAATTTGTTGAAGCATTTAAGACCTAGTCTAGGGATTAAGGTTGTTTATCCCCCTAGGTTTGTCTTAATTGGTTCAAGACCTAGGGTTTATGAGGGGATAACCCTTAGGGTTTGACCTAGTTCATTTAGATTTTGATCTAGACGTCCTAGAAGAAGGAGACGACACTAGGGTTTATGAGGGTATAAACTCTAGGGTTAGTCTTTGTGAGGTTTACTTCTAGGCCTATGAGGGAATAGTCTTAGGGTTTCAAACTTCCAAGTCTTCTTGGCTTTCTAACTTCCATTTAAGGTGTTGCTTGAATCCATTTTTCCCAAGGAGACAAGACGACACTAGTCTTTAACTTGCAAGTGAGACAAAACCTTAATTTTCACCTTCTCTTTCAAAGTGACTTGTTAGTGTAGGTACTTCATTGCATTTTCATGCTCATTTCAACTCAACGCGTTGTATTCTAACTTCTAAGCCATTCATTTGCTGTTGTTAAAAGTTTTTACAGCCACTAGGGCTAGCTTAATTTCATTATGCATGTAATCATTGTCTAACATCTCATACATATTCTACTCACTAATTGGCATCTTTTCCAATAAGTATTTGTTTATTTTAGGACTGCTAACTTGCTCCTATTACAAATTGAAATATTGCTGAAACACATTGTCTTTTATCATAAGTTTCATTACAACAACCTTTTCTCTTTGATAGCTAGTTTTCCGGGGCTTATTTTCATTTCTTAGACTCCTTTATTGACATTAAGGGCATTGGAACATCTCACACACATACACACGGTCAATTACCTTGTTTAAATTCATTCTAACTTTGCCCTATTCCTAAACCTAGCCTATCTCATCAAGTGATCAAGATAGGGGGCCGTAGACTTGCCTTTAGCTTGCTATAGGATCCCTTGAGGTTGCTAGGGAAGCCTCCCTTGTGTTGGATCTCTATCCTTCACTAAAGCGAGGGAAGTACTTGCTTAGATGACAGTGGCAATTACTTCCAATTGTTACGCAAGTTTAGCATCTTGTGAAGGCTTTGCACAAGTGCCAGATTTTGTGATAACACTGCCAATTGCTATAGATCTGTAGGCGAAGGGACAACATCCTTGACAATATCCTAGAGATCATTCTCTTCTAATAAAAGTGTAACCCTCACTTTCCATGACAAGAAATTTGAGGCGCCATCTAGCCTATCCTCTAATCCGAGGCTTGTTGAGATCATCTCTGAGATCTAATGCACAAACTCCCAGATCTGAAAATTGGTCCTTAAAAGAAATATTGAAACCCTCTAACTACTAGTCCTTTTTTCTATTAGTTGATTTACTACTGTAAACCCTTGAGGATCTTAATTAGAGAAATAGCTTTGATACCATGTAAATTTTAAAGCCTAGCTAATTGCTGTCCTAATGTTCTCTCATTAAATATGTTAGACCTTTTCCTCTCTTGTCCTATTTATGCTTTGAGATAAAAACTAATCTCCTCAATCCTAGCTGCCACCTACCTATCTCAATTTTGAGATGTACAACTAAGATTAAATCCCAATCTAAGGCACTAATGTTCTAGAACTTCTAGAACATTTCATTTAGATCTCTAAGACTAAGTTAACTTCAAAACATTAGACTTTCACTTTTTTAATTTCTATCTTTCAAGTGAAATTACAAGAGAGAAATAATGATCACCTTTCCAAGGTGGTCACCAATGAAATGTCTCAAACCACTTCCCGCATGTTCACACTGAAACCTATGCAAGAAGTTCCTTCCCAAGCTACATTTCTCAACAAGAAGAATATCATACAAGCACTGAGTAAACCATCTCGAAAGTGTAATTCCATCAGGACCATCTCTTATGTGCAAATCTATCATGGACCATTTCCCATGTGCAAATCCATCACGGACCATCTAGGGGATGATCATACACCATGTACCCCAAATCTCATGAAGCACCCCCAAACACAGTGTAAACACTTTCAGAGTAACCTCAGAAGCTAACACCGACAAGACACTTCCTATTATTACTCTGCAGTGAGCACACCCTACCTCAATTTAGGAATATTAGTATTACAATGCCATGTAGCCATCTTACAACACTTGAGGAAGATCCCTTCGGGTAAGAAGTCCCGAGTGGGGGGTATCTATTCTGCCAAAGTTGCCTAGGACTTGCACTTGGCCCCAACCGCTTGAGATGATCCATTTGCATGGGGTGATGACCCCCGAGGGGCAAACATGTTTGTGGGTGGATTTGAACCTTGGTGGGGGGTATGAAAGACATTGCTTTACCATCTAATCAAGCCCTGTTGGCAATTTTGCAAGAGTTTTTTATGTGATTACATGGAAGGAATGGCTATTTACTTCATATTCTCAAAAATTAAGCTCATCACAAATTGACTTTATTACCGAATAAAGTTTCTAACTTACACTCCTCAAAGACTAACTATGATCATTAAATATCTAACTTTGTCACCCTCCCTTGGTGGTCATATTGGAGATTAAACCAAGCTTATATCTAAAATAAAAACTTATCTAAACCAAGAGGCTTGGTGAATATGTCTCCAGTTTTTTTTATGTTGCAAATTATTGCTGTGCTATTTAGTGGCAATGCACTTCCACATGCTTTGTTCTCTCACAAAAAAACAAGATTCTTTGCCAACTTTAGAACACTTAGTTTATTGCAGTGAAGTGTAGTAGGATCAGCATGTGTAACTGGCAAATCGACAAGTATCCTTCTGGACCAAACTGCCTCATAAGATGCAATATCAGTTGCCCCATACTCTTCTTCAGGGGAGGAAAGTGATACTGCGTGATACTTCTTACTCAAAAAAAATTGCACCTGTAGTGAGGCTATAGATATAACCTATGTGGATTTCCTATAATCAATTGAACCTACCCAATCTGAATCTGTAACACCTGTAAGTTGGAAATCCTCTTTTCTGCCATACAAGATGCCATACTCTAAGGTATCCTTCACATCTCAAAATCCTCTTGGCTGCCATCCAATGACCAACCTTGGGGGTTATCATAAGTCTGGAAATGTAGCTGATCACAAAGCTCAAATCTGGTTCAGTGGCTGTGAGATAGATCAAACTACCCATGACCAACTTTCTGCATACTAACTCATTTGTTGGTTCAAAGTCAGATGCGTCTTGTAACTTCAACCCAATCTCCATAGGTGTAAATGTTTTCTTACAATCAGCAATCCTGAATCTCTGAGAAACTTTTGGTTTTCTTGGTTTTTGACAAACACACAACCATTAGTTTGCCAAAATTCTACACCTAAGCAATAATATAGGAGGCCTGAGTCAGTGATGTCAAAAGCTGAACACAAATCTGATTTTACCTTCCAAATTTTGGCAACCTCACTACATGTGATGATTATGTCATCTACATAAACCACTACAGTTACCAAATCATCATTTGGACTTTTAAATTTTGACAAAGATTCAGATCAGAAAGGCTTCTTTTGAATTTAGACACAATAAGATGTTTGCCAATTTTTGTTTACTAGGAGGTAGTTTCTAACTATAAAAAGCTTTTATCAACATACACACCAGATGCTCCGTACCTGCTATTTGGAACCTCTGTAGATGATACATGTACATTTCCTCCTCCAAATCACCATTGAAAAAAGTGCTCTTACATCCAGTTGATAAACTTTCCAATCAAAGTGTGTTTCCATAGCTGTAACCAATTTAATTGTTACCAAAGTTGCATTTATCGTTATCAGGAATTTATCGCCGGGGGTCCAAAATTGAAATTATTGGCAATATGGAAATTATCAGGAAACTTTAAAAATACAAAAATAATCATTTTTTTCAATTTTTTAAACTTCTAAAGCAATATCAACATCAAACAAACACATTTTCATATAAATATGAAAATAAAACTGCAATATAAGATGTATAAGATGTCAAGTGGTACATCAAACATCAACACTGAAATATGATATCTATCTTGAGTCATAATTCCTAATAGGATAATAAAAAATCACATCAAAACAAAAATAAATGTATCTCATGAGATGATCATCATGAGGCATCTAGATACTACAAGCCTGCAAGGCTAATCATGATGCACTAAGATATCAACTATTCCCTCTACCCCTTTTACAGGCAAAGGTCACCGTTGACTTCTTTTCCTTTAGAAGCAATAGGTGGACGTGTTGAGACTGAGCCTGAGGTGGAAGGTGCAACTCCTGGGGATAAGGTGGCAGATGAAGTGGGATGCCTTCCGCCTCTTCCCCTAGTTGGTAGTCTCTCTGGACGTCGTGGCACTAGCTGCAACAAACTCTCAGTGTCCTCCTGCTCCAAATCTGTCTCTCCTAGAAGTGGAACATCCTCTGATACCTCCTCCTCCAACTCATCAACATCATGCTCCAACCACTTAGGTGCCTCCTCCATGACAGGCCTCTCGGTCTCCACCCTCCATGGACTCGTGGTGTCAAATATACACAAATATGCAAAGCTTCTCATGTATATAGCAAATAAGGGTGCATTTAACCAAAATAGCCCCGAGTGCAATCCATCTCTAAACCAAAATACATCAACATAGAGACTCTAAATGGCCTCTAGAGTCCAAAAAAAAATCATGCTATAACAAATAGCCACATATCATCAAAATCACTGCATATATTGGGATCCTCATTATCAATAGCACCCTCTAAGCATTAAAATAAGATAAAAAAAGCTTAACATGCCTAATTAGTGATTTTGCTTGAGTGAAGGGTACATTTTTACTAGGGTCATGACAGAGGAGTTCAACAATCAATGCCACCAACATCGTGGTACATAGAGGGCTTGCTGCTCTTGATTAAATATTAGTTCCGTAACCTCATACATGACAAAATGTAGTGGAAACATTGCAATTCTGCCAATCCTAAAATCCTGAAATTTTTTAAGTCTGCTAAATTTTGAATGGGATCTAAAATTCTACTTTCTCCATATGAAATCCAATGAGGTTGGAACCACTCTCAAACATCTTGAAACAATTAATGGTAATGTTAAAAATTGAAGTAAAAGTTTACTTTAAGAATTTAATATTGCCATTAATTACTAGTTTATGTATCTCATGAGATGGACCATGGGAAATGAAAACAACAAATTTCCCTTTGTTTGCTTGATGGAAAATAGTCATAGTATCCTTAGAGATCAATCCCCTAACTTACTTTTGCAAAATGAGGGTTAAATGACCAAAAAACTGGTTATAAGGTGATATTGATGCAGACAGAGTGATAATTTCCAAATTATCATGATAATTACCTTAATTATCGCGATAAATTCAAAATTTCAAATTATCGCGATTATTACTGGTGATATTATCGTCGAGGTGGGTTTTGGCGATATTATCACGATGATTCCGATAATATCGCGAATCGCGATACATGCAACACTGATTGTTACCGATCTCACATGATTTCAAGGCCCATATTTAGTATAAGGAAGGCTCTCCACCCTCGGATAAATAATTGGGGTATGCCTCCTTCACTCTTCTTGAGAGACAATGCTTCCAAAATTTAGGACATATTTTCCAAGATGGATTTGTTGGACATCATTATTAGACCCATGATCCTTTATGGATCGAAGGTTTGGGGACCGAGTTTGTTGGAGTTAGATTGGGCCATGATAGAGCGAGTCCAGGCCCTCATGCTTCATTGCATCATCAAAAGCAAGAGGACAACTTCCTAGCCCATTATCTATGCGGAGTTGGCAGCCCACCCTTTCAGGATTGAATCCATTTTTGGACTTGTTTCTCTTCTTCATTGCATTCCAAGCTTTGTGGATTTGAGAATTAGTCGAGCTTGGTACCCTTATCTTGTCTACTGCTCCTTGGAGGACAAATCCTTAGCCAGTGCCTCGAGGTGTAATCATTGCTTGTTTGCAGAAGTTACATGTCTCTGACAGTGTGTGGGCGTTGCGATGCACTGCCTCCTCCCATTTTGATACTCTCTTGATGCCCATGGTCATCTCTTGTCGACCAAGCAAGAGTTGAACAAGATTACCAAAGAGGACATCAACATGCAGTGTATACATGTGACCTAGATAGCCCCATCATGGGGGTTGAACCCTAAGATGGCCTTCTATGTGGATCACTTTATGGAGTTGAGGGATGGCCTCATTGTTTGTCCTCTTTATACACTTCATCATTGCATGCTTGCACTTAGGATCCCCTAGGATAATTCAGAGTTGGCTCGCATGACTTCGGGTTGAAGTTGATCACCACTTTCTTCTAGCAGACAAGACCTGATAGCTTTTCCATCTTTAGGAGATTGAGACAAAGGAGCATTCCATTTTTTGATATCCCATTTACTAAGAGATACATGGTTGGTTTTTATTGTCTCTTCACGGAGTCCCATAACTCCCTCTTCACTTTCTCTCAATATTTGGACCGATGATGCCTGGCTTTGTATATGAGGGAAGTCCTTAGATTCGGATTCCACTAACTCCGACCACCCCCTGGTCAAACACCACTAAGTCGATCACATCTTTCTTTCTGGTGCTCTTAGAGGACAAGGGTACCAAGAGATCGATGAACAACATTACCACCTTAGCAACTAGATTAGTGAGACCTAGGGGAGCCATTCGACCTCCACCAATGAGACCGTTTGCGAAGTTGTCACCTCAGATCCCAAATTAGTTCACTCAACACCAATAGATAAACAATTTCGTCCAAAACTCAATGGTGGGGCGTTCCATCTAGGTAGGAAGACATATTGAGACCATCTCCTCTAGCCAACCATATATCAAGAGCCTCCTTTCTTTGACCTTGGATGTTAGGAGGGACAAAGATATTAAGATTGCAATTTTGGAGTGAGACATTCCATCCTCCTCCTCCTCTATAGGGGACACCACCACCACCAAGATGTGTTGAGGCCCCCTTCTGCGTTTCCTCGTATGTGATATTTCTCCTGTTGGTCCCAAGGAATGTGTATTCTTATTAGTGAGATGCTTTCTATAATTGGTATTATAGTTTAATATTCTTAGGCTTTAGACCTTAGATCTTAGATTCCCAAGGAATGTGTATTCTTATTAGTGAGATGCTTTCTATAATTGGTATTATAGTTTAATATTCTTAGGCTTTAGACCTTAGATCTTAGATTAGATTTGTGTTTGTCTTCCTTTTATAGGAGTGACCATTGCACTCCCACTTTGTATTTCCTTCTGATAAATGGGTTTAAGTAGGTTCTTTCCTTTAAGTTGGTTGTGAATCTATCCACTTGGAGTCCTTTGGAGGTTAGACGTTGCACCTTTGATGCAACTTCTTCCCTCTTTGATGGAGACGTCCCACTCTCTTAGATCTAGTTTGATTGGAGGATTGTACATGTGGCTTGACCACCTCATTATTTTATGTATTGATTAGTTGGTTGGAGGAAATAATTCTTTAATCCTCCCTAGGCTATATCTAAGGATTTTACATGAGATATTATTATTCTAAAGGAAAGGAAGTTGAGCTAGACTCTATATAAAGAGTAGCCCTTTCTCATTTGTACGCATGGTTAGATTTTTGGAGCTTCCACTCCTTGGAGCTTAATTGACATATCTTTCTTGGAGCATATGGTTGTGTAAAGGTTTCTTTCTTTGTGGATATTGGTGTCAATTCTTGAAGCTTCTCTATCTTGGTTCGTGTTTGGAGTATAAAGATTGATGGTGAAATGCTTGAGTCTTCTACAAGCTAACTAGATCGATCCATTGAAGGGATTTTTCTACAATTGGAGGGAAGACGTGTTGGCATAACTCCTCTCCTTCCTTTGTTTTGATAATTATTTGGTGCCTTGCTTTGTCTATCCATTTTGGAACCCTAGCAAGTAGTATTGAGTACGTTTATCAAGCTATAGTTGATATTGCTGGTGAAGGTTGCTCCCTTGAAGACCCCTTCTTGTTGGGTCTTGGTCTTCATTCTTAATCTTGATTAGACAAGAGATTATTCTTCCTCCTTGGTTCTAATCTCTTAATCCTAGTCCTTGAATGAAATAGACCAATTCTTAAGATGGGTTTTCTTTTTTACTCCATAGCCCCTTTGATTCACCTTGACTCCATTGCCTTTGTTGGATTTGGCACTGATCTCTTCTTCCTTCCATCACCTCTTTTAAAATCCTAAAAAACCTCAAAACATGCTTTACTAAAGCTACTCTCACTTCACCTTGTGCTTCATTGCTTAGCATTACTAATCCTAATAGTGATACCCCCTTGAGTTGAAGGAGAGCTGGACTAAAGTGAAGAGAATAGGTTGCTTAGGTGACAGTGGTGACCGTCCTAATACTTCCCCTTTGAGTTGTACCTTGTGGATTAGGGTTTTATCATTAAGTACAATTTGGGAGGTAACACAACCTAGGCTTGAACTTTGTCAGCAGGCTTAAAGGTATTCAAAGTAATTTCTTTCTTTAAAATCCCATGGTAGGTCTGGAAAACACGTGCCTATCCTTCACGAACTCAAGAGGTAAACCTGCCAGTCTAAAGTTCTAGATTTTAAGGGACAGTTTCTAATATAAAATATAATCTCAAGTTTACCCATGATAGGGTGGAACTGCAATACTATAGAACTGCAGTTGGGATGAAAATGATAAGTATTGGAAACGTTACATTTTATGAAATTTAAAGTGTTTAGCATTTCAAGATGACAAGAAATATGAATATGGTATTGTTAGTCTTATGTCTACCCTCTTTATTGTTTAAAATTTTGTTTTCCTTTTTAAATATTAAGTGGTATTAATTAATATTATTTATGTAGTAGACTAGTTCTATTTCATCATTCATGTTTTTGCTGAATTCTGATTTTTTTTCCTATTCTGAAGAAATAGCTTCACAGAGAACCTCCCCACCTTCCCTAGAATTTTTGGATGGATGGCAGATCAACCGCTAGCTGTAGAGGTGATTGGTAATCCCAAGGGACCCAACGGGAATGGATCCTGAGACCTGTGGACTGTGCACAGGAGCATCTTACCTGTTGAGCTAACCGTTGGGGCGAAATATTCTCTCTATATATATTGGGGCGAAATATTTTCTCTCTCCCTATCTATATATATATATATATATATATATCACTATATTATTATTATTATTAATCTAAAGAACACTTGGTGGGATTCCCCCTCTTCCCTGGAATCTTTGGATAGAGGATGGTGTCAACTGCCAGCCGCAAGAGCAGCTGGTAACCCCAAGGGATGTTAATCAAAATATTTGTTTTGCATGCTGCTTGACATATTTTTACCCAGTGGATGTATTTAAGCTGGTGTTTTAATTGACCTGAAATTATGGATGTGTGGGGAAATAGAACAAAAGCAATATTACTCTTTGCATAGCATGGAATCAATGGGGTGGTGATCAAAAGTTTTGTTTTGCATTATTCAAGTTGTAAAGCTCTTTCGCCTTGTTAGACATAAACCAACCAGTTCTCAATTTTTTATAGAATTTACACACTGAAAATGAGAAGTAATTTGATTCCTTCCCCAACACTTGCATTTCTTTGAAAATTATGGATGTCTGCATTTTACTTACTTTTTTACATTTTGATACTGCAGGTGAATGTGACAGCAGACCACAGAGTAATATATGGTGCTGAGTTGGCAGCTTTCTTGCAAACATTTGCAAAGATTGTTGAGAATCCTGAAGGTCTTACACTGTAAGATCATATTTTTGACAGTTTACGTACTGTACTTGTTAGTTTTAACATGGCTGTCCGTCATCCAGCTAATGAAAATGCTCAAATTGCACCAGAAAAGGACTGTAGTTGGTATATTTGTTGGAAATTTATTTTATTATTCAAGCCTTATCCTTGTGACTGGAACTGCCCAACTATATCTTCATCATTGATTCTCTTTTGGGTAATGGCCTAGAAGATTTAAAAAATAATTGTTTTTGTTGCAAGAGCAGTGTATATTTGAGCTGCACTCTCACACAGTTACTATTATGGGCTTTGGTAATTATTAATTCCTATTCATTCCCCACTTTTGAGTATAGGACTTTGATAGTTATTCATTCCTTTTCATTTCTTGATCACATTTAAGCAGTGGGCAATTAAAAGGAATTTAACATCTATCACTATTTTGGGTTTAAAATATCCGAGTTAAAATAAGTTATTTTGGGTTTAAAATATCCGAGTTAAAATAAGTTTATGCTGATTTATTTTATTATTATAATTTTTTTAACACTTGTTATTTTGTTTTACATTTTTTCTTCAATTTATTTTATTATTTTAAAGTTATTATTATTATTATTATATATTCCTTTTTACATAATTTTAAATTTTAATTATGGAGTTATTTTTTAGTAGGCGTTATCTATGTTACATATCTCTCATCCACGAACTTGTAGTAATATTAAAATTTATTTAAAGACATTTATATTTTAATTGTCTTATTTAGTATTAATTCTCGGTAGGAGAGATGTGTAATGTCTACCTGATATGATCAGCGGAATAAAATCTATAATTAAAAAAATTAATAGCTCAGTATAAATGAGATGTGTAACTTCTATGCTTATAAATCAAATTATTAAAATAAAATAAAATGAATAACCTACATTTATGGAAAAACCAGAAACTATTAATATATATAGTGGGGCTATAGTGGGGCCATACAACTTTGTACACATAGATAAATGTAAATTTATTCTATTAAATTTGTTGGAGAGCTTAAGTGTTACTTTCAGAAATAAGAACTTTGTCAAGGTGACTCAAAATTTGAGGTTCGTCTTAATGGTGAACAAGTTGATACAATAACACAAATCTCAAATAGTAACAATGTGGATTCCAACTGAGATGAAATGTGAGGTAGTGAGGAACGAATTTTAAGGACCATCGTCCAAATTGATTTGCAGGGTATCAACGTGCAAACATGAATCCCAAAGTGTAGGTAGATAGATGCATAATAGTTTGTGAATCCTAAGGCGGAGGCAAACTAACATTGACAAGCATGAATCTGGAGGTGCACCAAACAAAAAATGTGCAAGTAGAGCACATAATGTAAGGTTGACGCATGTAGAAGCAACAAGTACAAAATTTGTAGGAAACGATTTTTGAGATTCACATTGCAGGCTTGTAATTAATATGATTTTTTTGGTTTGTCAATTGTCTAATTATTTTCATGAAATTTAACACAATTTTTGTTTTCTATTGTGTTGGGTGGCAATTGTTTTTGCAATAGATAGAAATGATAGCGGTGGTGCCATGTTGGTGCACTAGAGTTAGGTGGTCCAACAAACAATGGGTAAGTATAGGACCTCCCCATACCTGGGTTGCACCATTACTATTATAAACCCAAGTTAATTTTTTTAGTTATTTTCTTTTAATCTTTATGTAAAAAGAAGATTTTTACAATAACAATAAAATCTATACAATTTAATTAAAAAAATATTCTTTATACTATTTAACTGTTCCCCTCAATCCTCACCAAATTGCAATATTTGTTTCTTGGATATGTTTAATAAAATGGGTTGTCTATATCATACTATCACATATTCTTTAAATTTATTATAATAAGCATTCAAATCAGGGAACAATCCTTTTCAAGTATCATTACTCTTTGTTCTCGTCAATGATGCATGACAATAATTCTGAACAACAACAACATTCCAAACAAAAGAAGGGAACTTAGATCGATAAAATTTTGCAGCGCCTTGTGCCTCTTTCTTTGCCCTAGTGACATAACATGGTGGTTCAAGGGCAGAGGCTTTCATTTTACAGGCTTTAGCCTATCTCTCAGACTTATTCTTCCTAATGTCCTCCCCCATATTGTCTTCCCCCGAGTCATGGGTTCTATTGTGGACTTGGGCTAGGGAACTAAAGGACTAATCGGACGTTCAAAGAAATTTGTTCTCAAATTTTTAGTTGGGTTCCCACTAGCAATCAACAAGCTATGCGAAAACCTTGCAATAACCTAACTTTGTTCCCCAAACGAAGACCTATGTTGCACGTGTTTCGTTAGACCTAAATCCCATTGAGCCCTCCCTATTGAATATGAAACCACACTGTATACAAACCATAACCAGACCAAGGAAACGATGAAGAGGATACTTGGGGTTTGCAAAATTCTTTCTGTTGGTGTCTTGTGGAAGTCTAGATCGTGGATGTTGTCTCTCGCCTTCCCAACATAGCTCACATTACATAAAACAATGGGTAGTGTTATCGCTCAGTTTGTAGGGTAGGTTTAGTAGCTGGGAGGTAAGACTCAAACTGGCGTAACAGGAGCTTCCCCACCCACTGTCACCTCGATGAGGAGCTCTTTCTATTTAGGGTGGCTAATCCCAAGGGAGATGTCCCTAGTAATCTGGGGTTCTGAAGGAAAAGGATCAAGGGTTTAA
>JZKD02S1851079.1:464248-488666 GCA_000966675.3 Picea glauca
CAGAAGAATATGAAGAATCCGAAGAAGAATATGAAGAGACAGAAGTTGAATACCGAGAAGAATTGATGTGTGCCATATAAGTTATCAGAAGAGAAAAGAAGAAAAACAAGAAACTACAAGCGAAACTAGAGAAGAAAGAAGAAAGTCAAGAACTATAACAAATGATCACAAATTTGAAGGTTTAAATAGAAGAAGATAAAATAATTGAAGAAACACTCAAAGAACAACTAGAAGAAAAAAACAAGATCATTGAAAATTTGGAAGTAGAGATTGTCACATTAAGAAAGGATTTTGAAAGAAAAATATGCAGAACAACTCAAAAGTTTTGGATGACATTATCAGCAGTCAAAAACCTCATCATGACAGGTCTGGAATTGGATACAATCGGACAGAAATGAGATCAAAATCCAAAACAACAGAGCAAGAAACATATCCAAAAGGCTATGCGGAAACAATCAAAGGGGATAGTAATATCTACAAGGAATATTACAGGGACACTCCTCCACCGAGAAGATTCAGATTTCAGAATCACCAACCGAAAGATAGGCCTCAAAAAGAAGAAGAATTAATAAGAGTACCTCCTTTCAGAAGATCTTCAACTCCCAGGTATCAAACTATATTTTTTGGTTTATGTTATGCATGTAATAATTTTGGACATAAAGCTGTGAATTGCAGAGCTAACAACAGGAACATAAACAACTTCAAAAGTCATACAAAAAAGGGTTATCCAAGGCCTAGTGAAACACAGAGAAGAAGTTACAACATGTTTGAATCCTTGAGCACTGAAGTGGAATGTTACAAATGTAACAACTTTTTACACATGACCAAAGATTGCAGAATGACAGTCCCTCCTAGATAATCACAACAGAATAACAACAATCACAGACATGAACCTCATCAAATGACATGGATAAGAAAGCAAAATTAGTATAGCAATGAAGAATGCACACTCGCTCTACAAGCCAAGCAGAAGAAACATGGTTGGTATGTTGACAATGGTTGTTAAAAACACATGACAGGCGATAGAGACATGTTTATTACTTTAATAAAGGAAAGAGATGGATCAATCTCCTTCAGAAATGATGATTCAACTAAAATCATTGGAAAATGCATAGTCATAATTGGGAACAAGAATACAAAGGCAGAGAATGTATAACTAGTAGAAGATATGAAACATAATCTTATAAGTGTGAGTAAAATGTGTGACCAAGGTCATAAAGTTACATTCGATTCACAAAAGTGCAAGATAAGAAAATAAGGTTCAAGAAAATTGATTGCTATAGTTGCAAAAACTTCAAGCAACATATATGTGTTAAGTGACATTGGAAATGAAAAGTGTTGTTTAAGAAAGGAAGATGAAAGTTGGCTATGACATAGAAGAATAGGTCACATACATTTTGATAAACTTGTCAAAGTCAGCAAAAGAGAAGAAGTAAGAGAAATGCCCCAGATCACGAAACCAACCAACACTTTATGCAAGCATTGTAAACAAGGAAAGCAAACAAAGACCAAATTCAAATCAAAGAAATATTCAACGACAAAACCACTGGAAATTTTTCATACTGATCTAGTTGGACCAACTACAAAAAGGGTTTAAAATGTGTGAAATACTTTATGTTATTAGTTGAAGATTATACAAGAATGACTGCAGTTTGCTTTCTCAAGAATAAGTCAGAAGATTTTGAAAACTTCAAGATCTTCAAGGAAATGGTTGAAAATGAAATGGATTCAAAAATCAAATGTTTGAGATCTGATAATGGAGGAGAGTTCACTTCAAAGGAATTTATAGACTAGTGCAACAATCATGGAATAAAAAGACAATTCTTTGTTGCTAGGACACCTCAACAGAATGGAGTTGTTGAAAGAAAGAACAAGACAATACAGGAAATGGCTCAAACAATGCTAATGGATTTCAAATTGACAGATATTTTTTGGACACAGGAAATGCATACAACAATTCACATTCAAAATAGAGTAATTCTCAGAAAAAACACTAACAAAACTCCCTATGAGCTATGGAAAGGAAGACCAACAAATGTGAAGCACTTTAGAGTTTTTGGGAGAAAATGCTACATCAAAAGAGAAGATGGCGGAATGGGAAAGTTTGACTCTCGTGTGGACAAAGGAGTACTTGTTGGTTACTCAAGTACAAGGAAAGCATACAAGTGTTACAACCTGAGATTGAACAAAGTTGTGGAAAGCATCAACGTAACAATTGATGAAACAGGTAGACAAGAATTAAAGGAAGAAGAAAATGACCCAATGGAACAACTTTACGAAGAAGAAGCAGAAGATGAAAAGGAAGTAGAAGGGGAAGGTGAAGAAGATCTGACAGAAGTAGAAGAGMAAGTTCAACAAGTGCCTCTAAAGATACCTAAAAAATGAGTACAAAAGAATCATCCTTCAGATCAGATTATCGGAAACAAAGATGTAGRAGTTGAGACTAGAAGAAGAATCCGTTCACTAGAACAAACACACCTAGCACTCTCATCTACGAATGAACCAACCCRTTTTGAAGAGGCCAACAAGGATGAATTTTGGAACAAGGCCATGGATGAAGAATTGGATCAAATAGAGAAAAATGACACTTGAGAATTGGTTCCAAGACCAAAGGATAAGAATGTGATCGGTACAAAGTGGGTATACATGAATAAATTGAATGAATATGGACAGGTTACAAGGAACAAAGCTACATTGGTATGTAAAGGATATGCACAGGTTGAAGGAATTGACTTTGAAGGGACATTTACCCTAGTTTCCAGAATGGAAGCAATCCGATTGCTTTTAGCTTATGCATGCTCCAAAAATATTAAAGTGTATCAGATGGACGCAAAATCAGTTTTTCTGAATGGGGAACTTGAAGAAGAAGTCTACATTGAACAACCAAAAGGATTTCAGTTGTCAGAGAACGCAGATTATGTGTGTGAATTAAAGAAGGCCTTGTATGGTATAAAACAAACTCTTAGAACATGGTATTTGTTGGCACAGGGGCAGACCCAGGCTTCAATATTACAACAACGCACCAACAAAACCCTAACCACTGGCCCTTTCGGCAACACCTGCAAAGCAGATGAAGTCTCACCCAAGGTAGAGGCAGGGGTGGTTGCAGGACTCCAATGTCTGCAACCTTAGCTGGGACACAACTCTGTGATTCTATTCACTTAACATAACACTTCAACAGTTAGGTTTATCAATATTCAGTTCTCAGTTACAACGTAGTTAAACCCTAAGCACAGTACAACACAATTAAACCCTAATCACAATACAATGCAGTGGTCAACCAGATCTGGTATCTAGCAGCACTTAGCATGACAAAACATATCAGATCTTAACAGATTCAACACTAAGCATATGTATATAGGTTAGATCTAACATTCATCCATGTTATTAAGCACATAGCACTAACATATCTATCTAACATTCATCTATGTTAAGCACTAAGCAATAAACATCAATACATCACACAAAGCAAAGCAACACAACATGTACGTGGTTCACCCCCACCCTGGGGATACGTTCACCAACTCTTCTCTTCTTTATTATCTTTAGTCAATCGTCTACATGCACAGAGACACAAAAACCCTACTCCGCATAGGACAGGGGATCTGCGCACACCTCGCCAAATCCTCATTCCCTGAGCTAGGTTACAACACACAACCTTATACAGTCTCTTACAATGACTTGCACTTAGCTCTGCAAGTCTCACACAGTATGCACGAAGCATCTGCAACCCTTGATCACACAGATATAACTCTAGCACTTAGCCATCCGTTGTGTTTACTACATCGCCTTAGCATCTATTTATACATACAAAATAGGCCTAAGCATGGGTAAACCTATGGGACGACATTCCCATACCCGTTACATAATCCCAAATCCCAAAAAGGGCCCTAAAAGGGGCCGAGATCCTGCGGTCTTCGCTTCACCTTCGACAGTCTGTCGAAGTCCCAAAATTAGGTCAAACATGACCAAGGATCCTCAAAACTTGGTCAAGGGCCAACAGGCCCCCAACACTCACTTGTGACTCATCCCGAGTCACTCTGATCGGACTAGTTCTTCCTCCAAATCCTTGAGCATGGCTTGAGCTGCTTCGACTTGTTGTTGTGCCACAACCTATTTTTCAGTGAATTTTGTATGACTGCTTCATTGACAGGTCCCTATAGGCGCTGTTCAGCTGCAGTGACGACTTGCTCTAGTTCCTCTCCTTGGCCTTCGATCTCTGTGAATAGTTGGTAAGCCTTATCCTGTACAGGTTGGAGTCTTTGAGTTACTTCCATAACTCTACTTTGAATAGTTTGGATCTGCTGCTGGGCAGTGTGCTTCTCCTGGGATCGCTTCATTCTTTCCACAGCTGACAGGGCTTCAACTGCACCTGTATCGTTTCGGCTTGATACTTCGCCTCTTGGAGCTGGGACTCCAGTGCCTTCAGTTCTGGATTCTCAGTGAGTTTCTCATAGGTTTGGGCAAAGTGATCAATAAGTTTCTTAGAGTCCATAGCAAGGGATTTTATTCTCTCAACTGCGCTTTGAGCACTTTCTTCTCTTTGATCCCTCACATCCTGCGGGGTGTTGGGCACTGTGCGGAGCTCTAAGTCTGTGATTCGTTGCTATAGCTGCTGGATAGATTCTGTGAGCTACTATACTTGATGCGTGACTTAGTATTCTGCTTGTAGTTCTAAGCCCATCACAGAGCGAAGTGATCTGTTGACTGCTTCTTTCACTTCGAGTTATTATGCAAGCAACTGTTCTTTTTCTTGTCGCATCTGTACTCTCTCTTCTTCGAAATTTTCTTGGAGATCAACCTTCTCCTGATTTACACCTCTGCATTGTTCTACGAGTATGCCTTGCACTTTCTTCAAGGACTAGGTGGCTTGTTCTACTTCTTTTTGTGCGCAACGAAGGCGAGATTCGACCGCATCAACTAATCGACAAAGTTGGGCTGACTCATCCCTAACTTTGGTTCTCCTGATGGCAGGGGCGCAATGGAGATTGGGTGAATGGACTGAAGGGCTTGCTGTACCCCTCAGAGTTCGACCTCAATTCTATCGTACATTTCCTCTTTCTTAGCTTCTTTCTTCTCCATGATTTTTAGTGAAGCATCGTCGAGAGATGCGATGATGAAGTCAAAATCATCGATAGAAAGCACAATCTTCATCTTGGTCACGGTGGCTTTCGATTTCTTTCAGGAAGAAGGTTTCAGGGGAGAAACCTTCCTTTTATTTAGGGGATCAACCTCTTCTCTGGGTGGTGTTACTTCACCTGGCTTCGATTCATCTCCTTTTCCATTTAGTTCTTCTACTTCGTCATCACCCCCTCGGTCAGGTGATATTGAAGCAGTCTTTCCAGAGGCACTGCTTAAATCTTGGAACTCTTTGGTATTCTTCGTTCTACTGGGTCCGAGTGTGTCTTGTTCTTTATGTGTGGTCTCTGGGCTGTCATGGTCAGACATATCTGCAGGTTCTACTGGAATAAGGAGGTCTGTTGACCAGTTCTTAGTGATCTCCTCAAGGTATTCTTCCGTGAGTTTGTAGTATGATTGAAGCTTCTCCTTATGTTCGTCGGCTTGCGTTGTTATGTAAATGAAGTGCCTATCTGTGCAAAACTTCATCACGGGTCGAAACCTCTGTAAGGTGTTTGGAGTCATGCGAGGCTCTGCTTCTATGGATCTCTTCAGCTAAAGTTAGTACATATGAAAAACAACGTTTGACTGCCATTGTTTGTTCATATCGCTCGAATACCAAAGGGTCATGAACTTCGCAACAAGCGGTTCGAACGGTTTAATATCCGGGAAGGTCGCACCTTCCAGCATCTCCCAGGAAACAAAGGCGATAAGGATCAAGAGCTAGCTGAAATGGAACTCGTAGCTGTGAGCCTAGGCTTCACGACAGTCTAGCTCCAACTGATTGATTAGGTACTTCACTCTGTTCATCTGCAGGCCTTCCACACACTTCCTTGCGAGGTCAATGACAAAGCCTATGAACTGCGTAGGTCTGCTCTTCCTTACTAACTTTTCGGCTATGAGCTGGCAGGCTAGGCGCACTGTGCCATTCTGGATGGAGGCTACCTTGTATTCTCGCGTTCCCTTTTCAACATCGCCGTATGTATCCTTGATCTTCTGTGCTAGCGCATGATCTGTGGCTTTTTCTGGATAGAACTCCTTCAGGTTAGATACTTGCATACTTAATCCCGTGATCCTATGGATCAACATCGGGTCGACTGTAATACGACGGTCTAGCCATAAGTAACCACCATGATAACATGAGAGCAATAGCTTGACATATGCATTGACTTACTGGTGCCTTCCAAAGTGTGGGATCTTCATTACGTTTAACAGGGTGGACTGCGCGAGGTTCATCGTCCACCGTTTAGGGATTATCTTTGAGTTCTTCCCCTTCATCTTGGTCATGTACTTATACGGGGTGAGCATACTGTAGTTCTTGCAATCTACGAGGTTGAAGTCACTAAACTTCAACACTGTGATCTTGTCCCACTGTTCTCGAACCGTGCGTATCCCCTTCGGGAGGTAGGCATTAATCGTGGAGTACTTGAAATCTCTTGGCACAGTATCTCGACTCACCGTGTTGGCCAGAGGCAAGATGTAATCGGGAAATATGGATGGGATCAGTTTCGCATTGGCTAGGTCATCTCTGTGTTTGGTTCTCTTTTCTGCTAATGGTCAGGATGATCTGGATTTGCGAGCAGTCAACAGAGAGGCTTGCACTCGTCTCATCGATGACGCTTGAATACTTGCAGACATTGCTCTTTCAGTCATTAGGTCAATGAGAAATTCCTCGAAAATTTTCTCTGCAATGCTAAGCTCGTCCGACATGCATGCTAGTGGTTGAATATCTCAGGTTCAAAGAGTAACAAGTTAATGCAATGAGATGATTGGTAATCGCATGATGATCACTGTGAGAAAGAAACTAATCTGCAGGCTCAGATTCACAGTTAGAAAAAGTTTTCTCGTTGCGTGGTGCGACGAGATAAATAAATAAATTGTCAATAGATCTCTTACAACGGTTGAAAAGCCTTCATTAAATCAGTTCTGTCCATTATGGCGCGGTCCCAACGGTCTAGTGGCGAAATTTCTGATCATAAATGCCTTTCTACCCATTCGGGCCATCGGTCCTTGCATACTTAATCCCATGATCCTATGGATCAACGTCGGGTCAACTGTAATATGACGGTCTAGCCATAAGTAACCACCATGGTAACACAAGAGCAATAGCTTGACACAAGCATTGACTTCCTAGTGCCTTCCGAAGTGTGGGATCTTCATTACGTTTAACAGGGTGGACTGCGCGAGGTTCATCGTCCATGGTTAAGGGATTATCTTTGAGTTCTTCCCCTTCGTCTTGGTCAGGTACTTATATGGGGCGAGCATACTGTAGTACTTGCGATCTCCGAGGTTGAAGTCACTAAACTTCAACGCTGCGATCTTGTCCTGCTGTTCTCGAACTAAGCGTATCCCCTTCGGGAGCTACGCAGTAATCATGGAGTACTCGAAATCTCTTGGCACGCTATCTCGACTCACCGCGCCGAACAGAGGCAGGATGGAATCGGGAAATACGGATGGGATCAGCTTCGCATTGGCTAGGTCATATCTGTGTTTGGTTCTCTTTTCTGCCAATGGTCATGATGATCCGGTTCCATGAGCAATCGACGGAGAGGCTTGCACTCCTCTTGTCAATGACGCTTGAATACTTGCAGACATTTCTCTTTCAGTCATTACGTTAATGAGAACTTCCTCGACAATTTTCTATGCGGCGCTAAGCTCGCCTGACATGCACACTAGTGGTTGAATATATCGGGTTAGAAGAGTAACAAGTTAATTCAATGGGATGACTGGTAATAGCGCGATGATCAATGTGAGAAAGCAACTAATCTGCGGGCTCAGATTCATGGTTAGAAAAAGTGTCCTCATTGTGTGGAGTGATGGGATAAATAGATAACTTGTCAATGGATCTCTTAAAACAGTTGCAAAGATTTCATTAACTCAATTCTGTCCGTTATGGCGCGGTCCCAATGGTCTGGTGTCGAACTTTCTGATCATAAATTCCTTTCTACCCATTTGGGCCGTCAGTCGAACAATTATACTGTCCCCAACGACTATGTTGCTTCACCATGGCAAAGTGCCATGTGATACTATTCTGATATTCCAACGAAGCTCCAATTTTGCAAATTTTCCTTCTATGAAGTTCCCTCAGGAACCTTCTATAACTTTTCAATATTAGCTCTCTTCTTACTTAGTTTTTGAGCCTTCTTTCCAGTGAGCTTCGTCTCAAAGTTCCTTTTTCCATTCAGAGTCTTATCTTCTTTTGGTAGAGTAACTTCGCGATATTGAGATTCTTTCCTAGAAATCAGGGGTAGTACTTCATTTGTATATGGAATAGGTACTTCAATCTTCTGTGGGTCTTCGAGTGTGCTTCCTACTTTGACATCCAAGTCTTTGGTTTTAAATATATTTTCTTGGTTCTCGCATTCTTCGATCAAGTGTGCGATCCTCCTAGTCATGTAATCTTTCAACTCTTGCTTCTTCTGCTCCAAGATTTCTTCTTCTTTTCTTCTGGCCTGATCTCCTTCAATCCAAGGTTTTCCTAGTAGCATAGTAAATGGAGTGATTTTCTCAATAAATTTAACAACTTCAAATTCCTCCTCTGTCGAAGTTCCATTGGCATTCATAGATATCTTGGTAAGTCTTTCACATAGGGTTATCAACTTTCCTTTGAATAATCCTATTCCTCCCAATAAAGGAGTCAAAGAAGGATCCCCTAAAAGTTTCCAAGTTCTTTCTGTCATGATATTCACTTGTGTTTCCTCATACAGAACATAGTCAACGTCGAAGTCTCCTATTCTTGCTTCAATGCATTCTTTTTCTTTGAAGACCTCTGATAAACTGATATGTCAGTGATCATTCAGGGTTTCTTTTATCTGTAGAAATATTTTCTCCGATTCTTTCTGGGGTTCTGCCATAATCTCATTTGCTTGAATTTTCTCATGTTATTCTTGTCTCATATTCATTCTTTCAACCTTAGCAATCATTCTAGGGAAATCCAAAACTTCATGGTCTAGAGATTTGCAATAGAGGCAACTAGGTCTTCTTCTAGGGCATTCCTTAGCAAGATGTCCTGGTTTTCTGCAACTGTAACAAAGGGTTAATCCTCTCTTTCTCTTAAATGATCCCCAACCTCTCCTGTACTGCGCACTAGGATCATGGTAGCTAACCTGCAAGAAATTCTTTCTAGGATCCTGCATCCATTCGTTAGTCCAAACATTCTTTCTATGCATCGGTATAGCATATCTTTCACTATTCTTACCAGATTTACTCATATCAAATCTTCTTCTATCGGTTCCCTAGTTTTCAAGCTAGGAAAAATAATCTTATCAAACATGCCTAGATCCATACTTTAGAAACAAAAAATTCCACTAATCTTACTTCTACAGAGCACAAAGCTTCCAGATCTAAAACTTTTCACTATTCTTACCTTTATCAGAGCACAAAGCATTAAGATCTTACCTCTTTTATTTAGATCAAACTTCTTTTCTTTAGCACATAGATTCACAAACTAAGTAGAGTACTGCACACTAGAGTGATAGGTCTATGCACAAAGCTTTCAAAATTTCAGGTCAGATCTTTGCACAAAGATTTCTCTTTTCTCAGTTCCCAACAATCACATTTTCAGGTTAGATCTTTGCACATAGATTTCTCTTTTCTCAGTTCCCAACAATCACAATTTTAGGTCCCGACAACAGAACCATTTGTTGGCACAAGGGAAGACCCAGGGTTCAAAGCTACAACAATGCACCAACAAAACCCTAACTACCAGCCCTTTAGGCAACACCTGCGAAGCAGATGAAGTCTCACCCGAGGTAGAGACAGGGGTGGTTGCAGGACTCCAGTGTCTGCAACCTTAGCTGGGACACATATATGTGATTCTATTCACTTTACAGAGCACTTAAATAGTTAGGTTTATCAATATTCAGTTCTCAGTTACAACGTAGTCAAACCCTAATCACAGTACAACACAATGGTCAACCAGATCTGGCATCTAGCAACACTTAACATGATGAAACAAATCATATCTTAACATATTCAACACTAAGCATATGTATATAGGTCAGATCTAACATTCATCCATGTTATTACACACATAGCACTAACATATCTATCTCCCATTCATCTATGTTAAGAACTAAGCAATAAACATCAATACATCGCACAAAGAAAAACAAAACATCATGTATGTGGTTCACCCCCACCCTGGGGCTACATCCACCAACTCTTATCTTCTTTATTATCTTTAGTCAATCATCTACATGGACAGAGCCACAAAAACCCTACTTCGCATAGGACTGGGGATCTGTGTGCACCTCGCAAGATCCTCCTTCCTTGAGCTAGGTTACATCACACAAGCTTCTACAGTCTCTTACAATGACTTGCACTTAGCTTTGCAAGTCTCACACAATATGCATGGAGCATCTACAACCCTTGATCACACAGATCCAACTCTAGCACTCAACCATTCGTTGTGTTCACTACATCGCCTTAGCATCTATTTATACATACAAAATAGGTCTAAGCATGGGTAAACCCACGGGCCGACATTCCCATACCTATTACATAATCCCAAATCCAAAAAAGGGCCCTAAAAGGGGTCGAGATCCCGCGGTCTCCGCTTCGTCTTGTACTTCACCTTCGACAACCTGTTGAAGTCCCAAAATTGGGTCAAACATGACCAAGGATCCTCAAAACTTGGTCAATGACCAACAATACTCTAGACTGGATAAATATCTTAAACAAGCAGGGTTTAAAAAAGGAAGTGTAGACAACAACCTCTACATCAAGGTAAGTCAAGATAGTATTTTATTAATTTAAGTTTATGTTGATGATATTATTTTTGGTACTGATGATGACAGGTTAAGCCATAATTTTTCAAAGGATATATAGAATGAATTTTAAATGTCATTACTTGGAGAACTATCCTTCTTTCTGGGACTTCAGATACGTCAAAGCCACCAAGGAATGTTTATTTCTCAAACCAAGTATATCAGAGAAATGCTAAAGAGGTTCGGAATGGAAGATTGTAAACCAATTATCACTCCCATGCAAACCAGTTTCAAGTTAAGCAAAGATGATGATTCAAAGTCTACAGATCAGAGGCAATACAAGTCAATGATTGGTAGCCTAATATATGTGACAACATCCAGACTAGATGTAATGCAGGCAGGTGGACAGGTGGCACGATTTCAAGCAACACCAAAGGAATCACATGTATTAACTGTGAAGAGGATTTTCAGATATCTAAAAGGAACAAAAGAGTTTGGATTATGGTATCCAAAAGGAAAGGATCTATCACTTATTGCCTACACAGATGTAGATTAGGCATGTTGTATTGATGACTGACGAAGTACCAATGGAGGAGCGTTCTACTTGAGTGAGTGTTTAGTATCATGGTTGATCAAGAAACAATCATCAATATCTTTATCTACAGTCGAGGCAGAGTATATTGCAACAACAACATGTTGTACACATGTTCTTTGGACGAAACAAAATCTGACAGATATACAGGTTGAGTATGATGAGCCCATTCCAATCTATTGTGATAATACAAGAACCATCAATATCTCAAAGAACCCGATGATGCACTCCAAGACAAAGAACATTACAATTAAGTATCACTTTATATGAGAACATGTTGCAGAAAAGAACACCAGAGTTGAATATGTGGGCACAAAAGAAAAAATGGCAGACATCTTTACAAAACCGCTTCCACAAGAAGCCTTTGAGTATCTTCGCGGGAGACTCAGAGTAACTTATACTCCAAAATGAATTATTTTGAATGCTTATCTTAAATGTCTTAGATTTACACGAGGAATCACCATAAAGAGGACAATTCAGGTCGAGAGATCAGTTTCAGGAAGAGTTCAGTCAGGGGGAGTATCCCCAAGGACAGTTCAGTTAGGGGGAGAAAACTCAGATGGAAAGATACCTTTGCCATTGATGACAAAGGGGGAGAGATTTATCAGATGCAGAACACATAGGCATGGTTCCAGGGGGAGTGATGGTCACATGGGGAGCGTGAGTGATATGACTTCAATATTGCATCAGAGTGTTGCCATCAATGCCAAAGGGAGAGATTGTTGATTAATTAGGTTGGTTTTCATTGATGTCAACCCTTGAAGAAAGTTTGGTAGTGAATTCCAGTAGCACAAAGGTTTGGATAATGGACCCAAGTTTGTTGGATGGAATGGTATGAGTTTTGATATATTTGCAGGTAAGACTATTCTAGATGCATAGTACATGTCAAGCCATTTTTGGTGGTATGTGGAACGTCACATAACTCCTCACGGTTAGAGAGTTATGGCCATATTAAGTTGGAGAACACTCATAAGTCATCTAGAAGCCCTAAAAGGTCAAAGTAGTCAAAGTGTTTGCAAGGAAGAAATTATTTAAATAATAAAGTGAAGTGATGAGTGTACTATAAGTCAAAGAGGATGCAAAATAAATTATTTAAATAATAAAGTTAATGGAGAACTCCCTAAAATAAGGAAAGTGGTTTAAAATATTTTAGAAGGTAAATAATAAAGTGAACTAATGAGTGTACTATAAGTCAAAGTGGATACAAGACACAGATCGGCCCACGGATTACTAGTTTTAGGATGTGTGACAAGAAAATTATGTAGAGGTTGATGATGGAGGCCAAATGCAGAGACTAGATGAAATTCACAGAAATATGTCGGTTGATCACAGAGGTCTCACGGTTTTGGGTTTTAGAGATGCGTGAGGTATGCAAAGATCAGATGCAGAGATCCCTCGGTTCAAACAACAGACGATGAATGGATGATGAACCCTAAACTCAGCTGACACTTCATCTTTTAACCGCATGCTCCCAGGTTGACACTTGTCTTCCTGGAGTTGCATGTGTTCCCTTTGCACACTTGGAGTTGCATGCATTGCCTCTCCCAAGACTTAGGATAAAACATGTTTGTCACATAGCTTTTGGAAAAATAATAAATTATTATTCCCAAGAACTTAAGCCCCCAAGCTTAACCCCTAGGTCAACACTTAGCCTCTCTTTCCAACCTTTCAACCTCCTTTCTCTTACCCACTCCATGGAATCTTAGTCCCCCATCACTCTTTCTTCGTGGTCGGTCTGCATGCAACAATGTTTATATTTTTATTAATGTTCTGCATAATTACATATACAAAAACAGGCTCTTGGACTTAACACTTAGTCTCCTGGCATGTTAAACACATAACCCTACCAGCTTGTCAATAATCGGCTCACCAGCCTACAATAATTGATTTACAATTCATGAACATGATTACAATAGGGTTCATTCTTGGGGATATTACAATTTCCTCCCGTTATTTTTACATTGTCCTCAGTGCAACTTTACATAATATCAACAAGATTTCAAAAATCTTAAAAATGTTTTAGGTATTCTGCCTGCATAGCATCTTCATGCTCCAATGTCGCGTCCTTAAGACCGTACTAGGTCCACTAGACCTTTACAAGACCTATGGTTCGATTCCGCAACTATTTTCTTTTCCGGTCCAATATGCGCACATGATGCACTTCCAGGACACTTTCTTGTTCCACCTGAATCACATTCCAATCAATTTCTTGATTAGTTGTTAAGCCCTAATATTGGCTCATTACCCCTTAACTGGGGCATATTACATTAGTAATGTTATTTTATTTATGTCGGNAACATATGGTATAAGAGCTCAAGGTCTTGGGGTTTCACTGCTACATCTAAGACACGTTGGCATTTTCGCTATAAATTTTTTTCTACAATGTTTTAGATGGAACGGATTAAAGGATGTTTAGTAGACAGAACAAGGTATGTTGGTTTAAAATTTCAGCTCCTGAGGGCTTATACTTTCAGAGATACAACTTGTGCAAGTTAGGGTTCTGGAATCATCCTAAACTGAGTCATTGCGAAATTTCACTATAAATTGTTTCTGTAACATTTCAGACCCTGAAATCTGGAGGATAGTTATAGAAATTAGTAAGGTATCTATGGTAAAAAGTTCAGCTTCCGAGTCATCGTAAATTTTTAGATACACCCTGTGGAAGATAGGGTATCTGACTAGTCCTATTGACTAGTCTCAAGAAGGTGTTCCAGGTAAAACGATCATAACTTCTTCCTAGAGTATCCAAATTGAGTGAGACAGATTGCATTGGCTAGTTGACAATCTGTCGTATTTTTGGTATGAGTTTTAGAATTTTATATAAATCATTTTGTGCGGGGCACGCTATACAATTTAGATCTCCTGGAAAGGCCAAAAATCGGCAAGTTGTGGGGGAGTTACTGTAAATTCCATTTGGCACATCCAATTTTGATCAGAACTATGGCATTGCAGAGAAGAAATATCAGATAACTACAAAAAATAAAGTTTCATGCCCATAAGGGCCGAAACTTTGGATAAACAACAGAAGAAATATTGCCTAGTAGAACCACCTCAAAATCAAGGTTCAAAAGTGATACCTGGCCAACATGCCACCCAAAAAGGGAACTTCTACACCAAATAAGTCTCCAGAAAATCCTACATGGACTCTTGATGAAGTTGAAGAAATGCGTAGGGACATAAATGATTTACAAAAGAAGTTAGTAGTAAAATATGAACTACAAGAGATGATGGATTCAACGGAAGCTAAGTTTGAGGCAATANAAGAGGCTTATTATCTGAAATTATCTCTTTTTCAAGGTATTGAGTACTTATTCTGAGGTTTTTCTATGCTATATTGATATTTGGTTCTTAACATTAGCATCAAGTATATATTTCTTAAGCAATGAAACATGAAACACATTATGTACAGTCATGGATGCAGGTAATGCAAGCATATATGCAAGTGGTCCAATCCTTTATAGGATTTCAAATGGTCCAAAAAATTTGGCTTCCAACTTGGCGTAGTTTCCCAGCTTCAGGGAACTTCTATTAGCTTTTACTTTCAGAAAAACATGATCTCCCACTTTGAATTCTCTGTGGATTCTATTCTTATCAGCATAACTCTTCTGCCTGTCTTGGGTAGCTTTCAAATTCCGCTTAATTCTTAGCATTTTTTCTTCCATTTATTTGAGCAATTCTAGCCCAGCTATTGCCCTGTCAGCTGGATTATCACAACTTACTGGATTATTTCACTTTTTGCCATAAAGTGCTTCAAATGGGCTCATCTTCAAGGATGCCTGATACCCATTATTGTAAGTGAATTCTACCAAGTGCAACTAGTCTTCCCATTTCGATGGTTTGTCCATCACATACATCCTTAACATGTCTTCTATCACTCTGTTCACCCTCTCTGTCTGTCCATCAGACTCAGGATGATAATCTGTGCTAAAGTTCAGATTCGTTCTGAATCCTTTGAACAACCCCTTCCAGAAGTTTGAAGTAAATTTCGGGTCTCTTTCAGACACAATTGTCTTGGGAATTCCGTGCAATCGTTCCACTTCCGTCATAAAAATATCAGAAACATTTGCTGCCTTGTGAGTAGTTCTTAATTGAATTAAATGGGAAACTTTCGTAATCTTTTCCACCACCACCATGATTGAATCATGCTTCTTTCCTGTTATGGGCAATCCTGTGATGAAATCCATGGTCACCACTTCCCACTTCCACTCAGGAATGGGTAAAGGTTGCAAAAACCCTGTTGGGTTCCTATGCTAATCTTTTACCTTCTGGAACTCCATACATCTGGTGATGTATTCGACAATCTCTTTTTTCAAACCTGGCCAAAAGTAATGGCTTTTGACTGCTGCCACCGTTTTTTGATATCCAGGGTGCCCTGCACAAGGCACATTATGCATTTCATGAAAAATCACAAATTTCAAATCTTGGACATTAGGTATATAAATTTTGTTCTTGTACCAAAGTATTCCATCCATTTCCAATTTATAAATCTCCACTTTCTGTGGAATCTTACCTTGCTGTAGCTTTTTTACCAAATCCCTGTACTGCAAGTTTGTATTTGTAGCCTCCAAAACTCTACTTTTAATATCAGTTYGGTACATGCTAATGGTTGTAGCATGTAATTCATGCACTCTCCTGCTGAGTGCATCAACCACTTTATTCTCCTTCCCTTTGATATGCTTGATATCAAAATCGTACTCATAGAGAAAATCCAACCACCTGCTCTGCCTAGCGTTCAAGGTTGGCTGATCGAAAAAATACTTCAGACTGTTATGGCCTGTTCTCAGTTTGAACTTCCTTCCCATGAGGTAATGCCTACACTTATTTAGAGCATGTACTATGGATGACAACTCCAAATCATGAGTTTCATAGTTCCTTTCGTTCTCTTTCAACTTTATGGATTCATAATAGATTACGAATCCATTTTGACTGAGGACTCCTCCCAATCCTTGTTTGCACACATCAGTGCACACCACAAAATATTCGTTAGGATCTACAATCCTCAAGATTGGGGAAATGGTTAACAGTTTCTTCAATTGTTGAAATATTTTCTCGCAAACCTCTGTCCACTGAAACTTCTTGTCCTTCCTTTGCAAGGAAGTGATAGGGTGAGCTATCCTCGAGAACCCTACGATAAACCTTCTGTAATAACCAGCTAGACCCATGAAGGATCTGACTTCTGCCACATTCTTTGGCATTGACCATTCTCTAATGGCCTCAGTCTTTTCAGGATCTACAACTATCCCATTCTTGGAAATGATATGCCCCAGGTAATGGATCCCCTTTGATAAAACAAGATTTTTCTCAACTTGGCATACAACTGGTGCTCTCTTAGCACATGAAACACCATCCTTAGGTGCTTCTCATGCTCTTCCTCTGACTTGGAGTACACCAGGATGTCATCCAGTAAGACTATGAAAAACTTGTCTAGATAGTCCCTGAATACACCATTCATCAAGAACATAAAAACAATGGGTGCATTTGACAACCCAAACGACAACACTGTGAACTCGTAATGACCATACCTTGTCCTAAAGGCGGTTTTGCTGATGTCTTCATCCTTTATTCGTACCTGGTGATATCCCGACCGAAGGTCTATTTTCGAAAATATCTTCGCATCCTTCAATTGATCGAAGAGGTCATCAATCCTCGATAGAGGATACTTGTTCTTTACAATCACTTTGTTCAATTGTCTGAAATCGATACACAATCTCAACGTTCCATCCTTCTTCTTCACGAACAGGACTGGGGCTCCCCAAGGTGACACACTTGGGTGTATATACCCCTTTTTTAAAATCTCTTCAGATGCAATTGCAGTTCTTTCAGCTATGGCGTGCTCATTCTATAAGGAGCTTTCGACACTGGAGCTACTCCAGGCATACAATTTATAGAGAAGTCGATATGTCTTTTCAGAGGTAGTCTGGGTACCTCCTAAAATAAATCTTCAAACTCTTTTAGAACTGTATGATCTCCAATACTTGACACCTTATCCTTAGGCGTTTCCTCCACATGGGCTGCAAATAATTGACTTCCTTTCTTGTAGCACTTCTTCAGCTGCATTGCTGAGATTTCTCTGATAGTAACTGCTCTGGGAATTCCTTGGACTGTTCTCCAATTCCCTTTATCATCCAAGAAAGTGAATGCCTTGTTATGACAGTCCAAGATGGCATGGTGCTAGTCCAACCAGTCCATCCCAATCAGACAGTCATAAGACCCTAAAGGTAGACTGTTCAATTCAACCTTTGTGCTCAGTCCCTTCATATACATTGGACACGACTTAACTAATTCCATGAATTTTCTCTTTGTTCCTGTAGCCAGCTGCACTAACCAAGAATTTTCATGTTTTCTTTTTGACAAATGAAAACTTTCCACCATTTTAGGATCTATATAAATATGGCTAGCCCCCGAATCAATTAAAATAGTAAATGGTTGGTTGTTAATCATACCTTCTATTTCAATCATGTGGGATTGAAATTTAGCTTGATTTTTGTCCAGGGTTGCATAGATCCTTGGAATTCTACTGCCCGTGTCCTCCACTGTTTCAGCTTGCTGAACATTATGGATAGCTCTCACTTTTCCATTTTTGTGGGGACAATCTCTGTACTTATGGTTTCCCTGATAGCCCCAACACTGCGTGGGCGTCTGTCTTGGCCTTCTTCCCCCTACGTCAACCATTCTTGTCTCTCTAAACAATGGCTATCCTTGAGGACTATTTCTGAAAAAGGGAGGTTGGTTTCCCTTCTACCTCTGCTCTTTCTTAAACTTCTTTTGGTCATCCCAAGCCTTCCAAAAGGTAGGATTTTTTCTTTGTTGTTCATATAAGAATTTCACTCTTCTTATTGTTTCTTCCATGGTCTTAGGATCATCATACTGAATCTTGTCACCAGTGGAAGGTGGCAGTCCACTCAAATACCTTTGAATCTTGACAATCTCTTCTTTGATGAACGAAACGTACTTCAACAATTCCAAAAACCTACGTTCATATTCATCAATGGTCATGCTGCCCAGCTTGAGTTCAAAGAACTCTTTCATCTTTTTGTCATAGTATCTATTAGTCAAATACTTCTTCTCGAAATACCTCTTGAATTGTTTCTAAGTGATATCTCTCTCTCTAATGTTCTGCACTTGCACAAGATGATCCCACCACATGGATGCTTTTCCTTTCAATTGATACATCACAATTATTCCTTCTGCATGAGAGGAATAATTCTTTATTTGAAAGTATTTCCTCATATCCATCAACCATATTTCAACATCTTCCTCCTTCTTATGCTCTCTATCAAACGTAGGAGGCTTAATCTTGTTCATCTCTCCCTTCAATTCATCCACTCCAGATCTCCTGTGCTTTCTGGTAGGGGATGAGCTTGAACTATTGTGTGCCCTTTTCTTGGAGTGACCTTGGGAGTGATGATGGTGTCTACCCGCACTCCTTGATATTCTTCCCTCAGAAGTCTGGTGACTCCCTGTTCTGCTCGAGTCACTCTCCTTCTCCAACTTCTTTTCTATTCTCTCCAAACTCTTTAACATCTTTATGTTAAATTCACCTTGTTTTTCTTAAAATTTTCTGATATTTTTGATATCTGCTCGACGAGTTTGGGCATATTTTTGCAATCCTCCAATGATCTTCCTCATGTTTCTTTCCTTATCTATCTCCTCTCCATGGCCATTGGAGTTCGATGCTTCAACTCCCAAGTGAACATCCATTCCTTTTGCTTCATCCTCGGAACTGGAAGCAGTCCGCGCCCTTTCCATTTCTTTTGCAGTCAGTGGAAATTCTATTAGGTTCTCGTACTTGTTGAACTTCTACAAACATAATGTGCAGACAACCAGAACTTGTCAGGCCATTGTTTCTTAACAAATTCCACAACATTCATAAACACTTGATTCAAGAAAACGTTCAGTTTCCATGAATTTTTCGATCTCTGCTCGACTCTGTAGTGCACTCAGGCCTTAGCCCTTTTCTCTCAGTTTCCCAACCCACATGACCATGGTTCATGACCAAGCACTAGACCTCAAGGTTCTCTAATTGGGACTTCGGGGTTTTGGGTTTCGGGCTTCAGGAGTTTGTGCGTCAGCACATTCGACTTCTCTCGACAGTCGAACTCCCGAAATGTCGACATTTCAGAGCTACCAAACTGACAGTCCTGATTCCCCCACAATATGATGACTCAAATCTCATCGGGATTTCACGTATTGGCATTTCGTGTGTTGCGAGGTTGAAATACTTCCCACCTCCGTTCTCCCGATCCCCGAAATGCCAAAATTCCTCCTGGACAACTAACGGTCCAGATATTTTCCTCTACCATTGATCTACAACTGCGGTTTTATTCTACCGCTACTCCTCCCAAGCTTCATAACACAACCAAGTAACCCGTTGGCACTCATAAACATACTAAGGTTTGAAATTAGTCCTCCAGACTCAATTTTCTCCCGAAACCTTGGGTCCAAAGACCACTTATTCGGCCCATCTAGGCTCAACGTTGAAACCTTGGGCTTTGATACCATATTGTAACATCCCCAACCACCAATAGGTCGGGCAATGCTACTAACACCGCCTTAACTTAGCCTTTATAACTTTGATACCATAATGTAACGACCCCCCCGACTATCAACCCACTTTTCGGGCAACACTACTATGCGAAAACATTCTCATATTGATGTAGTATGCATTTAAATGAACTTAAATGGATTAACAAAGTAAACATATAATTACTTCTAACATATAGACTGATCAAAATCAATAATAAATATCATTGCAAAGGAATACATGATAAATTCGCAAGCATCACAGTCATGCATTTTATTTGAAATTAAACACATGCATATACTTATCTTTGAAACTGTAGTAACTCCACCAACACGTGCAAACCTTCCACAAACCTCCCAGCCTTAGACCTCACTGCTCATCACTCTCAATAGTGGGTCACCCTCGAGATGGGACTAAGCTCCACCCAAGGTAAGGGAATACTAGGCTAGGTTGAGGTTACATGAAAACTGCACAGTGCAACCGAAAGGATTCTCTCCATGAGCCTTCTTATGCCTACTACTCACAGACTCTCAATCCCCACATGCCTATTCCACCTGGGAGTATACACCTTCACAAGCACAGTCCATCGGTGCTTCACATCCCTCTCTAGGTCTCGGAAACAGGCCAGATCAGGACTCTCTCTGGGAGAAAACCACTTCCCAGCAGACTCTCTCACCTAGAGAGAGCTACACAGGCCTGACAACCTGACTCTTCTACCACGAGTCTGACAACTCGGTTCTTTAGCCACTTTCAACTCATTTCCAATCGGGTGAGGACAAACACAAAAACATCAACACTCAGTTGACACAAGGATGATGACCACACAGAAAATGGGCATAGGTCCAAAAATGACAAAAATCAGATGCTAAGACACAACACGCTCGGGCGATTACCCAGGTGTCAAGTTCCACAGAAGACACAGATCGGCCCACAGATTACTGGTTTCAGGATGCGTGAAAAGAAAATTATGCATAGGTTGATGATGGAGGCCAAATGCATAGACCAGATGAAATTCACAGAAATACACCGGTCGATCACAGAGGTCTCACGGTTTTGGGTTTCAGAGCTACGTGAGGTATGTAGAGATTAGATGCAGAGATCCCTCGATTCAAACATCAGACGGTGAATGGAGGACGAACCCTAAACTCAACTGACACTTCATCTTTTAACCGCATGCACCCAGGTCAACACTTGTCTTCCTGGAGATGCATGCATTCCATTTTGCACACTTGGAGCTGCATGCGTTGCCTCTCCCAGGACTTAGGATACAACATGTTTGTCACATAACTTTTGGAAAAATAATAAATTATTATTCCCAAGGACTTAAGCCCCCAATATTAACCCCTAGGCTCAACACTTAGCCTCTCTTTCCAGCCTTTTAGCCCCTTTCCCTTACCCACTCTATGGAAGCTTAGCCCCCCATCACTCTTTCTTCGTGGTCGATCTACACACAATGATGTTTATATTTTTATTAATGTTCTGCATAATTACATATATAAAAACAGGCTCCTGGCCTTAACACTTAGGCTCCCAGCCTAATAAACACATAAGCCTACCAACTTGTCAATACTCGGCTCACCAGCCTAAAATACTTGATTTACAATTCAAGAACATGATTACAACATGGCTTGTTCTTGGGGATATTACAATTGGGGTTTATTTATGGGAGATATGGCACATCTTGTTTGAGGTATGTTTTGTGAGCTAGGGTTTAGCTCTTGAGATGGTATTGGATGTTCAATATTGATGCATATATTAGATTTGTTGAGGGATATAGTTGGAATTTTGTTGTTGGTATATGGCATATGGGTATTGGTCTTTTGGTTATGATGTGTTGCTGAAGTTGTTGGTTTAGTTTGAGGCTACATAACAGTGATGTTGTGGCACATGGTTTGATGTAAGGGTTCATGGTATTTGGTTTATGGATAGAGTGATGAATTGTTAGATAACTTTTGATGGTTATATTGGTGTATGTCTTTGGTATATGGNGGTTGTAGCCAGAGAACTTAGGGGGTTGTAGCTAGAGAATTGGGGAGTTGGAGCTTTCCTTAGGTTGTAGCCTGAGAAACTAGGGGGTTGGAGCCTCCTTCTGGTTGCAGCTAGAAAACAAAGGAATTTGGTGCTTCCAATGAATGTAATTCTTCAAGACATATAAGAAAAATCGTTATGTGGTTTTCTCCCGCTTTGGGTTTCCACGTAGAAACACTCGTGTAGTGTGTATGTGTATGATTGCTCATTTGTTCATTATTTTTTACTCTGCAATTATTGGGTGGTAATGTTACACTGATATAACACTTGCATTATATGGTTAAAACATATTAGATTTCTCTATTACTGATTCATGCCCTGTCTCAGTAATCCAACAGGTACAATGTAATGTGAAAATTTGGTTTGAAGTTGAGAATAGAAAGACTCAGGTCTGCAGGTTGAAGAAGGCTCTGCACAGGTTGAAGCAAGCTCCTAGAGCTTGATATGGTAGAATTGACAGTTTCTTGACGACCTTAGGCTTTACTAAGAGTAAAGTTGATTCTAACCTTTACCTCAAGGTTATGAATGATGAGCCAATGATGTTGCTACTATATGTAGATGGTGTATTCTTGACAATATGAAGAAAATTTCATCACAAATTGCAGAAGAAGCTCGCTACAAAGTTTGATGAAAGACCTAATGCATTATCTCTAAGGTCTTGAAGTTTGGCAGAGCCCAGAGAAGATCTTCCTTAACCAAGGGAAGTATGCAGTTGAAATACTGAAGAGGTTTGATATGTTGAAATGTAAATTCATGTACACACCCATGGAAACGAAGTTGAAGCTCCTGGTAGATACCTTGTCAAGACTGGTTGATGCTACTTTGTACAAACAAATTATTCTTTTGTTGATGTATCTGACAAATACTAGGCCAAATATATGTTTCGCTGTGAACACCTTGAGTCAGTATCCGGTAGAGCCCAGATGTGGTCACCTTGTTTCCACAAAACATGTGATGAGATACCTTAAGGGTACATTGGACTTTGGTCTCTGTTAACCAGAGATCATGAATTCAAATTATATGCATATACTAATTGAGATTGAGATGGAAGTGTTTTTGATAGAAAGCGAACTTCAGGATGTTGTTTTAGTCTGAGGTCATCTATAACTTCATGACAGAGTAGGAAGCAATCCAATATTTCTCCCAGCACAACATAAGCAAAATATATTGCAACATGTTCCGCCAGTGGTTAAACCATATGGTTTTGGATGTTGTTGACATATCTATTTGATCTGGAGATGGAATCCATCGTGATCCTATGTGATAACCCTAGTTGTATAAAGATGACGTGTTCCATGATGATTCGAAGCACATAGAGATTCGATATGACTTCTTTCATGATATGGTGTAGAGAGGAGCCATAAAGCTCCAATATGTTGGCACAAATGAACAGGTTGCAAATGTGTTGACCAATCCTCTGTCTCGTGAAAAGTTTGAGCACTTTCGATACCAACTTGGTATAGTCCGAAAGGACCTCCCTCGAAAGGGGGAGTAGTGTTGATGATACTATGGTATCCTGACCAATAGAGGGTAGCTCAGTTAGGATTTTATATCCTAGGGGACTGATCATCCCTGGACAGATCTTGAAGGTCCGTAAGGATGGGCTGTTAGAGTACTTGTGCATGTATATGCTAGCTTTGGTCAGTAGTGGTAGCTTTGTTAGGATTTTATATCCTAGGGAATCTTTTGATTCCTGGGAAGATCCTTTGGATCTGTCAGAGTACCACAAAATGTTGTAATGCCAGCCTAGTGCTAAAGATTTCTAGCTTCTTGCTGATGTTGTTGATGCCAGCCTAGTGCTGAAGATTTCCAGCTTTGTGTTGATGTTGTTGATTCCAGCCTAGTGTTGAAGATTTCCATCTTCATGCTGATGTTGTTAATGCCAGCCTAGTGCTGGAGATTTTGAGCTTCGTGTTGATGTTGTTGATGTCAACCTCATGCTAAATATTTCCAGCTTCATGTTGATGTTGTTGTGATGCCAAACTCATGATAAAGATTTCCTTATTTGTGCTGATGTTGTTGTGATGTTAGCTTCATGATGATGTTGTTGAGATTCCAGCTTCGTGCTAAATATTTCCAGCCTAGTGATGATGTTGATGATTCTCCAACCTTTGTGCTATGATACTACTGTTGTTGATGTTGTATCAGCCTTGTGTTGTTATTGATGATGATGATTCCACTTCATCTTCTTGCTGAAGATGATGATGATGATGCCACTTCAGCTTCTTGGTGAAGATGATGATGATGATGATGATGTTATTTCATCTTTCATGCTGAAGATGATAATGTTACTCTAGCCTCATGCTAAATATGTTGATGATATTACTTTAGCCTCATGCTAGATGATAATGTTACTTTAGCCTCACGCCAAATATGATGATGATGTTACTTTAGCCTCATGATGATGCTACTCCAGCTCCATGCTGTGAATGATGATGATGAGAAAAA